>CP092865.1:154286662-154331175 GCA_030710605.1 Cordylochernes scorpioides | reverse complement strand
TTTATTAAAATAAATTACAGATAACTTCGAGCAGTCTTTCGTCTGCTTGATCAACTCATTCGTTTTCTGATTATCATTAAATAAACGCGATATCACCACAAGGGATGCTTGCGTCAACTAATAACACTAATTTCACAGAACTATTTTATATAAACAATTGGTTACTTACAAAAGATTTGAGTAGAAGTTTAAAGAATAGGAAAGGACATTAAAATCATTTGAATTGCTTGAAAGCTTGCCATATTTAACTTAATAAAGAAACTTTTTGCATTTATCCTTATTGATAAATAGTTTTGAACCTTTGAAATTATTATAGAATCTAAAATCATGCTTGATTCCACAATCTTACTTAGGGACAAACAATGACCTTTGATAAAATCTATGACAACCATGGTGGGAAATTAGTGACTACTTTCACCATTTAAGTATGACAAATATAGAACACAAGTCGACTTTTGCACATACAACAACAGCAAAGCCTCTATTAGGGACCACTCCTTATGGGTGATTAGAAGCAACATTAATGTATCTACTGAAATTAGACAATAACCTCACATTTTTCCCCATCAAGTTGGGTCGTTCTTATGTATTACGCCTTTTACTGTGCTGTTCTCATGATTTACAAGGGTTGTTCCAAAGGTTCGTGAACATTTGCAAAAAATTTGAATACCAATATTATTCGCCGTTATGTATAATGTCTTTGTATTATGTATAAAGTAATTGCATTATATATTATTATATATTCGCCGTAATAATATTATTCGCCAAGTAATAAGAAAAACACTAAATTTTGGTACACATTTGTATTTTGCACTTACAAGTAGTGGGGTTGTATTTCTGAAAGAAACGGGGGTCATTGAGGCAATTTCTTTTTTTCAGAAAAAGCGTGTCCTATGCAGGATTTGATCCCAGGTCGTTGTCTAAATTCGACGCTTCATATCCAGGGATTGCCCTGAGCAGAGTAGTAAGATTAATAACTAAAAGCTTTGATATGGTGATCTTTCTGGAAATATAGTTTAAAATGTCTATTAAACGTTTTATGGCTTGTATTATTTGAAAAAAAAGTAAAACCTCCCTTTAGCGGACACCCCGCTAGCGGTCACCTCTCCACAAAGGACAGTTTTCATTTGCATAATTACCATTTTTACTATTTAGAAACTCTCTGGTAAGAGGACACCTCTCCTAAAGGACACCTTTGCTCTGAGATTAGGTGGTGTCCATTACAGGGAGGTTCTACTGTATATTGTAGGGATAGCTGTATACTTAGGTTTAGGATGCAAGTTTCTTTATGGTTTCTATTGCAATTTGGGGGAAGAGGGGTAGTCTCAAATGTAATATTATATTTAAACTAAAGAAGAACTATCCTGAAATTCTAATCAAGCATCTAAACCAGTTGTTATTATCCTTTTCTTTGAAAAATGTCTTAAATATAATATATAAACTCAAGAAGAACTACCCTGCATGTGTGTGAAATTTTATTTCAAGTATCTACAACCAGCAGTTATTGTCTTTCTGCTTTAAAGATTTTATATAATATTTAAACCCAAGAATAACTACTCTGAAGATTTAAATCAAGCATCTACAATCTGTAGTTATTGTCTTTCCTTGAGGTCTTAAATATAACATTTTAACCCAGAATATTATAGCATGAATTTGCAAATCAAGAATCTACAGCAAATATCTATTGTTCTTCCTTGAAATCTTAAATATAGTATAAGGGTGTCCCAAAAGTTTGTATACAGTTTGTATTTCTTAAAACGTTTTTTCAAGCTATAATGGCGAATAAATAATAATACAAAATGCAAAGATATTATACATAATGGCGAAACAATTATAACGAATAATATTGGTACAGTTAAACCTGTCTATAGCGCCCCTCTAAATAGCGCCCTTCCTCCCTATAGCGCCCGATTTTAAACATAAAATGTAAACATTTTACATTAAAAGTGACCTCTCTATAGCACCCTATTTTGGTGAGTCCCAAGAGGGGACGCTATAGACAGGTTTTACTGTATTTCAATTTTTTGGTAAGTGTTTATAAAACTTTTGGGATAACCTTGTATTTAAACCCAAGAAGAACTACACTGGGGTTTTAAACAAAGCATATACAGCAAGTATTTATTGTTCTTCCTTGAAGTCTACAAATACAGCCAGTGGCTCTAACCTACCATCGACATCCTGTAGATCCTTCAGTCTTAGAATCCCTGCCAGTATTTGTCTACATAGGATCAATATTTCTTCAATTGAAATCTCATCCTCTCTCCCCTGAGGGAAATATAGGAATCTCTCTCTTCAGTTTAAATTTCAAATAAAACTTCCTCTTTTTTATTTCCTCTATACAAATCAATAGAATTATTTAATATGGCTTTCTTCCAATCTCTTTCCTTTTTATATTGGATAGTTCTTTGTGGATTGTTTCAGGGAGTATATACAAGGTTCTCCTAATAGTTCGTAAACTCTTGCAAAAAAGTAAATTACAGTAGAACCTCTCTATAAAGGACACTTTGGCTAGCAGGGTGTCCGCTAAAGAGAGGTTCTACTGTATCAATATTATTCGTTATAATATTATTCGCCGTTATGTATAATGTCTTCATTAGTTATATAAAGTAGTTGTATTAAGTATTCGCCGTAATAAAATTCGCCAAGTAATAAGAAAAAAAACCTCTGGGACATCCTTATACAATCTACTTCCGACAACTACTATCTAGGAGGTTGTAGAGCAATGGTATAAAATGCCGATTTTGAGAGCTACCACCCAGGTTCGAATCCCGCATTGGGAAAACTTTCAAAATAACCTCAATATCCTCCTATTCTTACAAATATAAAATTTGTGACAAATAAATTTATTGTAAATGTGTTTCTTTTTAATAATATCATCAAATATTATCTCTATAGATCTTACTACAATGATATAAGTTATTCAATGAGAGGGTGTGAAACGAATAAATTTACTGGCAATGTGTTACTTCTCAATAATATCATCAAATATTATCTCTATAGATCTTACTGCAATGATATAAGTTATTGAAATGATTTATATCATTGCAGTAAGGTCTGTAGAGATAATATTTGATGATAATTTCGAAAAAAAAAAACCATATTGCCAGTAAATTTATTCGTCACAAATTTTATCGATAGATGCCAATTGAATTTATAAATTTTATCTTACAAATATCTAAACCTACCATTAATATAAACTTGATGCTTCAGCGCGCCATCTGTTGTTGTAAATTTTAATTATTTATGTGAGTTTGGATGTGTGTGTTAAGTCTGCAAAGTGACGACTTTATTCCACACACCAAAATATCGATACAATATGGATGTACACAGTATGTACAGACCCTCACAGATACCACCTTCCAACAATAGACATCGCCAGATCATTAAGAAGTTGCAAAGTTACAAGTCTCTCATTTTCATTAAAGCTGACAAAGGAAACCACACTGTCGTACTTGACCGCTCAGACTATCTTTCTAAGATGACGGACATTCTCCAGGACAACACTACCTTTTCTTCCATTTCACCCCAGGAAAATCTTGCGTTGACCAAATCATTCAGAAAGGCGCTATGCGAAATGAAGGAAATCCAGCATCATCACACCTGATCAATTTGTCCTATTTACATCTTGCCTGGATAGGAGAAGCTTATATTTATCGCTTGCCTAAGATACACAAGCCGGGGGGTCCCACTCAGGCCCATAATAGCTTATCATCTTTCTCCAGCCTACTCTGTAGCCAAGTTTTTGGTAAGTTTTTTGTCCCCTCTCATGAAAGACCATCCTAACACATACAGCAATACGCACCCCCCCAGTTTCATAGAAGACCTCCTTAATTTACAACCACCACCCCTACACAGTATGGTGTCTTTTGATGTCACGTCCTTATACCTCTCACTGCCACACTCTCTCATTACTGACAAGTTGCAATCGTTCCTGGTTGCCAATAACATTGACACACAAACAGCTTCCATATCCTGCAACTGGCTTCTCTCTGCCTCTCTGTTTGCACTTTCACCTTCAACAAGCAGTTTTATAAACAGACCAGAGGAACCCCTATGGGTAGTCCCCTATCATCAATCATCTCTGAAATAGTCATGGGTTCTTTGGACGCGTGGACTCAATCAAGCCCCTCCCCTTCCGATATTTACTATTGGAGGAGATATGTAGATGATATCTTTTGCATTATTAAAACAGACAGCCTTCAACTCACATACAGCCACCTTGCATGATTTCAACCCCCATATTAAGTTTACATACGAAACAGAAATAGGTTCTGTTTTACCTTTCCTAGACATCCTTATCATTCGCACCCCTCAGGTCTCTTCACACCTCTGTTTTTCATAAGAAGCATATCCCTCCCCAATATACGCATTTCTCCTCCAATAGTCCCATCTCCTTTAAAATTAATACAGTCAGGACCTTAACTAAAAGAATTGTTACCCATTGTTCCTTACCCATTTTTAAAACAATAGAAAGATCTAGAATCCATTCCTTATTAACAACCGCTGGTTATCCCATAGATTTCATAGTAAAACATACTTTTGATCCACGTGTCCAAAGAACCACTACAATTCACAGGGCCACTTGTTGGCTCCCGTTCTCCCTGCCGCAGTATCCATTTCCAGAGTCCTACGACCATACGGCTATAAAAGTTCTCTACAATAGTCCCCCCAGCTTAGCACCATCCTTAGACATCACATCACCAAATCTGACAAACCACCCTACCCATAAACTCTACCGGCGCAGTTTATTCCATACAGTGCCTGGATTGCCCAACTTCTTATGTTGGAGAAACAGGAAGAACTACTGGCATCCGTATTTCAGAGCACAGACCGTAACATCCGCAATAAAGATCCCAAATCCTTAATTTTCACGCATATAGCACAAACAGGCCATAGTTTTGATCTCGACCATCCTCAAGTTAAATACCGGCATATACATAACAAATATCACGACTCTGCCTAGAATCTATTATTTCCACACCAAAACAATAGTTGTAACCGCAAAATAGACCTCCCAGACATTTACCAGATACTTTATAAAATAGCTTGTCTTTCACCCCCCCCCCCCCCGCACCCCCCCTCTTATATCTCAAAGATGGTTTGCAGCACTGGGTGGGACCCTCCTTGTTCTGGTAGATTTTAACTTCCATATACTGTTTTATTCTTTGTTCTTTTGGTGTAGGGATGTCGCCGTTTTAATAATAATTTTACCTTAGTTTTTAGTCTCTTTCAAGTTTATTGCTTATTTTTTAGTCGTCACGCTTGTATTATGTAAATTTCATTTTAAATATTTATGTTTTTATTCTCTTTTTACGCTATTTTCTCTTCAATATGTAAATTTATTGGTGTATATATTAGTTTTTCTCTCTAATAGCATGTTAGCACGTTTTACTATCCACGCCCGATGAAGAACGTTCTGTTCGAAAGCTTGCGGTAATAAAGAAATCTACACAAGAAGCCTCCTCTTATTGTTTATTATTGTTTTAATGATCGTTTTAAAGAGTTTAATTTCTACACAGTATGTACAGGTACAAAGCATCTTATTCCAACAGTGGGGTATACAGCAGTTCAACCTCAGATACATGGTGTAAATGAGCAGGTCTATACCAAAAGGTATAAAACATCCTGTATGTAGAAAATTGAAGTACAAAACTTTCAAAAACCATTTTTCAAAAACAAAAACGGATTTCTTCTTAAAATACACTAAGCTGGAAGCTCATTTTTGAACATGTCACATGTTCTGTAACCAAAACATGTCAGGAAATTAATGTTTTGAATGTATAAAAAATAGTAAAAATGTGAAATTGTACTGGGATAAGGTAGATATATTAAGGTAAAGGCATCTCTCCTAAAAAGATATGTCTTTTTCTTAATTTGTCTTTAATGGTTTTCTATTTTTTTCAACACACCATGAGTGAATTATTGATAAAAGTACATTCTATACTGATTTAATTTATATGCACTTTTGGTCAAAATTAGAGCCCAGTAAAGTAAACAGACGGACTAGAGGTAGCTTGTGCATCGTGTGTAGATTGTTATGTTCCACAGAGATGTGCAGGTGGTATGGAGTTTGAAGGAGGATTTGTCCAACAACAGAGTGGAATAGAGAATATCTTTGGAGGTCACAGTGAGAGGGGACAACTGGAAGTTGTAGGGAATTTCAAGTAAATATCACGCGGCCCTTCAAGTTGCGCCCTCCACGCCCTGCCCCAATCCGGCACATCCTGCCCTACGGTCGGCCCCTCCCTGTCCTGCCTGCGGGTCCATCGACCGCTCCCTCAGCCACCGTTACTGGTGCTGCCCCTCCATCAAGCCTCTCATTAGAGAGGCCTTCAACATCATAGGGCGGCCCCTGACCCTGCAGGCTTGGATCTTCGGTGGGTCCGGCCTTGAGGACGACGCCCTTTCCATCCTGGCATCGGCAAAGTTGCGATTTATCGCTACTTTGTCCAGGTTGGGCTCGGAGAAGCGGTGGAGGACCCGCTCATCGCCTGGTCCAGGACCCTCCAGCGCGAGGGTCTCCTACCTTTGTCCTCTTGTAAATTTGTTTAATTTATGTATATATTTAATTTTCTATTTTCTTCTCTTCCTCTCTCTCTCATGTGAGATGTAATATTGTCTAAGATGACAATAAATATTGTTTAATTGTCAAATTGTCACTGGCTGTGTATTGAGTGTGTGTGTATTCCTCATATAAAAAAATATATAGGCGTATTATAGATAGTTCAAATATCCAACTATCAGTAAGTTATGTAAATAAATAATAAAATTTACATATGCTTCTAAAGTTAATCAAGAAAAAGGACGTTCATAAACTCCGAACAATCCTTGTTCTCATTCTCTATGCGAATCATAAATCTCTTTGTTTACATTCAGTAACATCTGTCAGTCGAGTATCTATAAATTCTTCTGCTCTCATTTCAATATCTACTTGGTCCAAATATGTTCTTTATCTAATAGAATTTTGTATTTTGATAATAGATCATTGAAAACAAAGCAAATATTGGCATATGTTATTGAATTTTGTAAATATCATATAGTGCGCAATTTATTTTGTTAAAAATTAAATATATGTACCGGTGCCGTCTCTGCCAGCGCCTTCCTTGACCCGCTGCTGTACCAACACAGGTATCTGCCCAAAGAGACTCATTCAAATAATCGATAACCATTTAATCCACAACACCAAAGGTTCCAAGAGAAAACAGCCTCTACAGACCATTTTACAACAGGTAGAGGAGCTGTTTTGAAAGCTTGAATGCCAACACCATCCTAGAATCTCTTTATAGATATTTTTATTTAATTAAAAAGGCATATATTGGATCAAAATATCATTTCTTTTACCTATATATGCATTTTTAATTAAAGATTTATTTTTGAATTGCTCTATTTTCAAAAAATAGATTATTATAGGAAGGAGATAGAAGACGCTGTTGTCTCCCCTTCTAACAGGGAGGACATCTCTCGAGATACCTGACGCCTGAGCAGAGGTCTGTTCTGAAGCTATTCCTCGACAATAGTCGGGGAAAAAGTCCGATCTACGCGGAACGCTGTCCGACTTCAAAGCGGAATATGACATCATATTAGACGACCCTCAGTGAGATTCCTTCTGATAAAAATAATATTTAATTTTACTTTTTTTTCTATTAACCATATATACTCTCATATGTACAATTAAACTTTCTCTCTCTTCGTTCTGTTTTTTTTTCCAGTGATGGAAACAGAACGGTACGAAGTACTGTGCAATGAGCAAGGGTCTCCTAATAAAATTTTGCATTACATAATGGAGAGTTGAAACTATTTTATTTGAAAAAGAATATAATCTAAAGTTACGAGAGGATGATATTCTTGTGCCAAAAGAGGTACATCTCTCTTAAATTATGCATCAGAACGATGCAATATGAATCACCCTTGTAAAAGATAAAATTACTAGTAAGGATAAGAATTGAGCCTCAACACCAGTTTTGGCAGATTCAGACCAAAATCCAACTTGTATACCATGGTCTCTGTTGTTTTGTTTTTCTGAAAATCGACTCTGGTCACTTGACCAGCTTAAACATTAGTTTGGTAAATTCGACCGATTTCATAACCCCCTCTCGTAGGATGTTATGGAATCGAAGCTCCCCTTGTACTAAATGAGAGCTCGAAGCCATGGTATACAGGTTAACCTTTTGTCTGAATTTACCAAAACTGGGGTTGTGGCTTATCATTACTAGTAAAGGTTTCTACTAGAGTGATGCACAGTGAATCGTTCTGGTGCACAATTAAAGGAATATATACCTCTTTTATGAAAAGAATAAAATTTCGCATTAATAGATTGAAAATTCGATATTTCATTAACAAACTATATATCTATAGATATATTATTTAAATAGTTGATATGGATAAAGATGAGAGACAAATGGATGGTTATTGGTTAAGATCCTAAACCTGTTTCAATATAGTTAGCCCTTTCATGACTATACATGTGGTCAAGTAATTGTACATCTGGTCTTTTTTCACAATAGTGAAATTAAAATGTTAATATAGTAAAATAATAATTTCCTGTGTGTGATCGTGCAAAGGAACGAAATCGAGAATGTTACACTCATGGATAAAACTTAAGGAAATGGTTGTCTTTTTTTTTTAAGGGGACTGAGAAAATTTTGTTCCCACTTGGTTATCTCGTTGTAAGCTTCAATAAAGGTTACTGTGTATCAAATATCTTTCAGAATTATTGTCCTGAAATCCCCGATATACACTGGTAAATGATATAAATTCCTTATGTTTAGCACTCTCTGGTAAGAGGACACCTTCTCCCTAAAGGACACTTTGGCTCTTCAATTAGTGTTCTCTACAGGGAGGTTCTACTGTATAATTATATTTCTCCATAGTCTATTGAGTTAATACCAGTGACTGACATTCCCGGATGAATGTTCCAGCACCAAAAGCTGCCTTTCTCGGGATCCCTCCCTCCCGCCCGATATTAAAAGGTAATTTTGTTCACCTTTTGACAATTCCCCATCACGTCTATCTCTATATGTTCATTAAAACTTCTGCTAAGAAATCCTGTCATTTATATTTGTGGAATTCAGTAAATATATGACTTTCCACCCAATTTCTTCTCAACAATTATACTAAGTTATAAGGTTGTACCAAAAGTTCGTGTTTTTCTTAAAACGTTTGTATGTCTTATTACTTGGCGAATACTATTATTACGGCGAATACATAATAATACATAATACAATTACTTTATACTTAATACAAAGATATTATACATAACGGCGAATTTTATTGATATTTTAAATTTTTTCAAGTGTTTACGAACTTTTGGGACAACCTTTGTCTATATCTAAGAAACCAAAACACATAAGCACGCAAGTTTCTTACAACATAAAACAAACTTCTACTGTCCTTACTGAGAAAAAAATGGGAGGGCTTTGCTCATCAGTGGTGAACTCTCTCAGCGGTTTCTCCAATTTAATTTACCAGAACGCTTCTTAGAGCTCTAATACTGATTGGATCATTCTGCTTTTATATGTTACACTGAAGGGTTGGAATTTAAATAAAGGTATTTAAACAAACTATGGAAAATAAGCTTTTAGGATAATAGAATTACATATGAATATTTGCATAGAGAAATTCTCAATGGGAGGGTTCACCATTCATCAGTATATATTTTTTTCCAATATATTTTCCATCGCATTAAGGACAGTAGAAATGTGTTTTATGTTTAAAAGAAACTTGCGTGCTCAAATGTTTTCCTTTTTAATATATAGATGACGGGTTATTTCCCCTATATTTAAAACCATACATTATATGATTTTATATATCTATATTATATTTCATTCATTAAAAAGTCGTTTTAAATGATGAACCTGCCCCTAAATGGACTAAATATGCAAAACAAATTATATTTCACCAACAGATCAATTAGATTTATCTAATAAAGAAAAGTTACAACAAGATAATTAAAAGAAAAAGAATAATTATAATATTAAATCAATTTTGATATTTTAAAATATTTTGATTTAAATAGATAAAATTAAAGACGGTAAGCACATACAGTTATTATGATAAATAAATAAATATCATGAAGTAATAAATATATATATAAAAAACGATTTCATTAATATTTTATAAAGAAAGCTATATTCAAAAGAAATCAATAACGCTTCCATATATAAAATAACGTATAAATCATCATTTATCTATGGAATAAAATAGTAGAATATATAAATTTATTTAGTATATTTGTATAAAAATATATATAACACATAATTTAATATAGCTTACTATTTTAGATTCTAGAGAATTGTACTTGTATTATTTTAAAAGAAAAGGTTGGCGTCGTCTGCTTTAAAAGAAATGTGCCATTATTTAAAGCCAAACCTAGAAAGACAAAACTAGTTTAATACCAGACGATGATGTATAGATTGCGGTGGCAGGTGATAGATTTTCACGTCGTTATAATTTCCATATCTTTACCAAGGATGATATGTAGCAATTTTAGCCTTCTCCTGCTATGAGAAATGATCATAATATTGACTATTCTGTTTCATATTTTAGCCAAAATCTTTTTTTTTTCTTCGATAATATTATAGAGATTAAATTGTGTGATCGTAACTTTTTGTTCGTCTGATTTTTTTTAAAGTTATTTTTACGTTCTTTAAATATTTTATTATTGAAGATAGTGATTATACAATATAGTTTCAATTTTTAGAAGTTTATATTCTATTTATATGCAATTTTAAATGTTTTCGTTTGGAAATAATTCATCCAAAATAGTTTTACTACTGTAATCTAATTTCCTTAGAGCTCCCATTTTCCCACAGGTAAACTCTATTTAACAAAAAAGTGAATGTTTTAATAGCAAAACTCGTCTAAATTAAAAAATATTAATATTATATAATATAAAAAATGAGTATTTATATATTAAAAAATTACAAAGATTTACTGGAGATGAGTTTCTTTTTATTTTATTAATACTCGTTTCAAACTTTCGGACACCTCTGCCCTTTTACAGGAAAACATATATAATGATTAATAACAACAACCAAAAATGTACAAGTTTCGTGTTAAGTTATCTCTAGACCTTTTAAGATACTGATTTCAACAAGATTGACCAAACATATTTTTATTGATTTACAAGAGTGAGAGAAAAAATAGAATTACTTATAATAATAGTAAACAAATGTATTTTCTTATGGTTTAACACCTATTTATTTTGATTCTTACACACATACTCTGTGAGAACAATTAATTTATTAAACAAATATGTATATGTGGAAAAAAAAAGAAAAAGAAAAATGTCAGATGTTGATATTAAAAACAAAAAAGCATTTCCTAACCGTGCTCGTCTAATAATGCTCATGTAAGCAACGGTCAGGTATGCCTTTTTTTTATTTTTGATGTTATATATCCATACTGAAATATATATATATATATATGAATAAAAAAGTCAGGTGTTGGTATTAAAATAAAAAAGACATATCCTGACGACGAGCACATGAGCTTTATAGATGGAAGAGCGCCATCTGGCGGAATAGAAATCAAACAATATTCGTAGTTAGGGCTTTTCTTGATTTATCAAAGAAAATGGGTTGGCCAGATATCAAGGAATACGTTAAATCAACGTTTAGTGGATTTCTTTTCCACTAGATGGCGCTTTTGACATATAAAACGCTCATGTGCTCGTGGTCAGGATTATACTTTTTTTGTAGAACGACATTTGAAAATTACCCCGCATGTGTTCTCTTTGAACGAAAAATCGAAGTTTATTTTAAGGAGAAATAACGAATATTTCTAACCTTAGGAATGAAGTATGAAAGGATGAATTGTGAAAGGTATTGATAAACGGGAAAAATAAAAGTGTCCAGGGATGGGAATCGAACCCAGTGGCCTAGTGGACATAGCATCTGCCCGGTAAGCGGAACACTGTGGGTTCGATTCCCATCCCTGGACACTTTTATTTTTCCCGTTTATCATTACCCTTCACAATTCATCCTTTCATACTTCATCCCTAAGGTTAGAAATATTCGTTATTTCTCCTTAAAATAAACTTCACTTTTTCGTTCAAAGAAACACATGCGGGGTAATTTTCAAATGTCGTTCTACAATCATAAGCCGCAATTATATCGTATTATAAAAATGTTTTTTTTTTTTGTAAATATATGTATATATATATTACCAAAACAGATTTATGATGATTTTGGAATTTGATATATAGAATTTTCTTTGGTTGTTTATGGATATAGATTTATTGAGCATTTGCTTGAAGCTGATTATTTTGATGATACACAAGTATGTTAATTAAATTTCAGTGGTGGTAATAATAATAAAAATAGTTTATATCAGAATTAGTTTTGATTGATCTTTTGATGAGATAATCTCTATATATCTAAAAGTCAATTTCTGTCTGTCTGTTTCGCGATAAACTCAAAAACTATCTGAACCAATTGGTACCAAATTTCGCATGTCGCTTTTTATAAACTGAGGAAAATTTTCGGCTGCATTTTGATTAGTATTTTTGGCTATTTCTTTTTTTAATTTGAAGAACTTTTTTTTTTACGCGGACTAATCCGGAATGGAATGAATACCTAAATATAGCCATTTTTTTAAAGCATCGGTGGTTCAGTGGTAGAATGCTCGCCTGCCAACGCGGGCGGTCCGGGTTCGATTCAAGGCCGATGCATTTTTTTTTTTTTACAATTTTTTAAAACTCATTTATCTCTATCTCTTCTCTATATATAAAAATGAATGTTTGTATGTTTGTCTGTTTGTCTGTCTGTATGTCCGGTATACAAATTCGCAGTAGTTCACTAATTCAAACCAAAATTTCCATACATAGGTAAAAGAATACGGGGAAGGACGATAGGCTATTTAAAAAAATATATAAATCAATTATTAAAACTATATATTTTTAGTCATAAAATGATGATGACGATATTGCTGTATCATGTTAGATTATCAGATACAAAATTATATCGGGAAAAAATTCCAAAAAGCAAGAGGCCACGGGTGAAACCAGTCATTAATTTTGTATGCAGGAACAAAATTCTAACAGAAAAAACATTCATTCGAGCAGAAAACAAAAGCCAGATCATCTTTCTAGAAAAATATCGCTTCTCAGACACAAAGTTTGGAGCGGGAGGTTTTAAAAGAGTGACATCCACGGCGCCAATTTATAATTGTAACGAATAGTATTTGAATAGGGTACATTTAATAGGGTGTAAAAACCCGGGCGTTGCCCGGGTCATTCGGCTAGTCTTCTATAAATATAAAAATTCAATGTATGTTTGTTTGTATGTCCGGTATACAAATTCGCAGTAGTTCACTAATTCAAACCCAAAATTTCCATACATAGGTGAAAAGATACGGGGGAAGGCGATAGGCTATTTAAAAAATATATATAAATCAATTATTAAAACTATATATTCAAATTATTCTACTTTGCTCACGAACAGCGCGCTCTCTCAAAGATTAGATTAAATTATGCTGATGCAAACAAATAGATAATGCTAATAACAAACAACTATAAAAAAATCTTATTTAAATATATATCACTCGGGTAGATATGCACACGGGTCAATCCCGGGGCGAAGCCCGGGTCACCCGTCTAGTATAGAATAATAATTTAAGAAAATACTACCTTACCTTGAGGCGTAAAGAAGAAAATAAAAGATTACAAATTTACATATCTACAAAAATATTTGAGCCTGCCAACGGGAAACAACAACAATAGGTTATATAGGGAAAGTCGCGACATCTGGTAGTCGTCTTTACAGAGTAGTGTTTGCTCTAGAAATTATATATATATATATATAATTTTAAATTAAATAATTTCTATAACATATATATAATAGGGGGTAAAATAATTTCTGTTGATTTTGGAATTATTTTTAAGATTGAGATTATGATATTGATATTTGATATATTTTGGAATACATTAGTAATTAGGTCAAGGGTATTGGTATGCAGTCGTAGCAAAAATCTTGAAAGTATAATAATATAAAATAGTTTTGATCAATAATTGCTTTAATAGAAGCTTAAGGAATATATAAAAAAAAACATAATTGGATAAAAAGTACTGCCTGGATTAAAAATTTAAAGACATATTTACATTAATTACAAAAGGTTTGAGCCGGCCATCGGGAAACACAACAATCGGTTTTATTATAGGGAAAGTCCCGACATCTGGTGGTAGATATAAACAGAATATTTGAATCTATGAAATATAATTTTAATTATATATTCTTATATATATATGATACACAACACTTCTTTAAATGATAGCAAATATTTTTACCTTTATGATACTGTATAGGATTGTATTTTCTAACATCTGAAAACCACTTCTAGTGTGCATCTAGCTATGACACCAGTATAGCTTGGCTATTCGTGTAAATCTTACAGTATATACAGGTGATAGATATGGGAATTGGCAGTTTTTATTTTGCATATATATCTCTCTACAACAGTCCATTAGAACAAGAATGGCGAATATAAAAAACTAGATATTCACACTTCTTTAGGATAAGAAGTTTTTGACATGTTATTTTTTCTGGTGTTTGAATTGAATGCTTTACGATTCGTTTCCTTATACAGTCAAGAAGAATTGAAATACTATGTTTTGCATAATTTCGTTGCATTGTTGGTTGACAAAGAATAACTTCCGTGGGTACAAAGGATCTTTAGGAGTTTATTTTAAACCTATAATAAATAAAATATTACAGAATAGTTCAAAATAAAATAACAACACCAAAGAAAACAGCAGTTACAAACTCACCAACTACAGCACAGTGAAGGCAAGCGGGAGCAGAACAGGAGACAGAAGTTGGTTAAAACCTTCTAGAATCTTCCAGGAAGTACACCGGCTTCGGCAGTAAGCAGCTTGGAGTCAGCAGCGTTTGCTTGGAGTCCACAACGTAGTTTCGTTATTCTTCTCTTTCTTATCTCCTGCATGAGTTCCTCATCCCTATATATCCCAGAGTAGATCTTTCCAGAACGCTCAAGGTCAGTCAACCAATCGTAAATAAGATAGCGTTAAGCCTTGCGTAATCGCTTTAGATAGGCCAATCAGTTGTTCTCCGATTTTCTACATTATTTTTGAACGTTCTGAAACGTTCTATTCTGGAATGCCCCTTTCATTTATTCCACGTAACAATTTGAATTAATTCTGGGATTTTGTTAGCCATCCTTTAATTATCTTATTATTCGTTGCTTGAGTTAAAAACCTTTGAATATGGTCAGGTTTAATAAATGATAATGGTTTTGACATTTGTATAATATTTGTTTAAAGTTATAGAACTCTATCCTCTATTGATAAGGTACAATTTAGATTATAAACACAATGTAATAAGACCAAATCTAAATAGATAGTGTGTGACGTTTTGTTAAAAGTCGAAGTTATATATTGTACTCACTTGCTTCTCCCGGGAATTGCTCAGACCTCATTAAATGATTAATATCCAACCCGTTAGATAATAGGTCATTCACATTAAATGTATATAAAATTTTACATGAGGCCTTGAAAATCAAAGACATGTCTAATTAACTGGATCTTTCTTTTTTTTTTTTACTTATATAATACCCCTTCTCATATAATGTAGAATCTGTGTGAGATCAGAGAGTCTCAATAAAGGTGTGTGTGTTTTGTTAACAGTGTTGTTACTATATTGAATCATTCAATATTTTGTCTGATGATGGTATCAACGCTGTTACCGAAAACGTCTCACAGGTCTGATTACCTTGTGCCCCCCTTCTATTGAGAAATTTTGGCTTTTTACCGCAATTTTGTCTTTTTTTCAAATTTAACCAGTTTATACTGTGGTAGTTTAGACTTGTATACACTATAGTGATTTTGGCTTTAAAAATAAATATTGGTATGAAGTTATAGAGTGCTATATTCTATTATATTTTGACTTTTTATCGCCATTTTTGATTTTTCTTGCAAAATAAAACTGGTTCCTATTCTGTGGTGAGGTTTTGAGTTGTACTATAGTGTTTTGACTTTTAACAATTATATCGCTATAAAGTTATAGAACATTATCTTCTATTGAAATTTTCTTCTAATGCTTTTTTATTACTATACATATACCGAATTCCAAGAGCTAGGCGTATATACATAATTTTCAGGCACATTTTAGATTAGAATATATTAATTTATATTTATTGTTGTGCATTATATATCTTTACTTCACCTGAAAACCTTAATGGAATTGATTCACATTGTCTATTGGAAAGGATCTGATTAATTATGTTTTTGGTAAAAAAAAAAAAAATTATATTCTTTCTTTTTTTTTTTTAATAAATAAAGTTACACAACTCTCTCTCTCTCTCTTAAATAATAAAATTTTATGAATATTGAAAATTTTAAAAATATCTCGAAGAATGTTATTTATATTCAAAGAAAATAAATATCATAGAGAAACACAGTAGCACTTGAAAGAATTGGCAACCCTACCATAGAGATTTACGTCCATTGTCGTCTGATAGATATTCTCCCATATATATCGTCTGTTTCAGAAATAAAATATTTAACTATTACGTAAATTTTTTCAAAAATGGTTTATTGGAAAGAATTTTGTGAAATTTTTGCCCTTACGTCATTGGTCAAATTTTAAATTCCCAAAGCAAGAATTGAAGTTGAGAAATAATCTCTCGTCTGTTTTACATCTTTTAAACTAATATATAACTACACACGTGTGGTTTAGTAAGCCTTTTATAGGATTACATATATTTGTTAAAAGAGGAGCGAATTTGTATAATTTAGTTTATTTATCTTTGTGTGTGAATTTACAGATAGTATCATAATTGTAGGTTTGATTTTGATTAATGGATATTCATGACATCATTAACATTTAATAAAAAGTATGAAAAAATAGTACAAATGTGATAATTTCAATTAGGATGAGAAGAGAGAAAACTAAAACGCGGCTGATTCCACACTCGCCTTTTCAGTGATACGCTAATCTATGCATGGTGGATTCTGTGGCCACTGGACATGTGTCGGACCTGGAGGCTGTTGGCTCTGTGCTGCCAGAGTATAGGAGCTCCATCTATGCTTCCTTCCTGTGGTGGATCTGTATAAGACTGGTGGTCTTAATAAAGCTGCATGTGTGTATATATAGTTTACTGGGATAAGGTGCCTAAATAAAGAAATTAAAAAGGGCATATCCTTATCGTGAAACGTTGAGTTGAACTATAATGAGATGCCTCTTTTTTTCCTTTCTTTATTTTCATAAAAGTTTATAAAATGTTCATAAATAGATTTATTAAGTGTCCTGAATTTACTCATATTTCCAGAAAATAACATCTACTTGTTATTTCATATATCCAATGTGAATCTGAAATACATTGACGAATTACAGAAATAGGTTTTACTAAAAATAAAAACAGCAGTAGTATGTTCTATGAATAAGAAATGTAAGCATAAGAAAGCACGAATTTTTATATTTTTTAAACATAAAACAAACTTCTATAATAAATGAACATTCGTGCTTTATAATGCTTCTTGTACTCAAATATAGAGTCTTACTGGGCTCTGGCACATTTGTAAGTGCAAAATCGAACTGATTTTCACAATGTAAACATGTGGTGCACTTAGAGTCGCTAACCTCTACCCACCATGATTAGCATGGCCTCGGAGGACTACTTACGATCAAACCTCCCTTTGAAAATTGAACGATTTATAGCCCATCAAAGGATTCTATGGCTATTTCAACCCGAGAATATCACGGGAATTTGGAACAGCGACCCTTTAAATTGTTACTTCTGCAATGCTGTCATCCAAGACAATTTGGTCCATTATCTATTCCATTGCTTATTTCTACAGGAAAAGAGACTGGAAATTAGCGAAATTTCGGGGCCAACTCACTACAATGAACAACATGTATATAATTTTTTACTACACTCCTGCTGGATATAACATTTGTTTATAAATTTTCAAGGCGATTGATAAAATGAGGGAAGAAGTGCTCAACTCCACAGACAACGGCTGATTCTCCCCATCCCTCTAAATTGCTTTTCCTCCTCACTCATTTACATATCTAACCTTTCAAGGGAATTCCCTTGTAGGACAATAGTGTCTTATTAAGGTTTTTGTTGTTGATTAGCATGGCCTTAACCACGTGTACTTAGGAAAAGCAAAGGAAAATGTTATCTCCTTATAATGTTCAATGAATATTTTATCGTTTTTGAATAATTAATCAAATAGAACCTTTTATAAAGTCTGAAAAAGAGATGACTATATTTATATTTGACTTTTGCGTCAGACGACACATTGTTCTTATCTCTCTAAACCGCCGTTGTGTCGTTAAATTATTGATTTTGGAGATGACTTACAAACTGATTATATGAATAGACAAATTGTGGCTTAAATTATTAAAATCATTATATTATCAAATAATTTAGAAATACACTGAACGATCTCTCTTTAGAGGGAGTTTAATCTTGACTCATTAATAGTGAATCCTTCAATTGGTTTCGGCAGATTATTTATAGGTGGTAAATTATATTTTTTTACAAAAGGGCCTTTAATATAGCTGTTTGCTCTCTTGAAAATCATTTCAAATATATTGGTAAAACCGCTAAAAGAGTTCACCATTGATTTACCAAGCCCTCATTTTTCATCTCAATAAGGATAGAAGAAAATTTTCTTTATGTGTGAAAGAAACATTCAAGCTTAATAGTTTTAGTTCTTATATATAGATGGCATGTAGCCGTATACAAGGTTGTCCCAATAGTAGGTACAAATAGTCGAATACCAGGAAGGGTACAACATAAATATTATAGCAAACCATTGTACATTAGACCTATATGGTAGGTACAAATGTTATTCGCCATAATATTATTCGCCGTTATGTATTATGTATAAAATAATTGAAATTATATATTATTATGTTTTGGAAATACAGGGTGTACCAGGTAAATTGGGACTAACTTTGACAGTCCATAAAACAAAAACTACTTGAGATTAAAAACTTGTTTTTTTTTTTCATTACGTAGCCATATTCATGTAAAATGCAACAGTACATGTGTGCGCAGTGTAGTGATGAAGAGTAACCGAGAATTTGAAAATCGAGCTGCCATCATCGTTGCTCTGCGCGCCGGAAGGAGCCCCAAAGAGATAGTGGATTTTCTTAAGTTGCCCAAAACCACTATTTATCGTGTCAAGAAGCAGTTTGATGAGGCCGACAGTAACAAAGAGGGGATAGCTACAAGGAAAAAAGCACTCGCGTCGATCGGACAGGGGTAAGAGGCGAAGAATTTGTCAAAAATGTCAAGGAGAGATTGATGGAAACCCTGGGAAGAGCATGAGGGCCATAGCCAAGGAAATGGACGTTGGCTCTATGACAATTGTCAGAACTATCCATGAGGACCTTGGTCTCAAGTCTTATGCCCTTCGGAAAGGTCAGTTGCTGACTGAGAATATGAAGAATAACAGAAAAGGAAAGGCTGCTGCCCTCCTCAACAACCTAAAACACGACTCTTTTGGCATGCTAAGGTTCTTCTCTGACGAAAAGAACTTTGACGTGGACCAAAAGGTAAATCCCAGGAATGATCGCTGGATCTGTAAAGACCCCTCAGAGATACCTGTCGTGATGCACACGAAATTTCCTACCTCCGTAATGGTCCTTGGCGTTATCAGCAGTGAAGGTGATGTCATGCCTCCCCATTTCTTTGAGAAGGGCCTTAGGATGAACGCTGACACCTACATCAATGTTCTGGAGACCGTTGTGAAGCCTTGGATGGACATGGTGGCCGCAGGAAGGAAGTATGTCTTCCAACAGGACTCAGCTCCAGCCCATAAGGCAAAAAAGACACAATCGTGGCTGACACTTAACGTCCCTAGTCACTGGGGTCCTGATATTTGGCCCCCTAATTCTCCAGATTGCAATCCCCTCGACTACTATGTATGGGGCGTTGTTGAGAGAGATGTCAACAAAGCTCCTCATACCACCATCCGGTCTGTCAAGAAAGCAGTTCACACGGTGATGACCCAAATGGACAAGGTCATCGTCGCCAAGGCCTGTGCTTCATTCCGCACTCGCCTCGAGACTGTTGTAGCTAATAATGGAAACTACATTGAATAAATAAAGACTATATCCTTTTATCTACTACTGTGTCAAATTTCATTCGGATATTTTAATTTTTACTTGCAAAAAATTTCAGTTAAAATACCATTGTTGAAATTCCCAATTTACCTGGTACACCCTGTAGAGCAACATTAAAAATATTCACACAATATTTTACTAAATTTATTTTTTCCATAATATAAATATATATAATACAATATAATGCGGCTTATGATTGTAGAACGTTTTTGAAAATTATCCCGCATGTGTTTCTTTTGAACGAAAATTCGAAATTTATTTTAAGGAGAAATAACGATTATTTCTAACCTTAGGGATGAAGTATGAAAGTATGAATTGTGAAGAGTAATGATAAACGGAAAAATAAAGTGTCCAGGGATGGGATATATATATGTGATATCTCGGACCAGTGTTATCTGATGAGCCTCGATGTCACCGCTACCGTGCAGTCGTGGGGAAGACAACACAGCTTGACCCAAAGTGAAATAAGCAAACAGAGATTCCAGAGAAGAAGCGGCTGTCGTCAAGAAGGAATGGAAAGAGGAGATTCAGGCAGGGAAGGATTACCTGGCGATCGATATGACGTGTACCAAGGCTCTTGCTGACGGAAGAAAACGTACTCACTACTTAGTTTGGGAGCTTCCTTTTATAGCTTCCAGACAGGTCACTGCCCATTCTGACGTAAAAAGGGGGGCGGGTGGGGTTACATCAGCCAAGAGTGCTATGACCTCGTTAAACATCGACTGGGTTTCTTAGGCCCCGTTTCCTATTCGTAATAGGCCTGATCAATTTCAGACTTAAGTTTCTCCTGTAATTCTTCATTCCTTCTATCTGTACAGTTGCTGTACTTTATTACAGTCTCAAGCGGTACAGATTGATGTTATTTGATGTTTCCTAGTTGCAGTACACATCAAGTATTTACATTCACGTGGTGACACATGTAGTATTACATATTTTGATATATTACAATAATTCAATGGTCTTAAATCACCACATATATAATTTTTTCTCCCCATTGGATATAATCAAACATATTTTTATGAACATAATTATATTGACGTTATGTGGCGCTGAGATTGTTGTTGACACACTCATTAAATTTTTATAGTACCTTGAAAAGGGTTGGCGTTCAGCCAACTGAAATATTGGTGAAATAAATAATATTTTTAATTATTTCTTATTATGTGTGTGTGTTGTATATTCGCCGTAATACTATTATTCGCCAAGTAATAAGAAAAACACAAATTTTGGGACAACCTTATAATTGAAATGAACCTTCATAATTTTTGGCTGTTGTAATAGAATTTAGAGAATACGCTATATTTTGTATCTTCCCTAAAATAATATCATCAATATGTATTTTGTAATAGAATTTCAAAAGGTTATTCAGTTTAAGATTATTTGGGTTGTTTTCAATGTAATCCCAGCTACGTATTTCAAATAAGAAAAACAGAGGAATCAGAACATTAGAACTAATACATATTACTGGAGCCAGAATTGAATTAATAAAAGGGAATCTCTCCTCCCATTAAATGGTACCACTTTTTGTTAGGAAGGACTGCTGCTAAATTTAATATCGTTTCTAATGGAGAGCCGCTCTGTTTAAGGCTGACTCAGATATTGCCTTTTTTTTCTGTATGGGACTCTTGACTTGTCGTTTTGTCTCCTTCTGCAGACAAAGATGGTGCAGTCAGTCTTAATTAGAAATATTTTTCAACATTGACACATATATATATTTTATATTAAAATATTATATTATTTAAAATTATATTTCATCGATTCAAATACTCTGTTAAATCGACCGCTAGAGGTCACGCTTTTCCTATAAAAACTCATTGTTGTTGTTTTTTCCGCGTTGGCCGGCTCAAACCTTTTTTACATTATGTAAATAATCTTTTGTTTTCCTTGTTCTACTCGCCTTAAGCCAGGCAGCACTTTTATCAAATTATGTTTTTTTATATATTCCTTTAGTTCAATTAGAGCAATTACTGATAAAGACTATTTTTATTATTATACTTTCAAGATTTTAACCACGACTGCATTACCAATACCATTGGTACCACCTAATACTAATATATTCCAAAATATATCAAATCTCAAGATCATAATCTCAATCTTGATAATAGCCAAAATCAAGCGGAAAATATATTTTTATAATATATATATATATATATGTGTAATGAGATGAGAATTCCAGTAGCTTTTGTAGAGATCCTGTCGACTACTGAAATAATGTTGAAGTCCTGGTAGCTCTTGTTGTACTGTGTTGACCGAGAGGAATAGTCAGGATGTAGAGTTTTCCAGTACCTCTCTGCACCTTGGAAGACCTTTAAAAGTTCTCACAAAATACAGGCAGTCGTGGTCGAGGCAGAGTGGAAAGCTGGGGATATCCATACACAAAAAACGAAGACACAGTTTCACTAAGAAAGTTCCGTTAACAGATAAAAGCTGAGCTAGAAGCGCAAGATGGAGATAGACGAATTCTTCCTAATTACATGTTGGATGAGATCGACATAACATACGACCAACGCGGCTTGCACTAAGGGTGAACTAAACTCAACTGAACTGAACTGAACTGTACTGAACTCAACTGTAAGGTGATGTATTTATAGGTTAAAGACGGGGCGACCTTATGTGACAGGGGCGTTTCTGAGAAAGGGGGGCCTTGGCATGTCCAGGTGTGAGAGGGGTCTCTGCATTCCACCACATGTGACAGTGTGGGTGGCCTTGTTTGTGGGAATTGTAAATCGACCTGATTTATGACTTCCATCTTTAGACTTTGTTGTTTTGGCAATACTATGCTCGATCTCTGCTTTAGCTCAACTCTTAAATCTATTACAGATTTTATTTATTTATCCACTTTGTACAAATTACATTACATATGGCGATGCAATGACACAGATTAATCATGCGCATAATTATTTATAGATGTGTTTCTATATACAACATGACAATCTTATTATAAGTTATATACACAGTATGGGGTTGTTGGTTTAAATTACCATATATATATATATATATATATATATATATATATATATGAGAAAAAACAATATAAAAAAATAAAAAGATAAGGTGTTGATATTAAAAACAAAGTAGGCATATCTTGACCAGGAGCACATATGCTTTTCCACCAGATGGCGCTCTGCCTTCTGAAATATCGCATGTGCTCCTGGTCAAGATATGGCTACTTTGTTTTTAATATATATTTATATAGTGAAAAAGGTAAGGTGTGTGTTTGTTATTAAAATAAAAAAGCATATTCTGACCACGTTCACATGAACTTTTTATGGAGATGTGGAACCTTGATTTAACCTTTTACCTGATATTTTGCCAACCTATTTTTTGAAGGTCCATGTGAACGTGTTCAGGATATGCCTTTTTATTTTAATATATATATAATATTCCATTTCTATTACATTAAAATAAAAGCATATCTTAGATTAATCTTGTTTATTAAATTAAAATTCCAATAACCAACCTATTTTATATAAACAATACTTCTTCTACATCACACAAATTGATAAGCTTACAAGGAGTTTTAATACCTGGAAGAAGAATGGCGAACAGACTCATCATAATTTCGATTTCTCTTTTCAATTACAACAATTTATCTAATATACACACACATTTTTATCCTTTTGTCATAATTTGCCTAATGCCCAATATGTATAATTTATTTTCGCCATAATTAGAATGTTAAAATGTAAATACAAATTCATCCTTCCATAAATCTGTACAAAATAAACGTGGGAGCCAGCGCGCGCTCATGAGGGTGGAAAAAAATTATTTTTCGAAGCATGCATGCTCAACGGACTGCGCCCTTCCATTCGATTACGACACGTACGACAAGTAAGAGTCGACAGAAAGAAGAACCTCAAGAGAATGAGCAAGGCAAAGAGACAAGCAGGCCAGAAAGAGGCCGAGTTAGCTCAAGAGAATAAGTCGGTGATTGATGCACTAACAGCGATGATGAGAAGACTAGCGCGGAACCCGCCCACCACCGCAGCCAGATTTGACGGTTCAAGTTCCGCGGAGTCGTTCTTAAGGGAGCTTAACAATCCGTTAAGGCGCTCATCCGAAGATGTGCCTCATACCCAGAAGCGACCAGGAGGATCTCCCTCCACTCGCCTACACCATGCAAGCACTGCCAAGGGCCCCACTGGAACAATCAGTGCTCACAACGGTCTACCTTGCCTGGACAGCGTGCCGATCATCCTCGACTAGCTACACCGCCGCGGTATTTTCGTGACCCAAGAGACAGCGCTACCAAGTAACCAGAAGTACAACCCACACGCCATTAACGGCTTAAGTACCCTGACTCTCAAGTTGCTACTAGCCAATCATTTATGTTAATTTCTAATAGATACTGGCGCTAACATTAATATTATTTCTAAACGAGGTAAAATCTTCCCAATTACATGCGTGGCAAGGACAAAATACTCAGGAGATAAGTTTCTTCATTAAATGAAGAAACTTATCTCCTGAGTATTTTGTCCTTGCCACGCATTAATATTATTTGTTTAAAAACAATTCAAAACATTAGTAACTAGAATGTTACCTTTAAATAACGATGTTACAATTAGGACTTTGTCTCATAATATTCAACCTGTGGGATTTGCATTTATTTTGGTTACTGTAGGATCCATTAAGGAACACTTGTTATTTTATATAATAGATCCACCATTTGGCATTTTATCTTTAAATTCATTGGGGATATTCCGATTAACTATTGATTTCTTTTGAAAAGAATATATCAGGAAAATATCATGTTAACACAGTCACAATATTGTTTTAAAGATTATTTTACGCCATCATTAAAACACTTTACAATTCAACCCGACCCTAATAACCATACCATACCCCACACTACTCAATCATTTCCTCATGACAACCTTAATAGTACCACAAATGTAGAAAATTATATACACTGCGTGACATTGAAAATGGAACACCAAGAAATAGTGGCCAAAAAATTATGCAAATTTCAGGGTAGACGCGCTTAACCGAGTTATGCAAATGATGTAAAATGCGCAGCTCTCGTGCGCACATGGAGTAAGATATAAGGGAAGGAACTTGCAGAAAGGACAGAATTCGTGCCGTTATTTCTTCAAGGAAAATCATTGTAGAAATTTTGTTCTTGTGTCAAAAGACACGTGTAATAACAGAGAATGCCAGGTCATCGTAAACGGAGGCAGTTCAAGCAGACAGACGCTTTTACGAGGGGCATGGTGATCGGACTGAAAAGGGCAGGTTGGTCCATACGTCAAATCGGCAGCTGATACACACCTTGGTGCGTCCACGGTGCACTGTGGAGAAGATGGTTGGAACAAGGAAATGTGGCAATTTATAGGAATGCCGGTGCAACCAGAGTGACGTCAGCACGTGTGGATCGGCGTATCCTTCGACAAGCATAGGCGGCCCCACAAGCCACTTGTACCGCCATCCTGCAAACACGTGGCAAGACACCCTAGGACATTCCATCTCGACCAGAACCATTTCCCGTCGATTGGTTGCTAATGGCTTGCACTCATGCCGTCCGCTAAGAAGACTGCCATTGACCTCACCGAATAGGCGCCAACGTTTGGAATGGTGCCGGGCTAGATCGACGTGGATGACGGAATGGCACGGGGTCGTGTTCTCAGATGAGTCGCGTTTCTGCTTGTCCAGTGATAGTCGCCGTGTACGCGTGTGGCGTCGACGTGGAGAAAGGTCCAATCCGGCAGTAATTGTGGAACGCCCCACCGTGCGACAACGTGGAATCATGGTTTGGGGCGCGATCGCGTATGATTCCAGGTCACCTTTAACTTCGTATTCAGGGCACTATGACGGCCCAAACGATACGTTGATGATGTGCTGCGACCGGTGACACTCCCCTACCTTCAGGGGGTACCCAATGCCCTTTATCAGCAGGATAACGCCCGACCGCACACTGCTCGCATTAGCCAACAAGCCCTGCAAGATGTACAGATGCTTCCCTGGCCACCGTACTCTCCCGATCTCTCACCAATCGAGCACGTCTGGGACATCATTGGACGCCGTTTGCGGACGCCAACTAGAGGCTGACCTGTTATCCCGAAATACGTTTTGTGACCTTCTTGACGCCACGCAATTAAAAAGGTACCAAAGTGAGCTTCGGGATAATTCCAAGTATGTTCACGAAAACTCAGGCTTGACTACCGTAACCAGACGTGGTGTGAGCAAAATAGTTGTTCCGCCATCTTTACGACCTACCATACTTAGAGAAGCCCACCAGAAATTCAACTATCCAGGAATTTCTCAATTGACTAGGATCATCTCCGCCCAATACTTTTGGAGCGGAATGTCGATAGACATTCGTACCTTCGTTAAGAATTGTAACATCTGTCAAATGAGCAAAACCCCAAAAGGACTGAAGTATGGAGAGTTGGGCGAATTGCCATAATCCCCACTGCCATTCGATCTGGTCTCTATGGACACTATAGCCGGGTTTTCTAGATATAGGAGTGCAAAAAATTACCTGCAAGTAGTAGTACACCACGCGACTCGATTCGCATGGACATTTCCATCTCGTTCCACCAGTACGACCACATATATTCAAGTAATAAAAAAAGGTGCTACAAAGTGGTTGTCCGAGACGTCTCCTTACAGATAGAGCCCCTTCCTTTACATCACCGAGGTTTAGGAGATTTCTAATCTCCCATAACATCCAACCAATGCTCACTACAAGCAACCATCCACAAGCGAACGGTTTATCCGAAAGTTTGAACGCAACCCTGACCGGAAAACTTAGGCTCCTCCATCTTCAGCATCCTAGAGCTAGTTGGACTATGCTCCAATCCAAAGTAGTTAAGGCATATAACGATACTCCTCATTCCGTCACGGGTTTTTCCCCATCATACCTTATGAACGGCTCCCTGCCGAAAGAACAGTCACAACATCTAGATTCTTATCCATCGCTCACTGAATCTAGACGCCTAGCGTTACAGAGAACGAAAGAACGTCATAAGCTAGATAAGATCATATTTGATAAAAATCACAGGTCCCCCGACTTTGAGGTAGGCGATCTAGTCCTAACCAAATCTTACCAACACCCCAAATACGGGCAAATTGGTACCTTACTTCAGTGGACCATATGAGATAATTGAGGTGATATATCCCTCTATACAGTTAGAATCAATAGACCTAATCAAGCTCAAAACTTAGACTCAGAAATTATCCAATTAAACAAATTAAAACACTATTCCGAAGACACTAAGTACATCTTCACACCTAACTCAACGAACAACAATAGCGCGCCCAAATCATATTTTATTTACCATCATTTCCCACCTCAATTATCTTGATGTAAAGCATCTGAGATGAAGACATTGTCAGATTTATCGACTAAAGAATATGCAAATTTTTTCATAACTGTAAATATGCATATTTTTTTCGGCAGACGTCTTTTTTTCGTAATAGTCAAAATTTCTGATAAAATGATATTAGAAGTGTTTATTTATGGTCAATTCTTCCGTCAAAAAATATATTTTTATATATCAATATACCTATTTATTAAGATATTAGCCCGTTCTACGAATGGGTTTTGGAAGATAGCCAGTTCCCTGAGCCTTATTTAAGTTTCACCTCAAAAGCTGAAAATGAGGTGAAAAAATAGTAACAAAAGTGAATTTTAACTGAATTCAGGTGTATATATTATGAAAAAGACATCTCCTGATCGTGAAACTAAAGGTTACTGATGGATTGCGTAATCTGTCTTAATAAATATCAACTATTCGTTGATTTTTAATTTTGCCAAATTTTCAGAACGAGGGTACATTAATATTTTAAATGAATACCAACTTTTGAGACCCCAAATTTATTTTTGATGAACAAAGCATATAGTTGGCCTTTTTCTTTCTGGCCGACTGCCTTTATACGTTCTAGTGAGGATAAAGTATTATGATTATATATTCATTTTTTGGTACATTGTAGATAATTCAAGAGTGAATATTATTTTTTCAAATATGCAGGTTGTTATAAAAATGGATAATCCTCATTTATTTCCTTCATTATTTATTTTAATAAATCTCATCAAGAAGGCGTGTAATCATTTGTTTTATATACGTATTAGGAATTACATCTGTACAAAAAGGATCCACCAGAATAAAATTTTGTAGATTGTGTCGTTCCGATTAGTGAACTACAATTGGTAGTATAATATACTACTCTGATCAAAAAGTTTCGACACTTTGCTCATAAGTTAAAAAAAAACTTTATTATTCTACCAAATTCAAATTGTCCCCTTCAAAGTAGTCCCCGTTGGCCGCGATGCGCTTCAGCCACCTTTTTTTCCAGTCGGCAAAACACCTTTGATAGTCTGTTTTCGGGATCGCCTTCATGGCCTTCTTCGATTCCATTTTGATCTCTTCTATTCTCTGAAATTTCCGACCCTTTAACTTTTTTTTTTTGCTTTCCAAAGAGGAAGAAGTCGCAGGGGGCCAAATCGGGACTGTAGGGGGGGTTGGGGGGAACACAGAGGTTGAGTGGTCCTGCAGCAACTTCGAGATTTTGAGGGCTGTGTGCGCCGGAGCTTTATCGTGGTGGAGGATCCACGACTTGCTCCTCCACAGTTCCGACCGTTTCTGTCTGATCGCTTCCCTCAATCTCCTCAAAACTCCCAGGTAGGAGTCAGCAGTTATTATAGAGCCTTGTTGTTGAAATTCATTATGAACGATGCTCTGGCAGTCGAAGAACACCGTCAACATGACCCTGACTTTGCAGGGAGCCTTCCTCGCTTTCTTTGGTCTCGGCTCATATTTGAAGCGCCACTCCGATGCCTGTTAGGTAGTTTCCGAATCAAAGCCGTAAATCCATGTTTCGTCTCCAGTAATGACCCTCTTCAGCAATTCGGGGTCGTCGGTTGTCGCTTCGAGATTGAGACTGGCCGTTTCTTTCCGGGCGTTCTTTTGATCAAAAGTCAAATCTTTGGGAACGAGAACGGCGTTGAGTCTTCTCACTCCCAAAATGTCCTTCATTATCGATTGAGTCGACCCAAATGATATCCCTGCTTCTTCGGCGACCTCCCTGACAGTTATTCGTCGGTCTTCACGCACCAGTTCCAACACCTTGTCCACTTTTTCAGGCGTGGTTGATGTTGACGGTCTCCCGGAACGCTCGTTGTCGGCGGTCTCTTCCCGACCCTCCTTGAAGCGCTTGTACCACTCGAAAACTCGTCTTCGGCTCATGACGGCATCCCCGTAGGCTGTTTGCAATATTCAAAGATTTTCGGCACCCTTGAATCCGTTTATCACACAGAACATGATGCAAATTCGTTGATCCTCCATTTCGGTGACTAACGAAATCGAAGCACGGGCAAAATGGCTTCACTTCGAACAGCCGCTGCTCGCGCTGTTGTGGCGTGTGATTTTTGAAAATTGGCAGGTCTCCAAGCCAAGGGCGACGCTTCTGTTTGCCACAAACCGGGAGAAAATATATTGAGTTTTAAGGATTTTATGAGCAAAGTGTCGAAATCTTTTGATCAGAGTAGTAAAAGAATCCAAAAGAGATATCAGAACTGTTTGAAAATCAATTGATTAAGTTTTAAATAGAAAGAAAGTTTTCTGGAATTTGAAAACTATTCAGCGGCTTGATTGAATTCATTGATAGGTTTAAATGTTTCAGAAATAGGTCTTCAGTTATTATACCTTGAGTATTTCTCCACACACATATTTATTTCTAATTGATTATATTTGAAGGTATGTATAACGGTAAAATATAAATATAACATTCTCAATAGAACGGTGTGAAGAAAATTTATTTTTCCTTGTCGACATTGTCCTCTAGGTGCGGCCCACGTGTTGCATCCGGCAGGCAGCTCCACTACAAGCCAGCGCCCATTGATCCTGGCAGCCGTTCAAGTCTGGAGAATTAAATTGTTCTTATCTAATTTGGGGGAATATTCCTCCCGGATTATTGACTGCCCGGAGCTGCCTGGGGGCTGGCCCCTCTTCACACGTGAGGGCCTCTCGATGGCTGGTCGGTTGGTGACTTCTTTTTATGCCCAAATCTCTTCTTGTATAGGCCCTGGGGTGTCTTCTTTCTGACGTGATGGTGTCTCGGTAGTTGGACACCGGGGTATATCCGCGTCTTCCTTCTCACGTGATGGTTACTGGGTAGTTGGACAACGGGGTATATCGGCGTCTCCCTTCTGACATGATGGTCACTGGGTAGTTGGACACCGGGTTATATCGGAATCTTCCTTCTGACGTGATGGTCACTCAGTAGTTGAACACCGGGGTATATCGGCGTCTTCCTTCTGACGTGATGGTCACTCGGTAGTTGGACACCGGGGTATATCGGCGTCTCCCTTCTGACGTGATGGGCACTCGGTAGTTGGACTCCGGGGTTATATCGGAATCTTCCTTCTGACGTGATGGTCATTGGGTAGTTGGACACCGGGGTATATCGGCGGCTCCCTTCTGACGTGATGGTCTCTCGGTAGTTGGACACCGGGGTATATCGGCGTCTCCCTTCTGACGTGATGGTCACTCGGTAGTTGGACACCGGGGTATATCGGAATCTTCCTTCTGGCGTGATGGTCACTCGTAGTTGGACACGGGTTATATCGGAATCTTCCTTCTGACGTGATGGCCACTCGGTAGTTGGACACCGGGGTATATCGGCGTCTTCCTTCTGACGTGATGGTCACTCGGTAGTTGGACACCGGGGTATATCGGCGTCTTCCTTCTGACATGATGGTCTCTCGGTAGTTGGACACGGGGTATATCGCGTCTTCCTTCTGACGTGATGGTCTCTCGGTAGTTGGACACGGAGGTATATCGGCGTCTTCCTTCTGACGTGATGGTCACTGGGTAGTTGGACACCGGGCTATATCGCCGTCCTCCTTCTGACGTGATGGTCTTTCGGTAGTTGGACACGGGGGTATATCGGCGTCTTCCTTCTGACGTGATGGTCACTGGTTAGTTGGACACCGGGGTATATCGGCGTCGTTTTTCTGACGTGATGGGCACTCGGTATTTGGACTCCGGGGTATATCGGCGTCTTCCTTCTGATGTGATGGTCACTGGGTAGTTAGACACCGGAGTATATCGGCGTCTTCCTTCTGACGTGATGGTCACTGGGTAGTTGGACACCGGGGTATATCGGCGTCTTCCTTCTGACGTGGTCACTCGGTAGTTGGACACCGGGTTATATCGGAATCTTCCTTCTGCGTGATGGTCACTCGGTAGTTGGACACCGGGGAATATCGGCATCTCCCTTCTGACGTGATGGTCACTCGGTAGTTGGACACCGGGGTATATCGGCGTCTTCCTTCTGACGTGATGGTCACTCGATAGTTGGACTCCGGGGTATATCGGCGTCTTCCTTCTGACGTGATGGTCTCTCGGTAGTTGGACACGAGGGTATATCGGCGTCTTCCTTTTGACGTGATGGTCTCTCGGTAGTTGGACACTGGGGTATATCGGCGTCTTCCTTCTGACGTGATGGTCACTGGGTAGTTGAACACCGGGTGTTGTAGATAAATGATAAAAACAACTTTGACTTGTGCTTAATTAATAGGTAGAAAATCTTTCTTTTGATAAATAATCTTTAAGATAATAAACTTAGTGATAATAAAACTTATAGATAAAAAACTTGTTAGTAATCAAACTTATAGATTATAAAACTTGTTGGTATTCAAACTTTTAGATAAAACACTTAGATCTAATAAAACTTATCGGTAAATAAGAATACTATTTATAAACATTTTGGTAGAAAAACTTGCTTAAATATATGTTCAAAATAGTGTACTTAACTTGGATAATTTAAGATTGACATTGGATTAAATTTAGTTACTTTAATTAAAACATAAGGATTAAATATGAAAATGTTGGACGCGCGTTTAAATGGCGTCGCTTTTCTTCTTGATAAAAGTTCTTTCTGCTTATTTTTTCCGCCGCGCAATGCGCACCCACCTCTGATTCTTCGTCATCAACCACGTAGGCGCACCACTTCTCACCGGCGGTGGCGCCGCCAGGGGAGCTTAGGCTAGATTTGGTCAATCTAGCCTCTCAACCGGGGTATATCGGCGTATTCCTTCTGACGTGATGGTCACTCGGTAGTTAGAAAACCGGGTTTTATTTATTTTTTTAATATTTGACTCTTATTATTAAATAAAATAAAAATAAACGATAGCAATACGTTTCTTTATACGTAAAATTTATGCTAGCTTTCGGATCTTATCGATCCTTCCACAAGCCAAGCTATAAGCTGAGAGAAAGAGTATATTCTTATTATTATTCAAAATATGACTCATATTATAAAGATTAATTAATGGATATCGATTTATTTTCAAAATGCTGAAAGTAGGAAATTCTTGAATAATCTTCAAGCGCTAATCTGCTTTTTATTTATTGACTATTTGCTGCATTTATGATCCTTTTCGTCCCTTTGTATATACACTGGTCCGCAAAATTAAAGGAACAAAACACATGTTTAAGAAAAAGAAAAGTTATATTAAGAGATATGTATCAAGTTTTGGTATATTAAAAGATTCCATGAATTAAGAGAGTATGTAAAACAGAAAAACAAATAGAGTTGTTCCCAATATGCAAAATACCACTGTCTACGTTGACTCCGCCTCCAGCACGTGCCTGAGTCTTTCTCAAAGCGTCCTACTAATTTTACGCTCCACTAGATTTTTTTTATTGAACCTTTTTGTTTTTTAAAGTTTTCATGGCTTATAGGCAACATTTATCACAAGAAAAAAAAATGGCAAGCTATTGAAAGATGGAAGCAGGCCAATCACAGGCAAAAGTAGCAAGATGGCTTGGAGTGACAAGAAACGTTGTCTCAAGGCTTTGGAAAAAATTTCAAACGACAGCTAATGTTGCCAGAACACCCGGACAAGGACGGCCAAGGGTCACAACGTTAAATCAAGGACCGTTATTTGAGTCCCCTTGTGCGTCGCAATAGAAGAATGACAGCATCGCAACTACGAAGTGACCTCAATGCAGCTACAGGAGTCTTAGAATCAACTGATACAATACGCAGAAGGCTTCACAAGAAGGGCCTCTATGCTCGACGACCCATAATTTGTGTGCCATTGACACCACCTCAAAAGAGAGCAAGGAAACTTTGGTGCAGACAACATGTCGCCTGGATTCCAGATGAATGGAGGCGTGTAATGTTCACTGATGAGTCCAGATTCTCTCTAAACAGCGATTCTCGTCGTGTCTTTGTCTGGAGAGAGGTAGGAACCAGAAATATTCCCCGGAATATGGTTGAAAGGGATCCCTACAGAAGCCAAGGTTTTATGGTCTGGGCTGGAATCTTCTTGGGCGGTCGCAGAGCACTCCATATTTTTCGGAAAGGAACCCTGACTGGACAGAGGTATAGGGACGAGATCTTGGCAGCATATGTGATGCCTAATGCATTGGAAATGGGAGAAAACTTTCTTCTAATGGATGATAATGCCCGTCCACATAGGGCTGGTGTGGTCGACACCTTTCTCCAAAACCATGCAATTGCTTGGATGAATTGGCCAGCTCGATCCCCAGACCTAAATCCCATTGAGAATGTATGGGACAACCTAGGACGGGGCGATCTCATCCCTCCAACCCCCTCCTAGAAACACTCATGAGCTAGAAACAGCCTTAACACAAGAGTGGGCGTTGATTCCACAGGAGCTGATAAACTCCCTAATTCTTAGTATGGGTCACCGATGTAGAGCCTGTCTATCAGTTAAAGGCGATCATAACCCATATTAACAACAATATCCAAGATATTTATGCACTGACTGCAAGAAGATCATTGCTTGACCGGCTAATTTGCATAAAATACGTGTTAGAATTCTTTGATTTCGGGTATTCTAATTAATAATGGAATAATAAATTTGTATATAAAATGTCATTGATAAATGTTCAATAAAATTTGAGATAAATGAAAAAATATGTTGTTCCTTCAATTTTTGCGGACCAGTGTAGATAGGTTAGGTCAGTGTTATGCTAGTATATATTCAGATTGGTTTTGTGATATTTCTCTATATATGAATTTTTATCTTTTTTATCTCTCTATGTTTATATATCCTCAATAGTTGCTGAATTTAGTTATTCCTCAATGTAAGGTTTCTTTCATTAAAGAAAAGAGGAATTTGGTTTTAATACGATTTTTTAAATTATTATTATTCCTAGTACACACGTGGAACAGCCCATGATAAACATGGTAAGTAAAAGGTTGGTGACTGCTTTTACTGTAAATGCACTACATGTCTACTCATGTGAAAAGCAGTTCTACTTTGGCACTTATAAATGTGCCAGAATCCCGTTTGGTGTTTTGCACTCGCTGGTGTGTTTGGACTTTTTGAAGAATCGCAATACATTGGAAAATATTTTTAATTATAAAAAAGTGCCTAATCCGGGATTTGATCCCGGGCCGTAGCGGTCGAAAAACAACGGTTTAGACCATCCTTCAACCGAACCTATTAAAATAAATAAAATCATTAAAGCACGAATATTTCTTTTACACATAAAACACAAAAAATAATATATATTGGGAGAGCTTAGCTCATCAGTTGTGAACCCTCCCGGAACTTTCGCCTATTTACTACATTTTATATCGCAGAAAGAACAGTAGACGTTTTGTTTTATGGGTATAATAATTTATAGAAACATTCGTGCTTTCCTTTCCTATATATAGATAATATTGGTTTTAATTAAATATTCAACGCTTCCTCTTCCTTCTTACAATTTTCAACTAAAACTTAGCCCAATAGGCTTGGTTCAGCCTAAATTCTAAAATTATAATATTCACATTTACCTTCGTGGTCAAAATCAAATTAATAAATGTTTATTTTCCTGAGAACATCCCCACAAGGGTAAAATATTTTCTCTCCATACACAGGGAAAATAATGTTTAAATATTTACACATTAGCATGCTAAATCAAATTGGTAAACTCTGCTCTCTTCTTATATATTTTTGAAAAAAAAAAAAAATAAATATTAAAATAGAATTTTCTTTCCAAATAATGAGATCGATTCAAGAAATACAAATATGTACATTTATGTGCATTTGTTTCCATTTATTGCGGCATTAAACACGTAATTATATTCTTTATTTTAAATTCTAAATATGTGTTTGTGGTTAGAAGACTTCTAACTATTAAATCTCTTAGAAAATTTGCCTTTTCTTCATCCTTCATAAGTTTTCAGTCGTCTTTTTTATATACTGACAATCCATAGTCTTTTAGTTGATTTATTATTAAGATGACCAACTGTAAGATTTGAGGGTGAATATTATCAAGTGGATATGTTTTTTTATCCCTATTATACATGGTACAGGCCATGATAAGCATGTTGTGCAGAAGTTTGCGACTGCCTTTACTATAAGTGCATCACATGTATACACATGTGAAAAGTAGTTCGACTTTGCACTTAAATATTTAACAGAGTCTCGTTTGGTTAGTTGCACTTCCTAGTGGGGTTGAACTTTTGCAAGAATCGGGTCCATTGGAGCATTTTTTTTTTATTATAAAAAGGTTTCCAATGCCGGATTCGATCCCAGGTTGTAGCGGTCGAAAACCAACGGTTTATATCAACCTTCCACCGACCCCCAGTTAAAATGGCGAGGAGGCTCAATATCTAAATGGTGATTGTTTTCAACATTTAGAAGAAGTTTTAGGAAATTAGAACAGTTTATAGATCTTGTCAAGGCAGGATGAGAGCCACAACGTCCTAAGAAGAAATTCGCCTTATAATACTCACACCAAACGCCATAATATCATTATTTGAACTCATATTGGTACAAATATAGGCTCTTTACAAAAATAACCCGTAAATTTTAAAAATCAAATTCAAACTGTTTGAAGCGACTAATAGAGTGATGTCTTAATGCAAGACTATCAAAAATATGCATTCAAATATAATTTATTAATTAATTAAAAATGATTATGATATCTAAGTAAAACGTTTATGGAGATGAGTATCTTTTATTCTGGTCTTCTCAAGCTTTCGGGCTTGTCCGCCCTTCTACAGGAGAAACATATACTCGTTATATAGTATATGTTTCTCCTGTAGAAGGGCGGACAAGCCCGAAAGCTTGAGAAGACCAGAATAAAAGATACTCATCTCATAAACGTTTTACTTAGATATCAGATATCTAAAGGAGATTTAAATTTATTCATCTAAAAATGATTATAATGATTTAAATATATTTTATTTACCAATATTTTAATTGGCTAAACGCAACACACACCTTTATCAAGGTAACATATTTATGTCAACGACCAGTTTGTTGACATAAATATTTTACATTGATAAAGGTTGGCGTTTAGCCAACTGAAATATTGGTGATATAAATTATATTTTGATCCAATATATGTCTTTTTAATTAAATGTCAATTTATGGATTGCTCTATTTTCAAATATATATATATATATATTATAATTGAATATGATATAATTTTCAAAACTATTTTTTTTTATCAATATGTGTTTTATTATATTTTCCTCTCTCAGCGGTATCTTCAAAATAAACTGATAGGGTTCACAAATATGAGCCAAGCCTTTTCACATAATAATGTTTATCATTGTAGTAAGTTCTGTAGGGTATATCCCTAGTATATATAAAGGTCAGTGTATGTATGTATGTATGTGGGTATCTATGTCGGCTATACACGTCCACAATACGTAACTAATCTGACTGAAATTCTAACAGTATAGAGAGTAGAATATGGAAAAATGTATGGTGAAAATTGCAGGTCTCTATCCCGAATATTCGTAGAGTTATTTGCAAATATGCCCTTTCGCTCGCAAGCAGCGCCTCTAGCGGTGAAGATGGGAGGTAATATCAGCTGACCTAAAGTACATGTGAAACGTGTTTTAACGGGACATAGAGAAAAGTCTGAAAGAGATATTTGTCGCATTTTTAGCCAAAAAAAAAAATTGAAATTGACAGGTTCAGGGTAAAAATAGTTTTTTAGTCAGAAAATGATGATGACAATATTGCTGTATTATGTTTGATTATCAGATACAAAATTATATCGGGATAAATTCCAAAAAGCAGAGACCACGGGTGAAGCCAGTTCATTTTTAGTATGCAGGATCAAAATTCTAACAGAAAAACATTCATTCGAGCAGAAGACACAAAGCCAGATCATCTCTCTATAAAAATATCGCTTCTCAGACACAAAGTTTGGAGCGGGACACAAGAGTGACATCCACGGCGCGAATTTATAATTGTAACGAATAGTATTTGAATAAAAACAATCGGGTAAAACCCGGGCGTTGCCGGGTCATTCGGCTAGTTTGATAATAAATATCAGAAGAAACATATTTCCAAAAATTAATTTTAACAATTTTAATGATAAATGGCAATTGTATTATATACAATTGATATAATTCTATGAATTAAAAATGTAAATTATTGACCATTGATTATATATATTTCAATTTAGCATCATCCTGTAGATATAAGGTGGTCCCAAAAGTTCGTGTTTTCTTTAAACGTTGTTTTTCTTATTACTTTGCGAATTATATTATTACGGCGAATACATAATAACCTTAATACAATTACTTTATGAATATTCGAAACTATTATAGACGCGTATGATTCTTTTGAAAATTAAACAATTTCTACTGCCCTTACTGCAATGGAAAAATTAATAGAATCATACATGTCTATAATAGTTGAATATTCAGGACAGATGGCGCTCTGATGCATCATAATACAATTACTTTATACATAATACAAAGACATTATACATAATGTAGAATAATATTATGGAGAATAATATTGGTATTTCATTTTTTTGCAAATATTTACCAACTTTTGGGACAACCTTGTATTTATTCTTGCACTCATAATATTCCAAAATGTTTAAGCCTATATATTATTAATAACACAAAAAAGATAGAGTATTCTAAAAGTTTTCTAATTATAAATATAATTAGATCCAAATATACTACTGTGATGTTCCTTCGATTAAATAAATAAATATAATTTACCAAATTAGAAAAAAATTAATTATATATCTTTCTAATGCTATATATACACTTTTTAATATAATCATAACAACAACAATAACAGTGCTGCCAAATCCAAACATTCAAAAATAAATTAATTAAACAGAGTACATTATAATATTATTATTATATGGTATATTACAACTTCATTACTCACATAATAGAAAAACACGTTTGAAATGGTGCTGGTAACACCTTAGGTGAACTGATGATCAATCGGTAATTATTTCCACTAATGAGTCTCGCTTCACTCGAGCCTAATTGCCGACGTGTTCTGGTAAGTAGAGAAAGTATTGCAGGAAACCAACTGGCCAGTATCAGGAATAGGTATTTTCATGGAGGTCAGATTTCATGATGGGAAGCTATTAAAAAGGTACATCTATACACATGATGAAAAGGGAATTCTGATTAGTGACAAATATAAAAATGAAATATTTTATTCCTGTTTGTATGTGTGATATATATATATTTCATTTGGCAGAGCTTCCACACAACCCAGGAGGTTCTGCCTAAGTGCGTTACTCTTTATTTATAGAGACGGTTCAACCTTCAGAAGGTTTAGGGAGTCCATTGTTGTGATTCCATAGAAACTGCTTTAAATACTTCATTGTTGTCATTCTATAGAGATTATGCTGTTGAATCCACATTGTTGTCATCCCATTACAACTGTAACATTATTTGTTTTTATAATTAACAATTATTATATATATAATTTGTTAGTTATTTTAAGTATTTAACATTTAAGTAACAATCCCTTTAGTACTCTTAGGAACTCTTGTTCTACTAATTTATTCCGGGAAAATTGGGGGGTACAGTGCTTAACTGCCTCCCCAAGTACAATGAACTACTTAGCCTAAATGACTAATTGTTGGATGCAACTCTGCTTATATACACAGCACTGAAGGGTGGAATCAGAAAAGGTTTTCAAGAAAACTAATTTTATCTTTTATTTATTTTGTTATCTTATGTTGGGAGCTAAGACTTTTTTTATTCTACCATCGAGCAGAGTAATCACCAACACCTCGAAAAAATTAATATTTTTTAATTTCCTTTCATAACTAACTAACTTACATAATTTCTAAAACCAAATATATACATGTAAAGTAGCCCGGTCATCTGGTCAAAAATATAAATATATTAATATAAAATGAAAGGATTTAAAAGCACGAATGTTTCTTTTATACATAATACAAACTTCTACTGTCCTTACTGCGATGTAAAAATATATTGGGAGGACTCTTGGCTCATCAGTGTTGAACCCTCCCCGCGGTTTCGCCAATTTAATCCACCAGACCGCCCCTCAGAGCTCCAACACTATATTGGACGATTCTGCTTATATATGCTACACTGAAGGGTGGAATCTCAGAAATGTTTTTCAAGAAAACTATGGACATAAGCTCATAGAACAGTAGAATTACATTTGAATATTTGCATCGAGCAATGCTCTTCCGCAAACAATAAGGACAAGACCAGTTAGGCATAAATTAACACAAAGCAATAACGCGCCATCTATATAAATAAAATAAAAGGATTATAAAGCACGAATGTTTCTTTGGAGAAGTTTGTATTGTGTATAAAAGAAATATTCGTGCTTTTAAATCCTTTCATTTTATATAAAGTAATTGTATTATGTATTTGCAAGTAATAATATTATTCCCAAGTGGTAAGAAAAAACAACGTTTCAAGAATAAACACCAACCTTTGGGACAACCTTATATAAAATAGAAAAGACTTATTTATTATTTTATCCATATAATATATTAATTATGGAATTTTTGTTACTAAAAAAAATTCTCTCTTTATTCACAAATGATAAAAAGACACTTCTCATGGATTTTATGAGAATGAGATTAATTTACCCGTCAAATAAAACGTCAAACTAGACGCCATCTATTGACCGTCGCTGATTTGGCCCAGTCACTTTGCCAGCTGAACACCTCTTGGGCAGATTGTGGAGATTCTATTAGATCCCGTGTGGATCTCATGGAATAAAGTCTGACTTATGTTGACGAGGGCCATTGATTTTTAATTATTCCAGAATTGGCCAAATACCCATTCTTGATTAATCAAGAAAAGCTAACCACGGACGCGTTTCGGGCTGTTGGCCCTCATCAACGAGAATAGTTTATATTTATTCCGATAGATGGCGCAAGCCATTAGCAACTTTCAGTTGCACGATAAGAAGATGCCATTTTCTTAATTTATGCACCTTATCCTAGTACAATATTACATTTGTACTAATTTTTCACATTGTGTAGCGTTCTCACGCAAATCTGGCCTAACTACCCGTTTTATGATTTTTCAGGATGCCTTAATGACCAATTTTTTTTTTTTTGTCTTTTAGGTACAGCTTGCACCACGCTGATGAGGGCCAACAGCCCGAAACGCGTCCGTGGTTAGCTTTTCTTGATTAACCAAGAATGGGTATTTGGCCAATTCTGGAATAATTAAAAATCAACGAGAATAGTTGATATTTATTCCGATAGATGGCGCAAGCCATTAGCAACTTTCAGTTGCACGATAAGGAGATGCCTTTTTCTTAATTTATGCACCTTATCCTAGTACAATATTACATTTGTACTAATTTTTCATATATATACAGCTTTTTCATTGGTAGCGCCCACCGCGGTAAAGATATCGCCACCGATGGACTGCGGGAGTTCTTTCGCACAGAGTGGGCAGGTCGATGTGATGGCTGGTGTTGCCCAACATAAGAACAAGATGTACTTGTAGATGGTAGCTTTCGCTACACTTGAGAAAGAGCGAGAGAGAAATGACCCTTGAAAGCTTACCATTTCAAACTGATAAATAAACTTATTTCAATTTTACTTTTAGATAAATTGTGCAAATAATATTCGCGCTACACAATTTTATGTTTGTTGTATATATATTTTAATTGATTAATTATTACACAGAGTATGTGTGTAAGATCACAAGTAAATAGGCGCTGACCGTGAAAAAAGTTCCTTTGTTTAATATTAGTTTCCTTTTTTTTATATCTTCTTCTCTCTCTTGTAAATCAATAAACTAATGTTTGAATACCTCAAAACGCGAATGTTTATTTTACAAACAAATCAAACTTCTACTGTCCTTACTCCAATGAAAAAATATATGGGAGGGCTTGACTCATCAGTGGTGAACCCTCCCAGCGGTTTCGCCAATTTAATCTACCAGACCCTTTAGAGCTCTAATACTGTATTGGATCATTCTGCTTATATATGCTACACTGAATGGTGGAATCTTAGAAATGTTATTTTAGAAAACTATGGACATAAGCTTTTAGGACAGTAGAATTACATTTAAAAAAACTAAAATAACAAAAATAATTCACTACTGATGAGCCAAGCCCCTCCAATATGATTTTTTTCATTGCAGTAAGGACAGTAGAAGTTTGATTTATTTGTGAAAAGAAACATTCGCGTCTTAATGTATTCATTCGATTTATATAGATGGCGCGTTATTGCTTCGTATAAATTAATAGTAGAACGACATTTGAAAATTATTCCGCATGTGTTTCTTTTGAACAAAAATCGAAATTTATTTTAAGGGGAAATAACGATTATTTCTAACCTTAGTATGAAAGGATGAATTTTGAAGAGTAATGATAAACGAAAAAATACAAGTGTCCAGGGATGGGAATCGAACCCACAGTGTTCCGCTTACCGGGCAGATGCCATGTCCACTAGGCTACCCTGGAAATATTTTTCCGTTCGTAAATATTATATAAAGTAATCTGTATAAAGTAAATTGTATAAATTAGTGTTTGAATATAATGCTTGGAATCAGTTTTCAATAAAAATTCTAAACAAAGTCAACAATGCTACATATCCGAAGTTGCTGAAACCTTCCTTTGCTAAACAATTCAGTCCAATATTGAAACATGTCCAGATCAGGGATAGAACAAGTGTTGTGGTATTTAATGAAAAACTTCAGGTTTCGTAACTTTTTAAAACTCTCCTAATTAGCAAGTGGAATGCAATTAGTGGCATTGATTGGAACTGATCTTTTACTTGAAGCACATGTTACGGCTCGATGTCTGTACCTTTTTGTTAAAGAACTTTGTTTATTGATTTCAACAGGCGCTTTTGGTGTGTTTGGCATAAAGGCTTGTAGTCAAAACTGAACAATTGTGGAACAAGGGAGTGTGAAACGCACCTACACCAAAATGCCAAAATTGTTCATATCTCAAAATTCAAAATAAGAGCAAAAATATCTTTACTGAACAACTGGTTAATCAAATGATTAAGTAACTCGTAATATTTTATATCCTGATAATATACAACCCTCTAACCTTGATCCATCCATGTATAAAACAGTATAACTATATATTGTAGCGTAGAAATCAAGTATTGGAATATCTCAAGATATAAAAGTATTTATTGATGACGTCAGTACGACTAGTCGACAATTATCAACAAAACTATCTACCAGCTAGAGAATATTGAACAAACAAGCAAAGGAATATTTTATGATGATTTTACAAATAAAGAATAATATATATTTATATAATCTGTTGTGTAATTTCACTGAATAATAGTTAAATTGAATTGAATAATAAAATATGAATTATTACTTCGCCACATAGCCTCCTCCTATAATAAAGAGCATCGACCCGATGCTCAGAAGAAGACTTACATCCTCAGTCTCAAGGCTCTAGAACGGGTGATAGGGCCTGATATCTCTTCGCGGGTCTTTGGTTGTTGTGTTCGTTCAGTGGGGATGTCTTCTTCCTGGAAGTTTGTCGAGTCATCTTCTGGGTCCTCTTCTAGGTACTCCTCTGGTATTGTGGTTGCCACAATATAATAAATTATTGTAAATTCCTTTTTTTTACTTTTACTAATTTAGATTTCTGTCACTACTACTAATTATTATGAATCAATAACGCGCCATCTAAGACGCGGATGTTTCTTTCACACATCATATATATGTTGTAATATAATTCAATATATACTTATATCTCCATATGTAATATAGGTATAGTAAAACAGCCAAAGATGTAGACACAATCCAACTCTCCAGTTTGGTCATCATGTAATACAAAACGGAATAATGAAATTAGATTGAGTGACAGCCGGCGCCAGACAGAGAGAAAGTCTCCGATTACACCGTCGGTCCGAAAAACAGTCGAATTACCACCAGTCTCTCTCTGGCTCTAGAATAGATCAGACCCTCCTCGACGGCGCTAGCTTCTCACTCTCTCGGCCTCTGGCTACTCTCTCTGAGGTGACATCCAACATGCCTCGTCCTTTTGTGCAATTCATTCATGCCTGAAACCAACTGACCATTGTGGCCACCATGACTGCATATATCAATACCACACTACAGTCATCTGACAGGATCATTTCAACACCATATAAACAAGGTATGTCCCATAAGTTCCCGGACTGGGTCCATAAAAATAGGTAAGATATATATATTTTTAAATTATTAAAACTTTTCAAAGTAATCCCCCCTTGCTTCAACGCACCAGCGCCATCGTTTCTCCAAATTGTCGGAACAGTTTTTATAGGGCTCTTTTGGAATGCTCTTCAATGCCAACAGCGATTTTTCTATTGTGTCATCCCTGGTGTCAAAATGTCTTCCTTTTAGAACTGCTTTAAGTTGGGGAACAGGAAAAGTCATTTGGTGCGATGTCTGGGGAATAGGGTGGTTGAGGTAGAATTTCTGTCCCGTTTTTAGCAAAAAAACTCGTCACCAAGTGCTCTGTGTGAGGGCGGGCATTGTTATGGTGTAGGATCCAGTCACCATTAGGACATTTTTCTGGCCTTTTTTTTTCGAATCGCTTCCCTTAGACGGCGAAGAATGCCCAAATACATTTCCTTAATAACTGATGAACAATAACCTTGTTATCCAAAAAAGCGACCAGCAACACCTTGTTTCTGGATTTCAATATCCTGGATTATTTTGGTCTAGGCTCACCCTGACCTCTCCAATCGGCATATTAACGCTTGATATCAGGGTCATAGCCATAGACCCATGTCTCGTCGCCTGTGATTATCTTGTCTTTCCATTCCGAATCCGTTCTTGTCATTTCCACATGTTCTCACAGGTTGCAAGCCGACACAGTTTTTGCTCATTAGTGAGGAAACTGGGATGAATTTTGCAGGAGTCTTTTTGAGCTTCAAATCTTTGGTTACGATCCTTTAAATCGTTGTTTTAGAGATGCCTGTGTCATGCTCTAGCTTCAGCAAAGTGGTTCGAGGATTTTCTTTTATCAAATCGGTGATTTTTTGCACATTTTCATCAGTCCTTTGAAATTTTGGGCGTCCTTGACGAGGATCATCTTCGAAGATATTCTGCCAGCTTTAAATCTAGAATACCATTCAAAAAACAGTTGTTCTCTTTGGGGCGTCATTGGGAAATGCTTTATTAAGCATTTCAAAAGTTTCGGTTGCTGATATTTGAAGTTTCACACAAAATTCTATGCAAATCCTCTGCTTCAATTTTTGTTCCATCGTA
>CP092865.1:154011426-154286562 GCA_030710605.1 Cordylochernes scorpioides | reverse complement strand
ACGGTATTTTCTGGTGTCCAGGCATAGACAATAACATCGAGGAGTTAACTAGAGAATGTAGAGTATGCCAAGAATCGGCAAGCATGCCCCCGGCTACCATATCGGAATGGACTTGGCCCGAAAAACAGTGAAATCGACTTCATCTTGATCTAGCGGGTCCGTTCATGGGAAGAATGATTTTGGTTCTCGTGGAAGCATACTCAAAGTGGATAGAAATTTTATCATCAAAGATATTACCAGCAAAACGATTATAAATCATCTTAGATAAATTTTTGCCAGATTTGGATTGCCCTAATTTTTGGATACAGATAACGGAAGACAGTTTGTCTCCGGGGAATTCGAGCAATTTATCAAAATGAATGGTATACGGCACACTAAGACCAGTCCGTATAATCCTAGTACAAATAGTTTAGCTGAGAGATATGTAAGAGAGTTTAAAAACCTTTTGAGAAAGAATAATGGGAAGGATGATTTAGAGACGAATCTACTAAGATTCCTATTTGCTCATAGAGCATTCCCCCAAACTGTAATAAAGGAATTCCACCGCGGAACTGCTAATGAAGAGAAGTTTAAGATCAAGATTCTCGAATTTAATACCAAGATGGGAAATCCGCGAGAGGTATTTCATGAGGCCGCAAGAAGGCAGGAGCAGTTTACTACAGGTTGCGAGGTTTATTTCCGCAACTATGCAACTGGACCTAAACGGTAAAAAGGTACCATTTTGAAATTATTGAGCTATCATCACTACCTTATAAGTTGCGAGGGCGTCGTGTATAAGAGGCATATCAATCAATTGCGACCTGTGAGAAAAAAAAAACAAGTGGAGACAAGAAATTTGATACTTCCTCGAACATCAGGAGAGAAGCCTGTAGGTGGAAGTCAGAATTAAAGTAAAAAGGAGGTTCCAGAGGTTACATCAGGAAACAAGGAGGAGACTGCTTTTGTGCACGTACCCTCTTGCACTCCTAGACCAGGGTTTGTTGCTGTGCACGTGCCTTCTTGCACTCCTAAATCGGAGCCTGCCGCTATGAAAGTGCCTGTCCGCAGTTCTAGACCTCAGAGAGCCAGGAAACCCCCAGACCGACTGGAGTATTAATAAGGGGGGAGATGTGTTGTGTATGTAAATAGATGAAGATTATTTGCATTCTTTAAAGTCTCATTATGTAAGAATATATGTGTATACTAGACGAATGGCCCGGGCAACGCCCGGGTTTTACCCGAGTGCGTATATATTTTTAAAATGTTTTAATTAAAATACTATTCGTTACAATTATAAATTGGCGCCGTGGATGTCTCTCTTGTGAAACGTCCCGCCCCAAACTGTGTGTGTCTTGAAAATATAAAAATAAAAATGTGAACGGAAAAATATGTCCAGGGTAGCCTAGTGGTCATGGCATCTGCCCGGTAAGCGGAAGGTCGTGGGTTCGATTCCCATCCCTTGACACTTTTTTTATTTATCCATTCTGACCAAAATCTATCCGTGAACTTCACACAGTGAACTTCACACAGAGAGAATAAGGCAATTATATAAGTAGATAATCCAAATTGTGCCTTATCACACACTATTTTTTTATTTGGCCTTATTACCTTGTGTTTATAATCTATCACGTAATGCCGGCGGCGCGCGCCCGTTGGCTGCCGGCGAGCACGTGACCTCCCTGTGCGCGCGCACCCGTGACAGAACCGGCCGGCCGGCCCATGACGGTCGTGACTATATATGTTGATAATAATAATAATAATAATAATAATTATTATTATTATTATCATTAGATCATGATCATAATGATGATGCGCGCGCACCCGTGACAGAACCCATGACGGTCGTGACTATATATGTTGATAATATAAATGAGTTTTAAAAATTGTAAAAAAAAATGCATCGGCCGGGAATCGAACCCGGGCCGCCCGCGTGGCAGGCGAGCATTCTACCACTGAACCACCGATGGTTATGAAAAATCCCATCCGTGAGCTTCAGACAAACAAACAGACAAACAGACAGAATAAAGCAAATATATAAGTAGATACGAATGACCCGGGCAACGTCCGGGTTTTACCCGATTAAATGCTTTTATTCAAATACTATTCGTTACAATTATAAATTGGCGCCGTGGATGTGGTAGAGTTTATAATTGTAACAAATAGTATTTTAATTAAAACATTTTAAAAACACACAGTTTGGAACGGGACGTTTCACAAGAGTGACATCCATGGCGCCAATTTATAATTGTAACTATAGTATTTGAATTAAAACGTTTTTAAAATATATACGCACTCGGGTAAAACCCGGGCGCTGCCCGGGCCATTCGTCTAGTAATATATAAATGAGTTTTAAAAATTGTAAAAAAAAATGCATCTGCCGGGAATCGAACCCGGGCCGCCCGCGTGGCAGGCGAGCATTCTACCACTGAACCACCGATGGTTATGAAAAATCCCATCCGTGAGCTTCAGACAAACAGACAGAATAAGGCATATATATAAGTAGATACGAATGACCCGGACAACGCCCGGGTTTTACCCGATTAAATGCTTTTATTCAAATACTATTCGTTACAATTATAAATTGGCGCCGTGGATGTCAATCTTGTATTCTACTTATATATTTGCCTTATTCTGTCTGTTTGTCTGTTTGTCTGTAGCTCACGGATGGGATTTTTCATAACCATCGGTGGTTCAGTGGTAGAATGCTCGCCTGCCACGCGAGCGGCCCGGGTTCGATTCCCGGCCGATGCATTTTTTTTTTTTTTTTACAATTTTCAAAACTCATTTATATATTATACAAAAATGACATTCACGGCGCCAATTTATAATTGTAACGAATAGTATTTGAACAAAAGCAATTAATCGGGTAAAACCCGGGCTTTGCCCGGGTCATTCGTATATAATAATTGTATAAACAAATGCAAGACAAAATCACCGCGAATGTTTCTTTTTTTTAAGGCAATTATCGTTATTTATCGTTAATTTTTGTTTCGATTTTATTGAAAAAAAACGATATGGTGCCTTTAAAAAATGATCTTTATTACTATGCAGTTTTCTATTTAGTCAATATACCTAAGTTCATGTTGCAAATGTAATTATCTCTATCGATTTAGTAGGTGAAATGCAAAAAAAAACAATCGACATGATATAATCTTTATGAAAATTCATATTTTCATTTTTATATTTTTAAGACACACACAGTTTGGGGCGGGGCGTTTCACAAGAGAGACATCCACGGCGCCAATTTATAATTGTAACGAATAGTATTTTAATTAAAACGTTTTAAAAACACACAGTTTGGAACGCGACGTTTCACAAGAGAGACATCCATGGCGCCAATTTATAATTGTAACGAATAGTATTTGAATTAAAACGTTTTGAAAATATATACGCACTGGGGTTAAACCCGGGCGTTGCCCGGGCCATTCGTCTAGTAATATATAAATGAGTTTTAAAAATTGTAAAAAAAAAAATGCATCGGCCGGGAATCGAACCCGGGCCGCCCGCGTGGCAGGCGAGCATTCTACCACTGAACCACCGATAGTTATGAAAAATCCCATCCGTGAGCTTCAGACAAACAGACAAACAGACAGAATAAGGCAAATATATAAGTAGATAAATGAGTTTTAAAAATTGTAAAAAAAAAAAAATGCATCGGCCGGGAATCGAACCCGGGCCGCCCGCGTGGCAGGCGAGCATTATACCACTGACCCACCGATGGTTATGAAAAATCCCATCCGTGAGCTTCAGACAAACAGACAAACAGACAGAATAAGGCAAATATATAAGTAGATATATATAATATTATTGCGATTTCACCGCCACTCTGTGTAGTGACGACGATCTAAGTGCTATAGAGGCAGTCACTCACCTCTATTCTTGGTCGGTTTTATATTTTCAAGACACACACAGTTTGGGGCGGGACGTTTCACAAGAGAGACATCCACGGCGCCAATTTATAATTGTAACGAATAGTATTTTAATTAAAACATTTTAAAAACACACAGTTTGGAACGGGACATTTCACAAGAGTGACATCCATGGCGCCAATTTATAATTGTAACGAATAGTATTTGAATTAAAACGTTTTTAAAATAAATACGCACTCGGGTAAAACCCGGGCGTTGTCCGGGCCATTCGTCAAGTAATATATAAATGAGTTTTAAAAATTGTAAAAAAAAAAAAAAAAATGCCTCGGCCGGGAATCGAACCCGGGCCGCCCGCGTGGCAGGCGAGCATTCTACCACTGAACCACCGATGGTTATGAAAAATCCCATCCGTGAGCTTCAGACAAACAAACAGACAAACAGACAGAATAAGGCAAATTAATAAGTAGATACGAATGACCCGGGCAACGTCCGGGTTTTACCCGATTAAATGCTTTTATTCAAATACTATTCGTTACAATTATAAATTGGCGCCGTGGATGTCATTCTTTTATAATATATAAATGAGTTTTAAAAATTGTAAAAAAAAAAATGCATCGGCCGGGAATCGAATCCGGGCCGCCCGCGTGGCAGGCGAGCATTCTACCACTGAACCACCGATGGTTATGAAAAATCCCCTCTGTGAGCTTCAGACAAACAAACAGACAAACAGACAGAATAAGGCAAATATATAAGTAGATACGAATGACCCGGGCAACGCCCGGGTTTTACCCAATTAAATGCTTCTATTCAAATACTATTCGTTACAATTATAAATTGGCGCCGTGGATGTCATTCTTGTATAATATATAAATTAGTTTTAAAAATTGTAAAAAAAAAAAAAATGCATCGGCCGGGAATCGAACCCGGGCCGCCCGCGTGGCAGGCGAGCATTCTACCACTGAACCACCGATTCATTCTTCATTGTTGGCTTTTTATATTACATTTACTATTCATTTTTATTTATTTATTTATTACAAAACACACGCTATATCCTATGTGGATATTTGCATGTAAATGTTTAAACCATTTATGTACATAGTTTTTAAATATATATATACAAATTATTTATAGTTTTAGAGAGAGAGTGAAAGTTATTCAAATTTACATTTTAGAACAATAAATTATGCAAGAAACAAAAATTATTTACATACATATCATCGAAAGTCCAATATATATTTATAATTACAACCACTAAACCAGTGGCACAAATATACTAATTAAAACTAGAAATTTCAATTCTTAATGTAATTCAAGTCCACGGCATTTGAGATAGAGTCTACAGAACTTGTTAAATTTTCTATATTCTTCTTTACTGGAAACCATTTGGCTTAAACTAGAACTGTTCATTTGACATTGTACTCTCAAATCAGCAACAAGTGGGCACCGGATTAAAATATACACAGGGTTGTGATCTTCTTGGTCACATAAGCAGATTGAAGAACATTTACTATTCATTGTTGGCTTTTTTATCTTACATTCACTCTTCATTGTTGGCTTTTTATCTTACATTCATTCTTCATTGTTGGCTTTTTATATTACATTCACTCTTCATTGTTGGCTTTTTATATCATATACGAATGATCCGGGCAACGCCCGGGTTTTACCCGATTAAATGCTTTTATTCAAATACTATTCGTTACAATTATAAATTGGCGCCGTGGATGTCATTCTTGTATAATATATAAATGAGTTTTAAAAATTGTAAAAAAAAAAATGCATCGGCCGGGAATCGAACCCGGGCCGCCCGCGTGGCAGGCGAGCATTCTACCACTTAACCACCGATGGTTATGAAAAATCCCATCCGTGAGCTTCAGACAAACAGACAAACAGACAGAATAAGGCAAATATATAAGTAGATAAATGAGTTATAAAAATTGTAAAAAAAAAAAAATGCATCGGCCGGGAATCGAACCCGGGCCGCCCGCGTGGCAGGCGAGCATTCTACAACTGAACCACCGATGGTTAGGAAAAATCCCATCCGTGAGCTTCAGACAAACAGACAAACAGACATATAGACAGAATAAGGCAAATATATAAGTAGATAAATGAGTTTTAAAAATTGTAAAAAAAAAAAAATGCATCGGCCGGGAATCGAACCCGGGCCGCCCGCGTGGCAGGCGAGCATTCTACCACTGAACCACCGATGGTTATGAAAAATCCCATCCATGAGCTTCAGACAAACAGACAGAATAAGGAAAATATATAAGTAGATATATATAATATTATTGCGATTTCACCGCCACTCTGTGTAGTGACGACGATCTAAGTTCTATAGAGGTAGTCACTCACCTCTATTCTTGGTCGGTTTTATATTTTCAAGACACACACAGTTTGGGGCGGGACGTTTCACAAGAGAGACATCCACGGCGCCAATTTATAATTGTAACGAATAGTATTTTAATTAAAACATTTTAAAAACACACAGTTTGGAACGGGACGTTTCACAAAAGTGACATCCATGGCGCCAATTTATAATTGTAATGAATAGTATTTGAATTAAAACGTTTTTAAAATATATACGCACTCGGGTAAAACCCGGGCGTTGCCCGGGCCATTCATCTAATAATATATAAATGAGTTTTTAAAATTGTAAAAAAAAAAATGCATCGGCCGGGAATCGAACCCGGGCCGCCCGCGTGGCAGGCGAGCATTCTACCACTGAACCACCGATAGTTATGAAAAATCCCATCCGTGAGCTTCAGACAAACAGACAAACAGACAGAAAAAGGCAAATATATAGGTAGATAAATGAGTTTTAAAAATTGTAAAAAAAAAAAAAAAAATGCATCGGCCGGGAATCGAACCCGGGCCGCCCGCGTGGCAGGCGAGCATTCTACCACTGAACCACCGATGGTTATGAAAAATCCCATCCGTGAGCTTCAGACAAACAGACAGAATAAGGCAAATATATAAGTAGATATATATAATATTATTGCGATTTCACCGCCACTCTGTGTAGTGACGACGATCTAAGTTCTATAGAGGCAGTCACTCACCTCTATTCTTGGTCGGTTTTATATTTTCAAGACACACACAGTTTGGGGCGGGACGTTTCACAAGAGAGACATCCATGGCGCCAATTTATAATTGTAACGAATAGTATTTTAATTAAAACATTTTAAAAACACACAGTTTGGAACGGGACATTTCACAAGAGTGACATCCATGGCGCCAATTTATAATTGTAACGAATAGTATTTGAATTAAAACGTTTTTAAAATATATACGCACTCGGGTAAAACCCGGGCGTTGTCCGGGCCATTCGTCTAGTAATATATAAATGAGTTTTAAAAATTGTAAAAAAAAAAAAATGCATCGGCCGGGAATCGAACCCGGGCCGCCCGCGTGGCAGGCGAGCATTCTACCACTGAACCACCGATGGTTATGAAAAATCCCATCCGTGAGCTTCAGACAAACAAATAGACAAACAGACAGAATAAGGCAAATATATAAGTGATACGAATGACCCGGGCAACGCCCGGGTTTTACCCGATTAAATGCTTTTATTCAAATACTATTCGTTACAATTATAAATTGGCGCCGTGGATGTCATTCTTGTATAATATATAAATGAGTTTTAAAAATTGTAAAAAAAAAAAAAAATGCATCGGCCGGGAATCAAACCTGGGCCGCCCGCGTGGCAGGCGAGCATTCTACCACTGAACCACCGATGGTTATGAAAAATCCCATCCGTGAGCTTCAGACAAACAGACAAACAGACAGAATAAGGCAAATATATAAGTAGATACGAATGACCCGGGCAACGCCCGGGTTTACCCCGATTAAATGCTTTTATTCAAATACTATTCGTTACAATTATAAATTGGCGCCGTGGATGTCATTCTTGTATTCTACTTATATATTTGCCTTATTCTATCTGTTTGTCTGTTTGTTTGTCTGAAGCTCACGGATGGGATTTTTCATAACCATCGGTGGTTCAGTGGTAGAATGCTCGCCTGCCACGCGAGCGGCCCGGGTTCGATTCCCGGCCGCGGCATTTTTTTTTTTTTTACAATTTTCAAAACTCATTTATATATTATACAAGAATGACATTCACGGCGCCAATTTATAATTGTAACGAATAGTATTTGAACAAAAGCATTTAATCGGATAAAACCCGGGCGTTGCCCGGGTCATTCGTATATAATAATTGTATAAACGAATGCAAGACAAAATCACCGCGAATGTTTCTTTTTTTTAAGGCAATTTCTTTTTAAGGCAATTATCGTTATTTATCGTTAATTTTTGTTTCGATTTTATTGAAAAAAAAAACGATATGGTGCCTTTAAAAAATGATCTTTATCACTATGCAGTTTTCTATTTAGTCAATATACCTAAGTTCATGTTGCAAATGTAATTATCTCTATCGATTTAGTAGGTGATATGCAAAAAAAAAAATCGACATGATATAATCTTTATGAAAATTCATATTTTTATTTTTATATTTTTAAGACACACACAGTTTGGGGCGGGACGTTTCACAAGAGAGACATCCACGGCGCCAATTTATAATTGTAACGAATAGTATTTTAATTAAAACGTTTTAAAAACACACAGTTTGGAACGGGACGTTTCACAAGAGTGACATCCATGGCGCCAATTTATAATTGTAACGAATAGTATTTGAAATAAAACGTTTTTAAAATATATACGCACTCGGGTTAAACCCGGACGTTGCCCGGGCCATTCGTCTAGTAATATATAAATGAGTTTTAAAAATTGTAAAAAAAAAAAAAATGCATCGGCCGGGAATCGAACCCGGGCCGCCCGCGTGGCAGGCGAGCATTCTACCACTGAACCACCGATGGTTATGAAAAATCCCATCCGTGAGCTTCAGACAAACAAACAGACAAACAGACAGAATAAGGCAAATATATAAGTAGATACGAATGACCCGGGCAACGCCCGGGTTTTACCCGATTAAATGCTTTTATTCAAATACTATTCGTTACAATTATAAATTGGCGCCGTGGATGTCATTCTTGTATAATATATAAATGAGTTTTAAAAATTGTAAAAAAAAAAAAAATGCATCGGCCGGAAATCGAACCCGGGCCGCCCGCGTGGCAGGCGAGCATTCTACCACTGAACCACCGATGGTTATGAAAAATCCCATCCGTGAGCTTCAGACAAACAGACAGAATGAGGCAAATATATAAGTAGATTTACTCTTCATTGTTGGCTTTTTATCTTACATTCATTCTTCATTGTTGGCTTTTTATATTACATTTACTATTCATTGTTGGCTTTTTATCTTACATTCACTCTTCATTGTTGGCGTTTTATCTTACATTCATTCTTCATTGTTGGCTTTTTATATTACATTCACTCTTCATTGTTGGCTTTTTATCTTACATTCATTCTTCATTGTTGGCTTTTTATATTACATTCACTCTTCATTGTTGGCTTTTTATATCATACGCGAATGACCCGGGCAACACCCGGGTTTTACCCGATTAAATGCTTTTATTCAAATACTATTCGTTACAATTATAAATTGGCGCCGTGGATGTCATTCTTGTATAATATATAAATGAGTTTTAAAAATTGTAAAAAAAAATGCATCGGCCGGGAATCGAACCCGGGCTGCCCGCGTGGCAGGCGAGCATTCTACCACTGAACCACCGATGGTTATGAAAAATCCCATCCTTGAGCTTCAGACAAACAGACAGAATAAGGCAAATATATAAGTAGATATATATAATATTATTGCGATTTCACCGCCACTCTGTGTTGTGACGACGATCTAAGTTCTATAGAGGTAGTCACTCACCTCTATTCTTGGTCGGTTTTATATTTTCAAGACACACACAGTTTGGGGCGGGACGTTTCACAAGAGAGACATCCACGGCGCCAATTTATAATTGTAACGAATAGTATTTTATTTAAAACATTTTAAAAACACACAGTTTGGAACGGGACGTTTCACAAGAGTGACATCCATGGCGCCAATTTATAATTGTAACGAATAGTATTTGAATTAAAACGTTTTTAAAATATATACGCACTCGGGTAAAACCCGGGCGTTGCCCGGGCCATTCGTCTAGTCTATATTAATAAAATGCAAATTTCATAAGAGGAAATCACTAAAAACTTTCGTTACAATGCATCAATTTCGACCAAAATTTCAACATTTATGTAAAACGAGATGGAGCAGGTTTTGTTTAACGTCAAAATATTTTTCCCTAACATTAACATGCGTAACTTCGCTGTTATCGATTAAATACAAAAAATCAACAGAGTTAATTTTATTTATATATAAATACAAAATTAAATTTCAACAGAGTTAATATTTTTACATACTAGCTAATAATCTCAATCTAAAAATATAATATAAAAAGCCAACAATGAAGAGTGAATGTAAGATAAAAAGCCAACAATGAAGAGTAAATGTAATATAAAAAGCCAACAATGAAGAATGAATGTAAGATAAAAAGCCAACAATGAAGAGTGAATGTAATATAAAAAGCCAACAATGAAGAGTGAATGTAAGATAAAAAGCCAACAATGAATAGTAAATCTACTTATATATTTGCCTTATTCTGTCTTTTTGTCTGTTTGTCTGTTTGTCTGAAGCTCACGGATAGAATGTGCGCTCATTGGCTGCAAGGGAACACGTGTCCTCCCTGCCCCCCTCTAGACAACCCTGTTATTCAAAAACCATACATCCAATCGCCATGAAATTCTGGGATATTATTAGGTATATCCCCGGAAAGGTTTTCGAAAAATAATTTCTTGAATATCTTGAATATCTTTAGAGTTATTTGCAGAATTGTAGATATAACTCGCAAGCAGCGCCGCCAGACGGTGATAGGCTTAAGCTTGCTGCTCCACCCCTGTTGACCTTGGGTCGTCGTGTGAGTCACAGCATGATGCAACAAAAAACACTCTCTCTGGGGATTGCGGCGTCAACAACCTGTAAGTTTGTGCCTCTCTCATAAACCTGTCTATACAGACCACCCTGTCTATAGCGACCACTCTAGACAACCCTGTTATCAGCTGTGTGATACATCCACCTGTCTTTACAGACCACCCTGTTAATAGCGACCACCCAAGTCAACGTTTTTAGAATATATTCGCACTCGGGTAAACCCCGGGCGTTGCCCGGGCCATTCGTCTAGTGTAATATAAAAAGCCAACAATGAAGAATGAATGTAAGATAAAAAGCCAACAAAGAAGAGTAAATCTACTTATATAATTGCCTTATTCTGTCTGTGTGAAGTTCACTGTGTGAAGTTCACAGATAGATTTTGGTCAGAATATAATATAAAAAGCCAACAATGAAGAGTAAATATGATATAAAAAGCCAACAATGAAGAATGAATGTAAGATTAAAAGCCAACAATAAAGAGTAAATGTAATATAAAAAGCCAACAATGAAGAATAAATTCAAGATAAAAAGCCAACAATGAAGAGTAAATATTATATAAAAAGCCAACAATGAAGAATAAAGGCAATGTGACACGGCAATGTGACACGGGAAAAAATGTTCACTAGATAAAACTATCGAAAAGATAGCGGTTGCCTGGCCGGCATTCATATTTATATAAAAAGTAGACACTTCGGCCAGTTGGAGTTTTTTATTTTCTCAACGTTTCAACAAAAATCTTTTGTCTTCGTCAGGAGAAATGTTTATTTTTATTTACTTCTCCTGACGAAGACAAAAGATTTTTGTTGAAACGTTGAGAAAATAAAAATCTCCAACTGGCCGAAGTGTCTACTTTTTATATAAATATAAGATAAAACTATGATTTTCTAATGTAGAAAATTAGGAAAGACAAAATTAAGGATGACACGGCACACAGGGACCGGGAAAAAATGTTCACTTTATCGAGAGATTCAAATTTACGAGTTTCAAATTATCAAAATATATCTTTTTTTTTAAATAAGTTTTTAGAGAATTGTTTTAACAAATGTTCGCTAGACAAACCTTTACTCGGGTAAAACTCCGGGCGAATCCGAGTACGTTTTATAAGTTTATAGAGAATTGTTTTAACAAATGTTCGTTAGACAAACATTCACTCGGGTAAAACCCGGGCGAAGCCGGGCACATCCGCTAGTAATATATAAATGAGTTTTAAAAATTGTAAAAAAAAAAAAAAAATGCATCGGCCGGGAATCGAACCCGGGCCGCCCGCGTGGCAGGCGAGCATTCTACCACTGAACCACCGATGGTTATGAAAAATCCCATCCGTGAGCTTCAGACAAACAAACAGACAAACAGACAGAATAAGGCAAATATATAAGTAGATTTACTCTTCATTGTTGGCTTCTTATCTTACATTCATTCTTCATTGTTGGCTTTTTATATTACATTTACTATTCATTGTTGGCTTTTTATCTTACATTCACTCTTCATTGTTGGCGTTTTATCTTACATTCATTCTTCATTGTTGGCTTTTTATATTACATTCACTCTTCATTGTTGGCTTTTTATCTTTCATTCATTCTTCATTGTTGGCTTTTTATATTACATTCACTCTTCATTGTTGGCTTTTTATATCATATACGAATGACCCGGGCAACGCCCGGGTTTTACCCCGATTAAATGCTTTTATTCAAATACTATTCGTTACAATTATAAATTGGCGCCGTGGATGTCATTCTTGTATAATATATAAATGAGTTTTAAAAATTGTAAAAAAAAAAAAATGCATCGGCCGGGAATCGAACCCGGGCCGCCCGCGTGGCAGGCGAGCATTTTACCACTGAACCACCGATGGTTATGAAAAATCCCATCCGTGAGCTTCAGACAAACAAACAAACAGACAAACAGACAGAATAAGGCAAATATATAAGTAGATTTACTCTTCATTGTTGGCTTCTTATCTTACATTCATTCTTCATTGTTGGCTTTTTATATTACATTTACTATTCATTGTTGGCTTTTTATCTTACATTCACTCTTCATTGTTGGCGTTTTATCTTACATTCATTCTTCATTGTTGGCTTTTTATATTACATTCACTCTTCATTGTTGGCTTTTTATCTTTCATTCATTCTTCATTGTTGGCTTTTTATATTACATTCACTCTTCATTGTTGGCTTTTTATATCATATACGAATGACCCGGGCAACGCCCGGGTTTTACCCGATTAAATGCTTTTATTCAAATACTATTCGTTACAATTATAAATTGGCGCCGTGGATGTCATTCTTGTATAATATATAAATGAGTTTTAAAAATTGTAAAAAAAAAAATGCATCGGCCGGGAATCGAACCCGGGCCGCCCGCGTGGCAGGCGAGCATTCTACCACTGAACCACCAATGGTTATGAAAAATCCCATCCGTGAGCTTCAGACAAACAGACAGAATAAGGCACATATATAAGTAGATATATATAATATTATTGCGATTTCACCGCCACTCTGTGTTGTGACGACGATCTAAGTTCTATAGAGGTAGTCACTCACCTCTATTCTTGGTCGGTTTTATATTTTCAAGACACACACAGTTTGGGGCGGGACGTTTCACAAGAGAGACATCCTCGGCGCCAATTTATAATTGTAACGAATAGTATTTTAATTAAAACATATTAAAAACAAACAGTTTGGAACGGGACGTTTCACAAGAGTGACATCCATGGCGCCAATTTATAATTGTAACGAATAGTATTTGAATTAAAACGTTTTTAAAATATATACGCACTCGGGTAAAACCCGGGCGTTGCCCGGGCCATTCGTCTAGTAATATATAAATGAGTTTTAAAAATTGTAAAAAAAAAAAAAATGCATCGGCCGGGAATCGAACCCGGGCCGCCCGCGTGGCAGGCGAGCATTCTACCACTGAACCACCGATGGTTATGAAAAATCCCATCCGTGAGCTTCAGACAAACAAACAGACAAACAGACAGAATAAGGCAAATATATAAGTAGATACGAATGAACCGGGCAACGCCCGGGTTTTACCCGATTAAATACTTTTATTCAAATACTATTCGTTACAATTATAAATTGGCGCCGTGAATGTCATTCTTGTATAATATATAAATGAGTTTAAAAATTGTAAAAAAAAAATGCATCGGCCGGGAATCGAACCCGGGCCGCCCGCGTGGCAGGCGAGCATTCTACCACTGAACCACCGATGGTTATGAAAAATCCCATCCTTGAGCTTCAGACAAACAGACAGAATAAGGCAAATATATAAGTAGATATATATAATATTATTGCGATTTCACCGCCACTCTGTGTTGTGACGACGATCTAAGTTCTATAGAGGTAGTCACTCACCTCTATTCTTGGTCGGTTTTATATTTTCAAGACACACACAGTTTGGGGCGGGACGTTTCACAAGAGAGACATCCACGGCGTCAATTTATAATTGTAACGAATAGTATTTTAATTAAAACATTTTAAAAACACACAGTTTGGAACGGGACGTTTCACAAGAGTGACATCCATGGCGCCAATTTATAATTGTAACGAATAGTATTTGAATTAAAACGTTTTTAAAATATATACGCACTCGGGTAAAACCCGGGCATTGCCCGGGCCATTCGGTTCAGTGAAGTTCACTGTGTGAAGTTCACAGATAGATAGTTTTTGGTCAGAATATAATATAAAAAGCCAGCAGGTTTTGTTTAACGTCAAAATATTTTTCCTTAACATTAACATGCGTAACTTCGCTGTTATCGATTAAATACAAAAAAATCAACAGAGTTAATTTTATTTATATATAAATACAAAATTAAATTTCAACAGAGTTAATATTTTTACATACTAGCTAATAATCTCAATCTAAAAATATAATATAAAAAGCCAACAATGAAGAGTGAATGTAAGATAAAAAGCCAACAATGAAGAGTGAATGTAATATAAAAAGCCAACAATGAAGAATGAATGTAAGATAAAAAGCCAACAATGAAGAGTGAATGTAATATAAAAAGCCAACAATGAAGAGTGAATGTAAGATAAAAAGCCAACAATGAATAGTAAATGTAATATAAAAAGCCAACAATGAAGAATGAATGTAAGATAAAAAGCCAACAAAGAAGAGTAAATCTACTTATATAATTGCCTTATTCTGTCTTTGTGAAGTTCACTGTGTGAAGTTCACAGATAGATAGATTTTGGTCAGAATATAATATAAAAAGCCAACAATGAAGAGTAAATATGATATAAAAAGCCAACAATGAAGAATGAATGTAAGATAAAAAGCCAACAATAAAGAGTAAATGTAATATAAAAAGCCAACAATGAAGAATAAATTCAAGATTAAAAGCCAACAATGAAGAGTAAATATTATATAAAAAGCCAACAATGAAGAATAAAGGCAATGTGACACGGCAATGTGACACGGGAAAAACTGTTCACTAGATAAAACTATGATTTTCTAATGTAGAAAATTAGGAAAGACAAAATTCAGGATGACACGGCACACAGGGACCGGGAAAAAATGTTCACTTTATCGAGAGATTCAAATTTACGAGTTTCAAATTATCAAAATATATCTTTTTTTTTAAATAAGTTTTTAGAGAATTGTTTTAACAAATGTTCGCTAGACAAACCTTTACTCGGGTAAAACCCTGGGCGAAGCCGAGTACGTTTTATAAGTTTATAGAGAATTGTTTTAACAAATGTTCGTTAGACAAACATTCACTCGGGTAAAACCCGGGCGAAGCCGGGCACATACGCTAGTAATATATAAATGAGTTTTAAAAATTGTAAAAAAAAAAAAAAAAAATGCATCGGCCGGGAATCGAACCCGGGCCGCCCGCGTGGCAGGCGAGCATTCTACCACTGAACCACCGATGGTTATGAAAAATCCCATCCGTGAGCTTCAGACAAACAAACAGACAGAATAAGGCAAATATATAAGTAGATACGAATGACCCGGGCAACGCCCGGGTTTTACCCGATTAAATGCTTTTATTCAAATACTATTCGTTACAATTATAAATTGGCGCCGTGGATGTCATTCTTGTATAATATATAAATGAGTTTTAAAAATTGTAAAAAAAAAAATGCATCGGCCGGGAATCGAACCCGGGCCGCCCGCGTGGCAGGCGAGCATTCTACCACTGAACCACCAATGGTTATGAAAAATCCCATCCGTGAGCTTCAGACAAACAGACAGAATAAGGCACATATATAAGTAGATATATATAATATTATTGCGATTTCACCGCCACTCTGTGTTGTGACGACGATCTAAGTTCTATAGAGGTAGTCACTCACCTCTATTCTTGGTCGGTTTTATATTTTCAAGACACACACAGTTTGGGGCGGGACGTTTCACAAGAGAGACATCCTCGGCGCCAATTTATAATTGTAACGAATAGTATTTTAATTAAAACATATTAAAAACAAACAGTTTGGAACGGGACGTTTCACAAGAGTGACATCCATGGCGCCAATTTATAATTGTAACGAATAGTATTTGAATTAAAACGTTTTTAAAATATATACGCACTCGGGTAAAACCCGGGCGTTGCCCGGGCCATTCGTCTAGTAATATATAAATGAGTTTTAAAAATTGTAAAAAAAAAAAAAAAATGCATCGGCCGGGAATCGAACCCGGGCCGCCCGCGTGGCAGGCGAGCATTCTACCACTGAACCACCGATGGTTATGAAAAATCCCATCCGTGAGCTTCAGACAAACAAACAGACAAACAGACAGAATAAGGCAAATATATAAGTAGATACGAATGAACCGGGCAACGCCCGGGTTTTACCCGATTAAATACTTTTATTCAAATACTATTCGTTACAATTATAAATTGGCGCCGTGAATGTCATTCTTGTATAATATATAAATGAGTTTAAAAATTGTAAAAAAAAAATGCATCGGCCGGGAATCGAACCCGGGCCGCCCGCGTGGCAGGCGAGCATTCTACCACTGAACCACCGATGGTTATGAAAAATCCCATCCTTGAGCTTCAGACAAACAGACAGAATAAGGCAAATATATAAGTAGATATATATAATATTATTGCGATTTCACCGCCACTCTGTGTTGTGACGACGATCTAAGTTCTATAGAGGTAGTCACTCACCTCTATTCTTGGTCGGTTTTATATTTTCAAGACACACACAGTTTGGGGCGGGACGTTTCACAAGAGAGACATCCACGGCGTCAATTTATAATTGTAACGAATAGTATTTTAATTAAAACATTTTAAAAACACACAGTTTGGAACGGGACGTTTCACAAGAGTGACATCCATGGCGCCAATTTATAATTGTAACGAATAGTATTTGAATTAAAACGTTTTTAAAATATATACGCACTCGGGTAAAACCCGGGCATTGCCCGGGCCATTCGGTTCAGTGAAGTTCACTGTGTGAAGTTCACAGATAGATAGTTTTTGGTCAGAATATAATATAAAAAGCCAGCAGGTTTTGTTTAACGTCAAAATATTTTTCCTTAACATTAACATGCGTAACTTCGCTGTTATCGATTAAATACAAAAAAATCAACAGAGTTAATTTTATTTATATATAAATACAAAATTAAATTTCAACAGAGTTAATATTTTTACATACTAGCTAATAATCTCAATCTAAAAATATAATATAAAAAGCCAACAATGAAGAGTGAATGTAAGATAAAAAGCCAACAATGAAGAGTGAATGTAATATAAAAAGCCAACAATGAAGAATGAATGTAAGATAAAAAGCCAACAATGAAGAGTGAATGTAATATAAAAAGCCAACAATGAAGAGTGAATGTAAGATAAAAAGCCAACAATGAATAGTAAATGTAATATAAAAAGCCAACAATGAAGAATGAATGTAAGATAAAAAGCCAACAAAGAAGAGTAAATCTACTTATATAATTGCCTTATTCTGTCTTTGTGAAGTTCACTGTGTGAAGTTCACAGATAGATAGATTTTGGTCAGAATATAATATAAAAAGCCAACAATGAAGAGTAAATATGATATAAAAAGCCAACAATGAAGAATGAATGTAAGATAAAAAGCCAACAATAAAGAGTAAATGTAATATAAAAAGCCAACAATGAAGAATAAATTCAAGATTAAAAGCCAACAATGAAGAGTAAATATTATATAAAAAGCCAACAATGAAGAATAAAGGCAATGTGACACGGCAATGTGACACGGGAAAAACTGTTCACTAGATAAAACTATGATTTTCTAATGTAGAAAATTAGGAAAGACAAAATTCAGGATGACACGGCACACAGGGACCGGGAAAAAATGTTCACTTTATCGAGAGATTCAAATTTACGAGTTTCAAATTATCAAAATATATCTTTTTTTTTAAATAAGTTTTTAGAGAATTGTTTTAACAAATGTTCGCTAGACAAACCTTTACTCGGGTAAAACCCTGGGCGAAGCCGAGTACGTTTTATAAGTTTATAGAGAATTGTTTTAACAAATGTTCGTTAGACAAACATTCACTCGGGTAAAACCCGGGCGAAGCCGGGCACATACGCTAGTAATATATAAATGAGTTTTAAAAATTGTAAAAAAAAAAAAAAAAATGCATCGGCCGGGAATCGAACCCGGGCCGCCCGCGTGGCAGGCGAGCATTCTACCACTGAACCACCGATGGTTATGAAAAATCCCATCCGTGAGCTTCAGACAAACAAACAGACAGAATAAGGCAAATATATAAGTAGATACGAATGACCCGGGCAACGCCCGGGTTTTACCCGATTAAATGCTTTTATTCAAATACTATTCGTTACAATTATAAATTGGCGCCGTGGATGTCATTCTTGTATAATATATAAATGAGTTTTAAAAATTGTAAAAAAAAAAATGCATCGGCCGGGAATCGAACCCGGGCCGCCCGCGTGGCAGGCGAGCATTCTACCACTGAACCACCAATGGTTATGAAAAATCCCATCCGTGAGCTTCAGACAAACAGACAGAATAAGGCACATATATAAGTAGATATATATAATATTATTGCGATTTCACCGCCACTCTGTGTTGTGACGACGATCTAAGTTCTATAGAGGTAGTCACTCACCTCTATTCTTGGTCGGTTTTATATTTTCAAGACACACACAGTTTGGGGCGGGACGTTTCACAAGAGAGACATCCTCGGCGCCAATTTATAATTGTAACGAATAGTATTTTAATTAAAACATATTAAAAACAAACAGTTTGGAACGGGACGTTTCACAAGAGTGACATCCATGGCGCCAATTTATAATTGTAACGAATAGTATTTGAATTAAAACGTTTTTAAAATATATACGCACTCGGGTAAAACCCGGGCGTTGCCCGGGCCATTCGTCTAGTAATATATAAATGAGTTTTAAAAATTGTAAAAAAAAAAAAAAATGCATCGGCCGGGAATCGAACCCGGGCCGCCCGCGTGGCAGGCGAGCATTCTACCACTGAACCACCGATGGTTATGAAAAATCCCATCCGTGAGCTTCAGACAAACAAACAGACAAACAGACAGAATAAGGCAAATATATAAGTAGATACGAATGAACCGGGCAACGCCCGGGTTTTACCCGATTAAATACTTTTATTCAAATACTATTCGTTACAATTATAAATTGGCGCCGTGAATGTCATTCTTGTATAATATATAAATGAGTTTAAAAATTGTAAAAAAAAAATGCATCGGCCGGGAATCGAACCCGGGCCGCCCGCGTGGCAGGCGAGCATTCTACCACTGAACCACCGATGGTTATGAAAAATCCCATCCTTGAGCTTCAGACAAACAGACAGAATAAGGCAAATATATAAGTAGATATATATAATATTATTGCGATTTCACCGCCACTCTGTGTTGTGACGACGATCTAAGTTCTATAGAGGTAGTCACTCACCTCTATTCTTGGTCGGTTTTATATTTTCAAGACACACACAGTTTGGGGCGGGACGTTTCACAAGAGAGACATCCACGGCGTCAATTTATAATTGTAACGAATAGTATTTTAATTAAAACATTTTAAAAACACACAGTTTGGAACGGGACGTTTCACAAGAGTGACATCCATGGCGCCAATTTATAATTGTAACGAATAGTATTTGAATTAAAACGTTTTTAAAATATATACGCACTCGGGTAAAACCCGGGCATTGCCCGGGCCATTCGGTTCAGTGAAGTTCACTGTGTGAAGTTCACAGATAGATAGTTTTTGGTCAGAATATAATATAAAAAGCCAGCAGGTTTTGTTTAACGTCAAAATATTTTTCCTTAACATTAACATGCGTAACTTCGCTGTTATCGATTAAATACAAAAAAATCAACAGAGTTAATTTTATTTATATATAAATACAAAATTAAATTTCAACAGAGTTAATATTTTTACATACTAGCTAATAATCTCAATCTAAAAATATAATATAAAAAGCCAACAATGAAGAGTGAATGTAAGATAAAAAGCCAACAATGAAGAGTGAATGTAATATAAAAAGCCAACAATGAAGAATGAATGTAAGATAAAAAGCCAACAATGAAGAGTGAATGTAATATAAAAAGCCAACAATGAAGAGTGAATGTAAGATAAAAAGCCAACAATGAATAGTAAATGTAATATAAAAAGCCAACAATGAAGAATGAATGTAAGATAAAAAGCCAACAAAGAAGAGTAAATCTACTTATATAATTGCCTTATTCTGTCTTTGTGAAGTTCACTGTGTGAAGTTCACAGATAGATAGATTTTGGTCAGAATATAATATAAAAAGCCAACAATGAAGAGTAAATATGATATAAAAAGCCAACAATGAAGAATGAATGTAAGATAAAAAGCCAACAATAAAGAGTAAATGTAATATAAAAAGCCAACAATGAAGAATAAATTCAAGATTAAAAGCCAACAATGAAGAGTAAATATTATATAAAAAGCCAACAATGAAGAATAAAGGCAATGTGACACGGCAATGTGACACGGGAAAAACTGTTCACTAGATAAAACTATGATTTTCTAATGTAGAAAATTAGGAAAGACAAAATTCAGGATGACACGGCACACAGGGACCGGGAAAAAATGTTCACTTTATCGAGAGATTCAAATTTACGAGTTTCAAATTATCAAAATATATCTTTTTTTTTAAATAAGTTTTTAGAGAATTGTTTTAACAAATGTTCGCTAGACAAACCTTTACTCGGGTAAAACCCTGGGCGAAGCCGAGTACGTTTTATAAGTTTATAGAGAATTGTTTTAACAAATGTTCGTTAGACAAACATTCACTCGGGTAAAACCCGGGCGAAGCCGGGCACATACGCTAGTAATATATAAATGAGTTTTAAAAATTGTAAAAAAAAAAAAAAAAATGCATCGGCCGGGAATCGAACCCGGGCCGCCCGCGTGGCAGGCGAGCATTCTACCACTGAACCACCGATGGTTATGAAAAATCCCATCCGTGAGCTTCAGACAAACAAACAGACAGAATAAGGCAAATATATAAGTAGATACGAATGACCCGGGCAACGCCCGGGTTTTACCCGATTAAATGCTTTTATTCAAATACTATTCGTTACAATTATAAATTGGCGCCGTGGATGTCATTCTTGTATAATATATAAATGAGTTTTAAAAATTGTAAAAAAAAAAAAAATGCATCGGCCGAGAATCGAACCCGGGCCGCCCGCGTGGCATGCGAGCATTCTACCACTGAACCACCGATGGTTATGAAAAATCCCATCCGAGAGCTTAAGACAAACAAACAGACAAACAGACAGAATAAGGCAAATATATGAGTAGATACGAATGACCCGGGCAACGCCCGGGTTTTACCCGATTAAATGCTTTTATTCAAATACTATTCGTTAAAATTATAAATTGGCGCCGTGGATGTCATTCTTGTATAATATATAAATGAGTTTTAAAAATTGTAAAAAAAAAAAAAATGCATCGGCCGAGAATCGAACCCGGGCCACCCGCGTGGCAGGCGAGCATTCTACCACTGAACCACCGATGGTTATGAAAAATCCCATCCGTGAGCTTCAGACAAACAAACAAACAGACAAACAGACAGAATAAGGCAAATATATAAGTAGATTTACTCTTCATTGTTGGCTTTTTATCTTACATTCATTCTTCATTGTTGGCTTTTTATATTACATTTACTATTCATTGTTGGCTTTTTATCTTACATTCACTCTTCATTGTTGGCGTTTTATCTTACATTCATTCTTCATTGTTGGCTTTTTATATTACATTCACTCTTCATTGTTGGCTTTTTATCTTACATTCATTCTTCATTGTTGGCTTTTTATGTTACATTCACTCTTCATTGTTGGCTTTTTATATCATATATGAATGACCCGGGCAACGCCCGGGTTTTACCCGATTAAATGCTTTTATTCAAATACTATTCATTACAATTATAAATTGGCGCCGTGGATGTCATTCTTGTATAATATATAAATGAGTTTTAAAAATTATAAAAAAAAAAAATGCATCGGCCGGGAATCGAACCCGGGCCGCCCGCGTGGCAGGCGAGCATTCTACCACTGAACCACCAATGGTTATGAAAAATCCCATCTGTGAGCTTCAGACAAACAGACAGAATAAGGCACATATATAAGTAGATATATATAATATTATTGCGATTTCACCGCCACTCTGTGGTGTGACGACGATCTAAGTTCTATAGAGGTAGTCACTCACCTCTATTCTTGGTCGGTTTTATATTTTAAAGACACACACAGTTTGGGGCGGGACGTTTCACAAGAGAGACATCCTCGGCGCCAATTTATAATTGTAACGAATAGTATTTTAATTAAAACATTTTAAAAACACACAGTTTGGAACGGGACGTTTCACAAGAGTGACATCCATGGCGCCAATTTATAATTGTAACGAATAGTATTTGAATTAAAACGTTTTTAAAATATATACGCACTCGGGTAAAACCCGGGCGTTGCCCGGGCCATTCGTCTAGTAATATATAAATGAGTTTTAAAAATTGTAAAAAAAAAAAAATGCATCGGCCGGGAGTCGAACCCGGGCCGCCCGCGTGGCAGGCGAGCATTCTACCACTGAACCACCGATGGTTATGAAAAATCCCATCCGTGAGCTTCAGACAAACAATCAGACAAACAGACAGAATAAGGCAAATATATAAGTAGATACGAATGACCCGGGCAACGCCCGGGTTTTACCCGATTAAATTCTTTTATTCAAATACTATTCGTTACAATTATGAATTGGCGCCGTGGATGTCATTCTTGTATTATATATAAATGAGTTTTAAAAATTGTAAAAAAAAAAAATGCATCGGCCGGGAATCGAACCCGGGCCGCCCGCGTGGCAGGCGAGCATTCTACCACTGAACCACCGATGGTTATGAAAAAACCCATCCGTGAGCTTCAGACAAACAGACAGAATAAGGCAAATATATAAGTAGATACGAATGACCCGGGCAACGCCCGGGTTTTACCCGATTAAATGCTTTTATTCAAATACTATTTGTTACAATTATAAATTGGCGCCGTGGATGTCATTCTTGTATTCTACTTATATATTTGCCTTATTCTGTCTGTTTGTCTGTTTGTTTGTCTGAAGCTCACGGATGGGATTTTTCATAACCATCGGTGGTTCACTGGTAGAATGCTCGCCTGCCACGCGAGCGGCCCGGGTTCGATTCCAGGCCGATGCATTTTTTTTTTTTTTTTACAATTTTCAAAACTCATTTTATATTATACAAGAATGACATCCACGGCGCCAATTTATAATTGTAACGAATAGTATTTGAACAAAAGCATTTAATCGGGTAAAACCCGGGCGTTGCCCGGGTCATTCGTATATAATAATTGTATAAACGAATGCAAGACAAAATCACCGCGAATGATTCTTTTTTTTTTTAAGGCAATTTCTTTTTAAGGCAATTATCGTTATTTATCGTTAATTTTTGTTTCGATTTTATTGAAAAAAAATCGATATGGTGCCTTTAAAAAATGAACTTTATTACTATGCAGTTTTCTATTTAGTCAATATACCTAAGTTCATGTTGCAAATGTAATTATCTCTATCGATTTAGTAGGTGAAATGCAAAAAAAAAATCGACATGATATAATCTTTATGAAAATTCATATTTTTATTTTTATATTTTCAAGACACACACAGTTAGGGGCGGGACGTTTCACAAGAGAGACATCCACGGCGCCAATTTATAATTGTAACGAATAGTATTTTAATTTAAACGTTTTAAAAACACACAGTTTGGATCGCGACGTTTCACAAGAGTGACATCCATGGCGCCAATTTATAATTGTAACGAATAGTATTTGAATTAAAACGTTTTTAAAATATATACGCACTCGGGTTAAACCCGTGCGTTGCCCGGGCCATTCGTCTAGTAATATATAAATGAGTTTTAAAAATTATAAAAAAAAAAAAATGCATCGGCCGGGAATCGAACCCGGGCCGCCCGCGTGGCAGGCGAGTATTCTACCACTGAACCACCGATGGTTATGAAAAATCCCATCCGTGAGCTTCAGACAAACAAACAGACAAACAGACAGAATAAGGCAAATATATAAGTAGATACGAATGACCCGGGCAACGCCCGGGTTTTACCCGATTAAATTCTTTTATTCAAATACTATTCGTTACAATTATAAATTGGCGCCTTGGATGTCATTCTTGTATAATATATAAATGAGTTTTAAAAATTGTAAAAAAAAAAAAAAAATGCATCGGCCGGGAATCGAACCCGGGCCGCCCGCGTGGCAGGCGAGCATTTTACCACTGAACCACCGATGGTTATGAAAAATCCCATCCGTGAGCTTCAGACAAACAGACAAACAGACAGAATAAGGCAAATATATAAGTAGATAAATTGGACATTTTTTGTTGGCCAAACGAAAAGAATAAGAGCTAAAATAAGAGTAATGGTCAAGTTTGAGTTGTTGTACGTCTAATTACGACACAACATTAACAACATCCATCCTCACTGAAGACACAAAAGTTGCCTGTTATGCAGATTATATAGCCATTTGGCACACAAGTAGCAGTATAGAAATATCAGAAAAATACTGAACACATCAATGAGAGGACTGGAGAAGTAGGCAATGAAACTCAAAATGACAATAAACCCAATAAACACAAACCTATAGGTCTCCTTCACTGACAGGAAAAAAAGGCATGAATTTAACTCCAAAATAAGCATAAATAACCATAAAAATTTATAAAATTAGATCTCCAAATTTCCTAGGTGTGATACTTGATGAGGAATTGCGATTTACAGAACACATAATTAACACCTCAAATAGAGCTAACAGAAACCTAAACATTCTGAGAAGGCTATGTGGAACAAATTGGGGAGAAAAACCCAAAATTCTCAGAACAACATATATCACCTTAATAAGGCCAATAATCGAATATGCAAAACCTGTTTGGGCTCCCTCAAGTTCATCACTAAAAAGAAGCCTAGACAGTGTTCAAGCAAAAGCGGCCAAATTAATCACTGATTCTGTTTCAAATACCAACAATTAGAAAATTCAGAGAGAATGTGGTCTAGACCTACTTGAAAACAGAAGACAATTAAAAACAATAAAATTCACCAATAGCTTAAAAACTAAAGAAACGAACACATATCCCATAGAACCTATTTAAACTGGACACAAAAAGAAATGCTCAAAAGATCTTCAACACTTCAGTACGATAACAATATTAGAAAGAGCATAAATATGAAACATAATGAATTTCAAATTCGAGAATAACCAATATTTCCTACCCCATTGCCATCAAATGTAATCATCAATCTTAACCTGAAAGAACCCTGCAATTAAAAAAAAAGATAACAAAACCATACTTAAAAAGAAAGGACTTGACACAATTGGTTTATGCGATCAGATAAATTATTTAACAGCATATACAGATGGATCATCAGACCTTACCATAAGTAATGGAGGGGCTGGAATTAGCATAATACTGCAAGATGGAACATACATCAAAATCAAAGAAGGAGCAAGAAAGATTTCGTCAAACCTCACTTGTGAACTGACAGCTATCTGGAAAGTTCTTGATGTATGCCTTAACCAACTATCCCTGCATCAAGCAGAAGGAATTATAATATACCGTACAACGACTTCATATCCGATGTAGAAGCAATTCAGAAGGGCAATACTATAATCACACACAGAAAATACTTTTGTTACTTACTAAACTGATATCATTGGAGAATAACTGCATTCTACAATGGATTCCTGCCAGTGTTTGGATCGGGGGTAATGAAATGGCAATTGAATTTGCAAAGGAAGCCAGAAAGTTGAGCCAAAGGAAAGAACAAATGTCATTATTTGACGCTAATGCTTTTGCAAAATACAATATAATTAAACAAAAAATAAGAAAAGATCAAAATGTGAAATAAACTCCGAGAGAAAAATTACAAAACTATAACAAGATTTAGAACAAAACATTATAAAGGATGACAATACATCCAGATGGCACAAAAACCTATAGAACATGCAACAACTGTCCTGGTGTGGAACTAACACCTACCCACATATTCTCATGCCCGCAGCCTTGCAGAAAATTGACATAGACCCAGAGCAGCTGCTTTACACACCCAAGATAGTGGACAATGCTGCTGCTGTAATAGAGAGAGATGCATGGAGACATCTGAGGCTCTTTATTGGACACGATAAAAACAACAACGGTATTCCAGAGTAAAATAAATCATCAGAGATAGATAAATATTTTTCACATGAATTAAAATAAATATAATCGATACTGAGAGGGAGTTGAATTTTAAAAAATAGAAAACTATTATTTTCGAAATTTAAATAGCTGAGAGGATTCCAGCAAACCACATCTAAAATACCAGGTTTTTTTTTGTTACATGTTTTAATTTGCATATACCTATTTTACATATCTCAGATTGTATTTAAAAATCGTTAACCATTTCTTCTAACTTTTGGCGAAATGGTGTTTTATTAATTTATCATTTGATATTATTAGGGTTCTTTCCTGGTATTCAAAAAGGAAAAATAGGTGTCGTTCAGTTATATTTTTCAATTTATCAAACAATTTGGCCGCTGAATCGCTGATTCTGGTAGAGCGCCATCTAGCGAATAAAGTTGTAACTAAAATCAATTTCGAATTTTTCATTATTTGCCATGAAAAATCCCATTGCATCCTGAACACAATGGTGTTTACCGCATTGCTCTAGCGCAAATATTTCTTGGTGTTATTAATTTTTAGAGTTGTGCGGGACTTTTGGATCACCCTGTATATATATGTGTTTGTCGGCTATGCAAGCCCTCAATATATAACTAATCTCGCTGAAATTTGAACAGGACAGAGAGTTAAATCTGAAAGAGCTTTTTGTCTCACTCATATTCAAGAAAAATGATAATTAACCAATTACTGAGCAACAATTATTTTTAGTCAGAAATGATTATGACAATTTTGCTGTTTCATGCTTGATTGACATAAACAAAATTCTTTAGGGGAATATTCACTAAAGAGGACCACAGGCGAAGCCAGATAATAATAATTTTTAGTAGGCAGGAACAAAATCTACCAGCGAAACATTCACTCGAGCAGAGGACACACGAAGCCAGGTCATCTCTATATCTTCTTCTATATATATAAAAATGAATTTTACATAAATAAATTTACTGGCAATGCGTTTCTTTTAAATACGTATCATCAAATATTATCTCTACAGACCTTACTGCAATGATATGATTTATTGAATGAGAGGGCCTGGCTCATTCAATAAATCATATCATTGCAGTAAGGTCTGTAGAGATAATATTTGATGATATTTAAAAGAAACGCATTGCCAGTAAATTTATTTATGTAAAATTTTAACGATAGATGGCAATAAAATTTAATTTACCAATAAAAATGAATGTTTGTGTGTATGTCCAGTATACAAATTCGCAGTAGTTCACTAATTCAAACCAAAATTTCCATACATAGGTAAAAAATAACGGGGAAGATGATAGGCTATTTTAAAAAATATATAAATCAATTATTAAAACTATATATTCAAATTATTCTACTTAGCTCACGAACGGCGCCCTCTATCAAGTACTAAAAGGTTATAAATACGTTTAAAATCTAAATCTTCTCAATATTTTATTAATGATAGTTCACTTAATAACACATATGATATAAATATTTATACAATAACTGCTCTAAATTGAAATATTTGGTAGGTTTTATTCATTTATATATTTTCATTTTTAGATATAACTGATCTAATTCTCCGTTTAAAATAACTAATAATAGTTCGCTTAATAACACATATAATATAAATATTTATATAATAACTGCTCTAATTGGAAATATTTGGTAGGTTTTATTTATTTATATATTTTCATTTTTTGATATAACTGATCTAAATCGCCGTTTAAAATAACTGCTCTAATTCGAAATATTTGGTATGTTTTATTTGTGTTCACTCTATTTCTATTTTTTTTTTTTGAAGTATTATAATTTCCATGTTTCAAAAACCTATTTCAAAAAGGTCGTTAGAAATATGTAATGCCTGAAATAGCTTTGCATGCGAATATTTATGATGCCAAGCGTAGCTTAATGGTTAGGTGTGCGGCTTCTTATTTCCACAACCTTGGTACGAAACTTAGCCTGGGTGTTTTTTTTTTTTTTTTTTTTGAAGCAAAGTTTTTTTACAGTACCAAGATTTCCACACATAGGTAAAAAAAAAGTACGAGGAAAACGATAGGCTATTTTAAATTATATATAAATTAAATATAAAAAATATATATTCAAATTATTCTACTTAGCTCATGAACAGCGCCCTCTATCAAGGTTATAAATACGTTTAAAATCGATATCTGTTACGCAAACTTTGACTTTAAACATCATCGATGCTACGTCACTACTATGACGTCACTACAATAACAACACTTCTACGCTTCATAACCTTTTTCTGTTTGATTCTTTGCTCGCTTGATTATAACAATTTGTATGGGAACAAGTCGTTCCTTAAATAAATATATATTTGTTTTTATCTAAAGGGATGTCCTCGTAACTACAACATACGTGAGTACAAAAACAACTGGAAATCCTTAGAAAGAATCATCGTATTTTGCTAAGCCTATATCAATTTGGTAGCAGAGCGTGGTTTGGGCGCGCGAATTGGACTAACCGCCAATTGATCCATTTAAATCAAAAAAGAAATTAAATAATTGGACTAACCGCCAATTTAGAAAGAAAAAAAGTTGAATGAAAATGGATACACATAACTTAGCAAAAATTGAACAGTTAACAGAAAACAACTATACAACGTGGTCCATGAAAATGGAAGCAATTCTAGATTCAAAAGATCTCTTCGAGGACGTAATTGTTAATGACGAGCCAGACTTAACAAATAATAAACTAGAATATGATATTTGGAAGAAAAAGAATCGGGAAGCATACAGCCTAATAATTTTGTCATTTTCGGATGACTTAACAATCATCTTTCGAGGCGATAAAAGGGCCAAAAGAATTTGGTACGACATAAAGAAAAGGTTTGAAGGATCTCTAGAAAATAATAGGATAGACCTCATGTTGGATCTAGCCAGACTAAAATTGAACCCAAATGAAAATGTTAACATGTATATTGTACGAGCACAGAAACTGGCACAAGAGACCACCCAGCTAGGAAAGACTGTAACAGAAAGAGAACTTGTACGATACATTGTTGAAGGACTCACACCTAACTTTGACACGATCACAGCAGCACTGTCAATAAACAGGGGAATCTCCTTACCAGACTTGAGACAAACTCTACTGGATTTCGAGAAAAGACAGGACAGAAGCAAAAATCATGAAAATGCTTTCAGATCATCAGGCAACCAATTTAAAGAAAAGTCATGCTACATTTGCAAAAGTAAAGGACATTTCAAGAAAGACTGTTGGTTCAACCCTAACAACAAAGGAAATCAAAAGAATACAACAAACAAAAATAACATGGCCAGTACAAGGAACTACCATAAAGAACCAAAACAAAACAAAGACACGGCCAGATCAGCAATCCAAGAACGAACGGAGGAACCATCCCAACGAAGAGACTCCACTTCAGAATACGCACTACATGCAAGCACAAGGGAGGAACGCCCGGCAACTCAGGACGTGTGGATAATTGATTCTGCGTGCACAAGCCACATGACTTCCCATGGTGAATGGATCGAGCACAAGACGGAGGAGAGAAGAAGCATACAAGTGGCGGAAGAAGGGAGACACATCGAATCTGCCTCATCAGGATTAATCCAAGCTACTGTACAAGGTAAGGACAAACTTAACAACGCTGTAACCCTGCATAATGTCCTCCATGTACCACACCTGAAAGGAAATCTAATGACCATTCCAAGCGTAGTAAGAAGAGGGAACTCTGTTCTTTTGAATTCTGAAGGAGCATACATATACTCTTCTGATGACAAGCTAATAGGAACAGGAAACTTTGATGGTAACATGTACACATTGGACCTATCACGTTTATCTGAAGCAACTCATGTTCCAAATGAACATTGCTTGATTTCAAAGGACAATTCTAGGACTGCATGGCACAGAAGGTTAGGACATCCTAGTGACAACAAATTAGATCTGATTTTGAAGAACAATCTTCTAAAAGGCTTGGACTCTATAAATGGTACCCTTGATCAATGTGATGCTTGCTCCTTGGGAAAAATGACCAAAGTACCCTATGTTCACACAGATAGCAATCAGGAAAGCTACCCCTTTGAAGCCATTTATGTCGATCTCTGTGGTCCAATGAGAATAAACTCCTTGGGCGGAAGTAAATATTTCTTGACCATCGTAGATGGATTTTCTAGGAGAATATTTGTAGAATTTCTCAAAGATAAACTCTCAGCAGCAGAAGTTTTGAAGAAGTTTATTGTAAAGAGAGAAAACGAGCTAAACTCAAAACTAAAACGACTTAGAACAGATAATGGAACAGAATTTATCAATAAAAACCTCGAAACATTCATAGAATCCAAAGGAATTAAACATGAACTAACTACACCGTACACCCCAAGAAGCAATGGGAGAGTTGAAAGAGCTAACAGAACACTATTAGACAAAGGCCGAACACTTCTGGCAGACTCCCAATTACCCCTACACTTCTGGGCAGAAGCTGTGAATACAGCTGCATATCTGTACAATCTAACTCCCACAACCAATGACCCAGACACTACCCCTATGGAAAAATGGTAAGGTAAAAAGCCATCCATCTCTCACATCATGAGATTTGGTTGTGAAGTCTTCTATAAACTCGAGAATCATCAAAGACACTAACTAGAAGCTAAATCTAAGAGAGGAATATTTGTAGGCTATTCAAGATGCAGAAGAGCTTATCGAGTATTTGATATCACAGCGAGAGTCATTCTTGAAACCGCAGACGTTCACTTCAGAGAGAACAATGTCATCTCGGAAGAAAAACAAAGTGATAGTAATACGGACACTGACACATATTTCTTCATTCAGGAGGATGAACAACTGGACAATCATGTTCTATCAGATGTTGATATTGAAGAGCCAGCACCAGATACCATGATCAACAGACAGACAGAGTCAAGTGGATCAGACAGACCACAAAGAACTTGAACAATACCTAAAAGATTCGATGACTACGTTCTGGCTACTACGAATGAAACCATTCCGAAAGACTATGAAGAAGCCATCGCATGCGAAGACAAGAAACATTGGGAGAACGCAATGTTTGAGGAAGTACAGAACATGTACTCGCATCAAGTATGGGAACTGGTACCTAGACCTGTAAACGCTAAAGTTGTCAAAAGTAAATGGGTGTTCAAAATATCTAAAGACCAAGAAAACAAAAACAAAACTTACAAAGCTAGACTTGTTGCAATGGGATACAACCAAATCCCAGGAAGAGATTACAACGAAAGTTTCAGCCCTGTAATTAAAAATGCCACCCTCAGGACTATTTTGTCAATGGCAGCAACAAAAGATTCAGTCATTAAACTATTTGATGTGAAAGCAGCCTATCTAAATGGAAACAATGAAAACACAATATTCATGGAACAACCTGCTGGATTTGTCCAAGACAGAAACAAAGTTTGCAAACTCAACAAAAGTATTTACGGTCTACCTCAATCCGGAAGAAGATCGTGGTATGAGAAATTCAGTCAAGTACTTCATGACTGTGAACTGGAAAAACTTAAATCTGATCCTTGCTTATTTAAATGGAATAATGAAGACAAATACTTCTATGTAGGGATATATGTGGATGACTTTATCACTGTCTCAGATTCTGAAGATACCTCAAACAGAATCATCAATAAATTGAGACATCACCTGGAAATAAAGGATGTAACATGTAAAGGCATGTTTTTGGGAATCAAGATCATACAAGACAAGGAGGGAATTTCGCTACAGCAAAGCCACTATGTACAACAAATATTGCAGAAATATGGAATGGAAAATTGTAAGGAAGTTCCAACACCAGGTTCCAAAGAAATCAATTTGGACAATCATATTGAAGATGACAATTGTGATCAGCACACTTACCAAGAAGCCCTTGGAATGCTAATGTTTCTAGCTGTTAACACCAGACCCGACATTGCTTACATCACTAGCAAACTTTCACAGTACTCCAGACAACCAAAACAGATGCACTGGACAGCAATCAAAAGAGTGATGAGATACCTACGAGGAACAATTCACCTAGGATTGAAATTTAAAAGAGGGAAGACTGGAATCCTGAAGTCCTACACCGATGCCAGCTGGTCGACCACTCATGATGGAAAATCCTACAGCGGATATGTATTGAAGCTCGGCGAAGCAACTATAGACTGGAAAAGTAGTAAACAACCACTCGTCGCCCTCTCCACAATGGAAGCGGAAATGATAGCTGCTTGTGAAAGCTGCTGTCAAATCAAATGGATAATAAACCTGTTACGAGAGCTGGAAGAATGAAATTTCATGGAAAAACCAACTGCGATCTATACAGACAGTCAGTCATTGATCAACTGGATCTCCAGCCCTAAACAAAGCAGTCGCTGTAGACATATCAACAGAAAGTACCACTTCTTGAGAGAGTGTTATGAATCCAGAGACATCTGCCTTCTGTACAAGCCATCCCAGGACCTGGAGGCGGATATCTTCACAAAGGACCTTTCCCGAGACCAGATGAAGAAACACATGGAGAACCTCAGCATCGTGGGAATAAAGACAAAGTAAGGAGGGAATTGTTACGCAAACTTTGACTTTAATCATCATCGATGCTACGTCACTACTATGACGTCATTACAATAACAACACTTCTACGCTTCATAACCTTTTTCTGTTTGATTCTTTGCTCGCTTGATTATAACAATTTGTATGGGAACAAGTCGTTCCTTAAATAAATATATATTTGTTTTTATCTGAAGGGATGTCCTCGTAACTACAACATACGTGAGTACAAAAACAACTAGAAATCCTTAGAAAGAATCATCGTATTTTGCTAAGCCTATTAAATATCTTCTCAAAATTTTATTAATAATAGTGTGTTCGCTTAATAATAAGAATACTTGATCTAAATCGAGATATTTATAGACGCTCGCTCGATTTGAAGATTTACACATGTGTATATCGTAACTAATCTGACTGTAAAGTTTGGAGCGGGACGTTTCACAAGAGTGACATCCACGGCGCCAAATTTATAATTGTAATGAATAGAGTGTTTGAATAAAACATTTAATTGGGTAAACCTGGGTTGCCCGGGTCATTCGTCTAGTATTATATAAATATATAATGTAATGAATATTTTTGTCATTATTATCATAATATTCTGTATGTTCCTGAATATTATTATCAATAATATTCATTAGGCAAACTTTCACTCGGATAAAACCCGGCGAAGCCTGGTACACATCGCTAGTATCTGTATAAATATTGTTTTAAATACTTTTACTCTTAATTTGCGGAAGAGCGATGCTCGAAACATATTCATTATTATGATTATATGTATTTCTACTGTTCTCAAAGCTTATATCTATAGGTACGAAAAATTCAAATGCAATATTACAGCGGTATGGTAGATTAAATTGGCGAAACCGCTGGGAGGGTTGGCTACTTATGAGCCAGGCCCTCCTGTTATTTTATCATTGCAGTAAGGGCAGTAGAAAATTGATTTATTTTTAAAAAAATCATGGGCGTCAAAAATAGTTCACATTTTTCTTATTACATTTGTTAATAATTTTAGAATAATTGATTGAATACTATTACAGATACTAAATCTACGACTTATGAATTATTGTAAATAACTTCATGCACAATAATCCTTAACACAGCAAAAATTAATAAACATGTACACGTGCATGGTGAAAAAAAAAATCAATTTAATTTAAACAGAGTTTCGTTTTATATATTTATTTTAAAATATTGGTACGCTGTGGGAACTCATCACTTTTGAATTGTTTATAAATAAGTAATGTTTTAGCCGCTTTTAATTTTGCAAAAAAATAGTAAAAAAATAAATAAAATGGCAAACAATTCAGATACACAAAATACGGCAAATAACTCGACAGAAGAAGAGTTAGAATGGATACCTAATTACAAACCTTGGCCTTCACAACCAGAAAAACCAAGTTCATGGGAAAATTATGAAAAATCGTATCCACTTATTGGCGCGGGTAAATCAATTTATTTAATCATTTTGAAAATATGATTCTTTTTAAAACAAGCTAAAATATTTCTATGAAAAATAGACACTTCGGCCAGTTAGTTTTTTATTTTTCTCAAAGTTTCGACAAAAATCTTTTGTCTTCGTCAGGAGAAGTAAATAAAAATAAAGCATTTGACAAGGCGTTAAAAATTGTTCTAAAATAAAAAAATATATAAAAACTCTAACTGGCCGAAGTGTCTATTTTTCATAAAAATATGAATGCCTGCCAGGCAACCTCTATCTTTACGATAAGCTAAAATATATTCTCTAAAATATAGTTGTTGAAATATTTGAAGAAATTTAATTCGAGTTAAAATATGAAAAAAATAGTACAAATGGGTTATTGTACTGGGATAAGGTTCATAAATTCGAAAAAGAAAAAAGGCCTCTCCTTATCTTTGCGTTCTCAGGCAATTCTGGCCTTAACTACCCATTTCATGATTTTTCATAATGTCTGAATGACCAGTTTTTTTTGTTGTTGAGGTACAGCTTGTAACACGCTGATGAGGGCCAACAGCCTGAAACGCTTATGTAGTTAGCTTTTCTTGATTAATCAGGAAAGGGTATTTGGCCAATTCTGGAATAATTAAAAACCAACAATTAGTTGATATTTATTCCAATAGAGATGATAAGGCACAATTTTCAGTACTTTTATCTGAAGATGGTAACAACGTTGTTACTGAAATGTCACACACTATTTAATCATTTGGATTTGGTGTTATTACCTTGTTTTTATTCCAATAGATTGCACAAGCCATCAGCAACTTTCATTTGCACGATAAAGAGATGCCTTTTTTATTTTTCTTATATTAAAATATTTGGGAAATCTCTTGATTAAAAAGGGGGATTTATATAATTTTTAAATATGGTTTGGTTTAATTTAAGGCAATATAATAAATAATGAAAAAACAAAAAAATAAATAAAAGCTAAGTGGGTCAGGTGTTGATACTATATATACAGTAAAACCCCTCTATAGTGAACCCCAATGGGACAGAGCTTTTGGTTCACTATAGCCACGGTTCACTATTATTATTTTTTTTACTTTTCAAAATTTTTAGACCGTATAATTAAAAAACAGCCATACACACTGCTTCTTAATAGTAGTCACTTTATTTTAATTCCCTTAATTGGTCAATTTCCTTACATTAATACTGAATAATAATAGAAATCATTAGATGATAGGTTCTTCTTATCATTAACATACATGTACCTCTATTTAAAAATCAAGACAAATCCTAGGCAAAGTTTTATTAAATATATATTCAAAGATATAAAATGATTTAAAAACATCATTATGACATTATATAATACATTGTTTACTTGAAAAAATGGCTCTAATACCTTGTTGTTTCAAAGCATTCTTCCAAACATTGCACCATTCAAATAAAGTTAGTGTTTTTCTTCCATTTCATGTTTCCACATATTCTTCTAGGTCTAGATTTCTTTTTTTTTTTTTTTAACCTGTCATGCAAAACATTGCTGACTTTAAAATCAACATAGTAAATGGCATAAAAATAATTTTTGTTTCATCACTGGACCGTTTATTTGGACTTTTTTTAGCCCTAAAACGTACGATCGCGGCAAAAGTTGAGGTTGATTCCTCTTTGTAACAATTTTTAATAACTTTATATTTTATCTTTTATAATAGAAAAGTTATATTCTCTTATTTTAATATGTTCTTAACATTTTTCCTATGATATTTCATTTTGAAAAGTTCTGAAAAATGGCCTTTTTTTTTTTTTTAAGAAATAATGCTTTTGTTTTTTAAAATGCCTTTGTTTTCTTCATTTTGGAAGCCATTTGCATTTTTTATATTTCAAATTAAATGGATGAAAAGATATTTTATTTAATAAAAAGTATAATGTGTAAAAATGTATACAACATACAGCAAAAATAAAGTGCAAAAATCAAAACAAACAATGCCGCTAAATTTATTGTTTTGAAATCGCGATCCGCGAGCTGAAACATGCTCAAAATTTTGTTGTTTTAATTTATTTTTTTTAAAATTACAATTCTAAGTTCGTTATAAGCATAGTATTTTTAATAAGATTTTATCATTTTGGGACCCGAAATAGGTTCGTTATAGGGGTAGTTCGTTATTCTAAAAATCGCAAAGTTCGTTATAACGATGGTATTTTCAATGGAATGGAATTGGGAATTGCCGTGGGTTCGTTATAAGGGAAGGTTCGCTATATCCAGGGTTCGTATTAGCGGGGTTTTACTGTATATATAAAATTGAATGTCTGTCTGTGTGTACTCTATAGATTCAAAAACCATTCATCCAATCGCCGTGAAATTTTGGGATATTATTAGATATATCCCCGGGAAGGTTTTTGAAAAATAATTTCTTGATTATCCCGAATATCCTTAGAGTTATTTGCAGATTTGTAGATTTAACTCGGAAGCAGTGACGATGATAACAAGTTTTTTTAATCTATAAGTTTTATTATCACAAATTAATTGCGCACAAGTCAAAGTTAGTTTTATCATTTATCTACAACATATATATTGGGAGAATAGATAAAATGATGATTTTGTAATGTAGAAAATTAGGAAAGACAAAATTCAGATGTCATGGCAATTTATTTGAGACAAGAATAATGATAATTAATATTGATTTTATTCAACTTATCGAGTATTTTTCAAGGGACCGGGAAAAAATGTTCACTTTATCGAGAGATTCAAATTTACGAGTTTCAAATTATCAAAATATATCTATTATTTTTTACTTATGTTATATTCAAATGACATATATGTAGGGATAATTTTTTTGTTAATTTTCATTTTGATGTATTGTATACATTTGATCATTAATAAATTATTATTTAGGTATTAAAACTGCCTTTTTGTTCAAAGACAGCAACGTTTGAACGGGTACAGCTAGGTGGAGCAGATAATCAAACATAAAGTTATCTTGCCAAGTATAGATTCAGTAGGGATTGGATGTTTTCTAGGATTGTTTTAACTAATGTTCGTTAGTGTAGCGAAGCTGGGTACATCCGCTAGTTAAAAATAAAAAAGGCATCTCCTGACCACGAGCACATGTGCTTTTTACAGTAAAACCCCTCTATAGTGAACCCCATTGGGACGGGACTTTTGGTTCACTATAGCCACGGTTCACTATAGCCACGGTTTGGGTATTTAATTTTTTTTTGAGGATATAATTAAAGGGCATGCGCAAAAAAAAAAAAAGGCTACCTCTTAATATTGGCTGCTTTTTCCCCCTAAAAATTAACCTATTTCTATATATTAAAGCTGTATATTAAAATAAAAACAAAATAATGGGAAAATATTGCCTTTTTGATCAGTTCCTCTGATAATTTAATTAGTATAAATGCAACCTGCCCCCCATATGTCAAAAAAATCCAAGAAAAGTATACCTTATATGTAAAAATTAAATAAAAACTTTATTAATAATATTTTAAAAGGTATAAAAATATATTTTATATAAATAAATATTACAGTATAACCTCGTTAATTCGACACACCCCAATTCGACACTCGGCGATAATTCGACCATGTTCCGATGTCCCGACCTCCGGCCTATCAAATAACAAACCGTAATTCGACAGTATCGATAATACGACAGTTCCGATAGTTCGACCATTTTAAAATTCGAATTTCGACAGTTGAATGTTATTTTACATGCAACTTTACCGCTAAACGGTATTACGGCGGCGACGATCGGCATCGGCATACGATCGCGCCTGCGCACTTTTGGTTTCTGGTTAGTTTAAGTTTCACTTTGCAGTGCCGTTGCGCAATTTCGCGGAAGTTATTGTTGTTTTTTTTTTTACGCGGGAATTTCGGCATCATGCGCTAACTAATAATATATATATATTTTTTTTTTAACATTGAAATATTTTAGCTATTTTTAAATTTATAAATAATTTCTTTTTAAATAAATAAATCTTTATAAAAATATCCAACAATGATTATGATAACATTTTATTTCAATATTCCATTTCTGTGTTATTATAAAAGATTTAAACACAAAATCAATAGCACCTGCAGCAGCAGTGGATGCCTTTAATACATTAAAATTTATTTATTAAAAGACATTTCAGAGGAAGAAAGGCATGCATGTTTTTTCAAAATGCCATCTGGAATACATCCTGAATAGGATTTCAGTGCAAAAACAGATATCTATAAAGGAATTTTTTAAAAGATCTCTTCATGATTATTTTAAAATAATATTTTAAAATTTTCTTTTTATATATTTACCATATTTATTTCCTTTCAACTGCTATATTTTTCAATTAGAATAAAATATTATTTAATATATTATATTTAATATTTTAATGTCTGTAGAGTTAATATTTGATTATATTACTGAAAAGAAACACATTGCCAATAAATTTATTTGTTACAATTATTTATGTTTCTAAAATATGTATTAATGCCATTTTGTCACTGATACTAAAAGTTAATCATGAAAATAATATAAAAACACACAATGGTTTCAATTAATATCATTAATTTATATTACAAGGCTATTTTAAAAAAATATTATTTTAGCGAGTTAGATGATTACCTAATCATATAACCTTAATTCAACACTTCCTTTAATTCAACCGAAAGCTCTGATCCCTTGGGGTGTTGAATTAAAGAGGTTCGACTGTATATTACAATATAGGATACAAAGGCTTACTTGAAGAAGTCTGTTATTTTTTTCTGCTTTAACATATTCCTCAAAAATTTGGTTTCATATCTAGCAAAGAAATCTTCATTTTTTAAAATGACACTGACGATAGCGGCAATAGCTGGGATTGATTCCTCTTTGTAGCATTTTTTTTATAGTCTTCTTTTTTGCCCCATATCGTAGAAATGCTACTTTTGCTCATTTTCATCCGAAGTTCCGCTTGCGATGTACCACTCTCAATAGCTTTTATGATGGTTAATTTCTTTTCAAGTAATATCTTGGTACGAGCGACTTTTTCTTTGGCACTTCCATTATCTTTTAAAACTGGTTTTAATAATTTAAATCATGTTTTAAGGAATTTTCCTAATGTAGAGTTAAGAAATTTAGTTTTCAATAAGGCATGAAAAATTTATAAAAGAGCGCAGTATAAAAATAGAATGTAAATAAAAACATCCAATGTCGCTAAATTCTTTGTTTTGAATTGCGATCTGTGAGCTAGAGCTCACACAAAATTTTAATTAGTTTTGAAAATTATAATTTTGGAATTTTAGAATTAAAATTAAAAGTTTGTTATAAGCATGGTATTTTTGATAGAATTTAATATTTTGGGACCAAAATTGGGTTCGTTATAGCGATAGTTCGCTAGTTTGAAAAGTGAAAAGTTCGTTATAACGATGGTAATTTTAATGGAATGGAATTGGGATTTTCGATGGGTTCGTTATAAGGGAAGGTTCGTTATATCCATGGTTTGTCTTAGCGGGGTTTCACTGTAGATGGCAGAGCGCCATCTAGTGGAGCAAAAATAAACTAAATGTTTATTCAGCTTGCTCCGAGATATTTGGCCAACCCAATTTTTTGATAAATCAAGAAAGGCCATCCACGAACGCGTTTCGCGCTGTTGGCGCTCGTCAGCGTGGAGAAGGCTGTAACCTCTGTGACCAAAAATATTTTTGGTGCCAATGGCTTCCCGAAAAATCAAGAAATGGGTATTTAAGGTCAAATTTGCGTAAAGACGCTTAACACATGAAAAAAACAAAAGAAAAAAATAAAAGATAAGTGGGTCAGGTGTTGATATTAAAAATAAAAAAGGCATTTCCTGACCACGAGCACATGTGCTTTTTAGATGGCAGAGTGGCCAGTTGGCCAAATATCTCAGAGCAAGCTGAATAAACGTTTTGTTTATTTTTGCTCCACTAGATGGCGCTCTGCCATCTAAAAAGCACATGTGCTCGTGGTCAGGAGATGCCTTTTTATTTTTAATAATAAATAATATGATTTATTATGACACCAATTTTTTAAAATATTACCTTAACTCAAACCATAATTCAAAATAATATAAATGTAAAATACAAGAAAATTAGACCTTATCCAAATAATTTAATAGTAGTATCACACTATTTTGCTTACCAAAGCAGGCTGTGGTAAAATTTCTCATTCAGTACTTTTGTCTGAAGATGGTAACAATGCTGTTACCGAAACGTCACACACTATTAAATTATTTGGAATTTGTCTTATTACCTTGGGATTAGGTCTTATTTTCTTGTATCCAAAAACCAAATTGTACTTTATCAATATAAATTTTTTTTTTGCTTATCCCTAGTACACCTGCTACAGGCCATGATAATCATGGTGGGTAGTTAGCGACTGCTTTTACTGTAAGTGCACCACATGTTTACACATGTGAAAAGCAGTTCGACTTTGCACTTACAAATGTGCCAGAGCCCCGTTTGGTTACTTGCACTCGCTGGTGGGGTTGGACTTTTGCAAGAATCGGGGGTATTGGGTAAAGTTTTCAACTAGCAATAATCGCGCCTCGGAAGATCCTCATTGGCTACGATATCGCCTCTGCAAGAATCGGGGGCCATTGGAGCAATTTTTTTTTAAACAGAAAAAAGTGTCCAATGCGGGAATCGAACCAATCGAATCAATATAAATGTAAAAAATTGAACCCATGTAGTTTCTGTTCTTAAAGATGACCTGATAATTAAATATTCATTAAATTGGTAGATAAGAAGAATCTGATATTGGCCCTATCTGAAACCTGGCTTCCCATCATTCGGTTCCAAAATCACTTTATTAGGTACCGCTCAACAAGAGCAACCTAGTTTATGATATTTTCAACAATGATTAGTATGTGAAGGTTATTCACATATTAAAACAAAATGTTAACACGGGATTCGATCTCGGTTCATGGTTCATTCTCGTTTCGCTGTCGGGAATCGAGGGTGTTACCCACTCGACCACCGACGTGTTTTATTATTAGCTTCCCATTGGTCATGATGTCACAGTGACACATGTAAACAATACACATGATTGGTTCTTACGACTCCTGACGATTTTTTGAAACAAATATGCACAGGGGATAGTAGAAAAAATTATGTAAGAATGAATTTTTTTTTAAACGCGTAAGGATTCTTTTTGAAATTAAACAATTACTACTGCCCTTACTGCAATGGAAAAATTAATGGGAGGGTTCACCACTGATGAGCCAGGCCCTCCCATTTATTTTCCATTGCAGTAAGGGCAGTAGAAATTGTTTAATTTCAAAAAGAATCCTACGCTTTTAAAATAGTTTCGAATTTTGATAACAGATGGCGCGCTAGTGCATCATATATTTTTTTCCTTATCCCTAGTACACGTGGTACAGGCCATGATAATCATGGTAGGTAGAAGTAGGCGACTGCTTTTACTGTAAGTGCACCACATGTCTAGACATGTGAAAAGCAGAGAATAAAGATCGAAAAGCATTAAGCAAGAACACTTTCACAAACAATTCATCAATAATGTGAGAAAAACAGTACAAAAGTGAAGTTGTACTGGAATCAGATAGATAAATTATGTAATAGGCATTTCTCCTGATTGTGTAACTAAAACTTTTAGTTGCAGGATGTCTTTTTTTTTTTTTAATTTCATCTTCTTCTTCTTTCTAATCTCCACTCAATAATACTAGGGTATCAAACTTGTAAAGCTTGAGACTTTTGATGGTGTCTGCCGGGGATGAGTAGAGCTCATCAATGGATGAGTTAATACAGTCTCATTTTCTTACTGCTACTCTTTTTGTGTTGTTTTTCTTGCTTCCCTCTTTCTCTTTCTTATTATTTTTTTCTTTTTCTTCTGTCTATATCGTTGTTTCCTTTGTCTCACTGCTTTGTTCTTACGCATACCTCTGGTGAATCCTGTATAGGGTCAGTGACCCTAAATAAAGGCTTTTTGTTGTTGTTGTTGAGTCAATACAGTCAATAATGTGTTTTGGGGTTGCAGGTTGACACTTAGTACATAGTGAGAAAAACCTTGCAACCATTCTGGAAAGTCATTGTCTTAGATGACCAGACTTAAGTCTGGGAAATCAAAGACTGTTGTTCTCTTGGGAGGATAGAACTAGTGCTTGTCCCTCCTGTTCTGTACCAGTCATGTGCAGCATTAGATTTCTATTCCTGCAGGCATTGGGTCTTGATGGTATAGAGGAGGTCTCTTTGGTCTAGCTGGATGGTAGATTTTCTGGCCTCAGGTAGGCCAAGAGCTCCAGACTTTGTTAGAGAGTCTGCTCTCTTAATTAATCTTAATTTCATTAAAGTCATAAATTAAATCTAAAGAACACTTTCACAAACATTTCATTAACAATGTGAGAAAAATAGTACAAAAAGTGAAATTGTACTGGGATCAGATAGATAAATTAAGAAAAAGGCATTTCTTCTGATAGTGAAACTAAAACTTGCTGCCTTTTTCTTAATTTTATTTATTAATAAGCCATTAATCTATGAATATTACATTTATAAATTCATTTGCCATCTATCAATAAAATATGAAACATGATAAAGCACAATTTGTATTATAAATTATAGCTAAAAAAAAAAAAAAGGTAATAAGACCAAATCTATGATAAGGTACAATTTGGATTATAGATTATAATACAAGAAAATAAGACCTAATCCAAATGATTTCTTAGTGTGTGATGTTTCGGCAACAACATTGTCGCCATCATCAGACTAAAGAATAAATGAGAAAAAATATCACAGCAAACACTTGATAACAGAACTATTTAAGAACTTGCTGTGATATTTTTTCTCATTTATTCTTTAGTCTGATGATGGTGACAATGTTGTTGCCAAAACGTCACACATTAATAAATTATTTGGATTAGGTCTTATTTTCTTGTAATACCTGTGATTACTTTATATTGACACTATATTTATAAAGGAGTTTTTATTTTTTTTATTTTATATTAGTAATTTTTTTAATTGTGTTTTAGCGCTAATGTAAACAAAGAAATACTGTCGTAATATGTTCCAACGGTGCCAGATATTTGAATTTATAAATAGGTATATACAAATAAAAATTAATATTAATATTTTAATATAAATTCACTAACCCCCCCTAACCTAAACCTAACTGGCCAGTAAATCTTTTTATTTTATGAAGTAATAACAAGATTTACTGGCCGAAGTATATTTAATTTTAAGAGCTATGAATGCCAGCCAGACAGCCTCAATCTTTACGATAATCAAGACCAATTTTGGTCCCGAGGTATTCAAGATGGCAAGGAAACTAGAGAAGACTATGAAGAGATGTTGTGTTGTCTTGGCCCCATGGAATGGAGGGTGCCATTGCCCCGTTAGTCAGCCGCATTTCAGAGTTCCCTGTTCACGGTTACCATAGCGGCTCAGGGCTCACGGCACCATACTACAGGGCAGTCCCTTACTTGTGCTGCTTCTCCCACCCACCATGTAAAGGAGAGGTTTCTGGGCAGGCTATGAAGAGATAATAAAAAAGATTTACTGGCCGAAGTATCTTTAATTTTAAGAGCTATGAATGCCGGCCAGGCAGCCTCTATCTTTACGATAAAAGTTGCATGATCAGGAGCTGCCTTTTTCTTTATTTATTCACAAAAGATAATTTGAGAATAAATTGTTTATAGAAGAGCAATGTTCTAGGCACCTAACTATTTCTATATATTACTACTGTCCTCAAAGCTTTTATGTCTATAGATTTGTTAAATACCTTAACCAAGTATTCCTTTCTAGTGCCGGTTATATGAGCAGAATAGTCCAATAGAATACAGTTGAACTACCTCCCTGTAAAGGACAATACCTAATTGTAGAGCCAAAGTGTCCTTTAGGGAGAGGTGTCCTCTTACTGGAGAGTTACTAAATAGTCTTCTTCTTTCTTATCTCCACTCAATCATATTAAGGTATCAAGCTTGTAGAGCTTGCTGATGGTGTCTGCTGGGGATTTGTCTCTTCTTCTTTCTTATCTCCACTCAATCATATCAGGGTATCAAGCTTGTAAAGCTTGTTGATGGTGTCTGCTGGGGATGAGTCTCTTCTTTCTTATCTCCACTCAATCATATTAGAGCATCAAGCTTGTAAAGCTTGAGACTTTTGATGGTGTCTGCTGAGGATAAGTAGAGATCATGAATAGATGAGTCAATACAGTCAATAATGTGTTTTGGGCTGCAGGTTGACACTTAGTACATAGTGGGAAAACCTTGCAACCATTCTGGAAAGTCATAGTAAAAATGGTAATTTTGCAAATGAAAACTGTCCTTTGTAGAGAGATGTCTTCTAGTGAGAGTGTCCTCTCATGGAGTATGTACTACTGTAGTAAAAGCAGTCTGGTGGAAATAATTGGCAAAACCATTGGGAGGGTTCACCACAGATGAGGTATTATAGAACATCTCAATATTTTACCAATGCAGTATGAACAGTTGAAAGCCATTTTATTTATTATAATTATTATTTAAATATGGTTTTTCCCCTTGGCAGAAGTGACTGATACAGGGCGCGACCCCAGGTGGCGGATAGGGGAATGACCTTCAGATATGAAAGTCAGATAAGAAAATCAGAAGGTTTCATTGTATTTATAGCAGAAATTTGATCCAAGGTCTCATTGTGTTCTTACCATACACTTGCCCTGTGTTCTTCTTGTGTTGTCAATAGAAACTAGCCGTGTGTTCCCAATAATGTTTCTGTGCAGGTCTTGTTGCCACTGTAGGCTGCCTTGGCTACGGACTATTCCAGATGCTGAAAGGAGATTCCCGCAGGTCTCAGTATGCCATGCGCGGCCGCGTTTTCTTCCAGTTTCTCACAGTGACAGCTCTCACCACCAGCATTGCTTTCTCCGCATGGAAAAAGTCCTCTGAGGAGCGTGAACGACATGCTCAATTGGAGCGTCAGAATGCCAGCAAACCCTGAACACAACAACCCTAGCTCACAAACCAATAAATTATATTTTAGATTTGTTTCCACCTGGCTCCTTGTGGTTGTTGTTGTTTCTTATCCCCTTGTGTAAAGATTACATGAATTCCATGATCTCATGGAATGGGGTATAGGGGTGCAGCATTGGTTGATCATGACACCATGGCATACTTTGGTGAAAGTCTGCAATTTGAGGCAGTTCCTAACATGGAAGACACCTTTGCTGTCGTCTCTAACATGAGTACAGACACAGCTCCTTCGTATCCCTGGAGAGGGACCCTTGCTGAGGTTTATCAACCGGGTCAGTTGAACTCAGGATTTTTAAAGAGGTCTTTCTCCTCTTGTGGTGATGTCTAATAATGTTTTTTCGCTTATCCCTTGTACACGTAGTACAGGCCATGATAATCATGGTTGGGTAGAAGTTGGCGACTGCTTTTACTGTAAATGCACCCCATATATACACATATGAAAAGCAGTTCGACTTTGCACTTACAAATGTGCCAGAGCCCCTTTTGCTTACTTACACTCGCTGGTGGGGTTGGACTTCTGCAAGAATCGGGGGCCATTAAAGCATTTTTTTGTAATCAGAAAAAAAGTGCCTAATGTGGGAATCGAACCCAGGTCGTAACAGTCAAAAACCAATGGTTTAGACCATCCTTCCACCAACCCCCGTACAAAATGGTAATGTCAATTTCTACTTTTTTATTTGATAATGCACAATTCGGATTATTCTATATACAGTTACGAGCATCATTCTTCATCAGTCATCTCTGTCACCGTTTGCTTTTTTTTGGAATGGCGCCCTCCTGTTGGTCGGCTACGATCACGCCACCTTTGCCCCCCCATCATGCCCCCCCTCCCTACTCGCTTTTTCGTTTTTGTAACCAATGTGTTGGAGCGGGTCGCTCCTTAAATAAATGCATATATTAGTTAATAACCAAATGGAATCCTTTCTTTCTTTTTCCCAGTAAGAGACGCCTACGGAAGCCAACAGTACATAGACAGATAAAGCACATAGGCTATAGTTATTAACTAACATATGCATTTATATAAGGCACCAATTTATAATTGTAACAAATAGTATTTGAATCAAAACATTCAATCGGGTAAAACACGGGCGTTGCCCGGGTCATTCGGCTAGTAGATTATAAACACAAGGTAATAAGACCAAATAAATAGTGTGTGACGTTTCATCAGTACTGAAATGTCTGAAATTTGTCTGAAGATGGTAACAACACTGTTATTCAAACATCACACACTATTCATTTATTTGGATTTGGTCTTATTGTAAGAGAATCAGAGGCTGGAACTCAGAAAAGATTGTTTAATTATCAATTATATATATTAAGATGACAAGTAAAGAGAGAGAGAGTCAAACAAAGCAAGCGTAGTAGCAAACAAACAAAGGCAAATCTGAAACCTATATGTACAGCCAGCGGTTGGTGGCGTCAGGTCACGTGATGTCTGGGGGAAGTGGCGGTTGCTATGGCAACAGCCGATGTGCGAGTTATTCCAACACTTATTACCTTGTATTTATAATCACATTCAGTACTTTTGTCTGGAGATGGCAACAACGCTGTTACCAAAATGTCACACTATTTATTTATTTGGAATTGGTCTTATTACCTTGTGTTTACTTTTTATTTATTTATTACAAAACACACCCTATATCCTATGTGGATATTTGCATGTAAATGTTTATTTTATTCACATAATTTCAAAATACAGTAAAACCTCCCTGTAAAGGATACCTAGGGGTCGGTGGAAGGATGGTCTAAACCGTTGGTTTTCGACCGCTATGACCCGGGTTCGATTCCTGCATTGGATACTTTTTTTATGATTTAAAAAAATGCTCCAATGACCCCCGATTCTTGCAAAAGTCCAAACCCACCAGTTGGTGCAAGTAACCAAACGGGGCTCTGGCATATTTGTAAGTGCAAAGTCGAACTGCTTTTCACACGTGTAGATATTTGGTGCACTTACAGTAAAAGCAGTCGCCTACTTCTACCCACCATGATTATCATGGCCTGCACCTTGTGTACTAGGGATAAGCAAAAAAAGACACCTAATTGCAAAGCCAAAGTGTCCTTTAGAGAGAGGTGACCTCTCACCAGAGGGTTGCTAAATAATAAAAATGATAATTTTACAAATGAAAACTGTCTTTTGTAGAGAGGTGTCCTCTAGCAGGAGTGTCCTCTCATGGAGGTTCTACTGTACAAATTATTTATAGTTTTAGAGAGAAAGTGAAAATTATTTAAATTTACATTTTAGAGCAATATTTATACAAGCAATAACGTTTATTTACATATAAAAAATGTTAAATATATTGTTAGAATTAACTACTAAATTATGATGGTATAAAAATATAGATTATTTTAAAATTAAAATTACTCTCAAACTACAGCGCAGAATAATCTTCCATAATAGACCACATAAAACATGAATACTATAATAAATGAAAACACCAAAACGCGAATGTTTCTTTTCACAAATAAATCAAACTTCTATTGTTCTTACTTCAATGAAAAAAATATATTAGTAGGACATGACTCATCAGTGGTGAACCCTCCCAGCAGTTTCACCAATTTAATCTACCAGACCGCTTCTTTAGAGCTTTAATACTGTATTGGATCATTCTGTTTATATATACTACACTGAATGGTGGAATCTTAGAAATGGTATTTAAGAAAACTATGGACATAAGCTTTTAGGATAGTAGAAAGGACATTGAAACATGAATACTCTTGAATTATCTTTTAGCAATTCTTTTTTTGTTGTCAAATATGATTTCTTTCCTGGTGGTAGTGCCTAAGGAAGTTTTACCCTAATGATCAACACAAAGTACAGTTGAACCTCTTTAATTCAACACCCCAAGGGATCAGAGCTTTCGGTTGAATTAAAGGAAGTGTTGAATTAAGGTTAGATGATTAGCTAATCATCTAACTCACTAAAATAATATCTTTTAAAAATTGCTTTGTAATATAAATTAATGATATTAATTGAAACCATTGTATGTGTACTTTTTTGTATTTATTTTTTTATTTTGATGATTAACTTTTAGTATCAGGGACAAAATGGCAATAATACATATTTTTGAAACATAAATAATTACAAATAAAATTTATTCTAATTGAAGAATATAGCAGTTGAAAGGAAATAAATATGGAAAAAAAAAAATTAAAAATAATCATGAAGATCTTTTAAAAAATTCCTTTAAAGATGTCTGTTTTTGAACTGAAATCCTATTCAGGATGTATTCCAGATGGTCTATTTTAACCCTTAACTGGACGGGTTGGGTAGATTCTGCCCATGCATAAATTTAATATAGGAAAAAAATATATTTTTCGTTTACCTAGCGCTACCACCTTTTGTGTATTCTAATTTTACAGTGATGCAAACATTTTCCATCCATCGTTTATAAATTTCAGTTTTGGAAGGGGGGGTAAATTTGCATGTGTGGGCGGATTCCGCCCAGCCTGTCCAGAAGCGTGAGAATTTTTCGTGTCAGTGTTAGCTCGTGGCTCATACTTGAGTCTCTATCTTCCACTATTTTCATCTTCCTTTTATAAAATAACACTTCTTTCTTTGGATAATAGAATAATCAATCAAGTCAACAGAGAGAACTATCCCTGCCAACCCAAAATATATATGTTTTAGAGATTAGTCGACCACACTTTGGAAGAAATATTCCAGCAGACAATTGATTCACTTCAGTATAATTAGTTGATAAGTTGAAAGAACATGGCCTTACATATTTAGGAACAATGAGAAAGAACAAACCTTAGATTCACCACAATTTCAACCGCACCTGGCCACACGTAATCTCAATTCTCTCCCACTGCAATTACAGGCGACAATTCAAGAAGAATGATGGTTCAAGTTAACCAAGTGAATCTACGATGCCACAACAATCTGATACTCCAAAAAGGTGCTTCAAATGTCCTTCAAAAAGCGCAGTAAAAAATAAAAACCCTTTGCTCTGTATGTCAACTAAGCGATTGCAATAACATTTCTTTATAATTTGTGAAAACTGTAAATAGATTATATTCAGAATTTTTTAAAAGTCAAAATCTGTATATTAACTATATATCAATTAAATATTTTTTAAAATATTGATTTCAATCATTATTTAGCGCTTATTTCATATAGTTACATAAGTGGGTTGAATCTACCCAACCCGTCCAGTTACGTAAGAAAAATCCACCCGTCCAGTTAAGGGTTAAAAAAAAAAACATGCATGTCTTTCTTCCTCTGGAATGTGTTTTAAATAACAAAGAGCTTTTATTGTATTAAAGGCATCCACTGCTGCTGCAGTTGTTATTGATTTTGTGTTTAAATCTTTTATAATAACATGGAAATGGAATATTGAAATAAAATGTTATCATAATAATTGTGGCTACATTTTATGAACGTTTATTTATTTAAAAAGAAATTATTTGTATTTAAAAAGAAAATAATATTAATAATTAGCGCACAAAGCCTAAATTCCCGCATAAAAAAAACCAAAACAATAACACTCGCGACATTGCGCAACTGCACTGCAAAGTGAAACCAAACCAAAAGTGCGCAGGTGCGATCCTATCAGCGTCCGCCGATGCCGATCGTCGCAGCTGTAATACCGTTTAGCGGTAAAGTTGTATGTAAAAAAACATTCAACTGTCAAAATTCGAATTTTTAAATGTTCGAACTATCGGAACTGTCGTATTATTGATACTGTCGAATTACGGTTTGTTATTTGATAGGCCGGAGGTCGGGACATCAGAATATGGTCGAATTAAGGTAGGGTGTCGAATTTGTGTGTGTCGAATTAATGAGGTTATACTGTAATAAGAATAAATCCAAATAAATAATGTGTGACATTTTGGTAATATGGCTGTTATTGAAATGTCACACTATTTACTTATTTAGATTTAGTCTTATTACCTTGTGTTTCTAATCTATAATCCAAATTGTGTCATATCAACCTAATAAACATTCATTTCATACAAATGAAAACATTAAGACGCGAATGTTTCTTTTCACAAATGAATCAAACTTCTACTTTCCTTACTGCGATGAAAAAATTATGTTGGGAGGGCTTGGTTTATCAAAATGGTGAACCTTCCTAGCAGTTTCACCAATTTAATCTAACCAGACCGGCGAAACTGCTGGGAGGGTTCACCACTGATGAGCCAAGACTTCCAATATAATTTTTTCATCGCAGTAAGAACATTAGAAGTTTGATTCATTTGTGAAAAGAAACATTTGCTATTGGTGTTTTCATTTGTATTATATAGATGACACGTTATTGCTTTGTATAAAACATTCAATTGTTGGAAGGAAGTTCTACCCTCCCTTTGTTGGCTACAGAGAACGAAAATAAGATTTTAATATTTTTTTCCCCACTATTGATAAAAGAAACTAAAATAAAAACTGAACCACATTCTCTACAGATGTCCTACTGTTAGGACACCTCGTGACTACAGTATGCCAAAATAACCCAGAACCCCACCCAACCTAACCATATCCCACCTTTGTCCATTTAAGCTACAAACCTCTGGTGATTGCGAGGTGTCGAGATGGAGCCTGAAGCCGCCTTTAGCCTTGGCAGCACTGAGCCAGAGACAGATTCCCTTCCTGTGGTCAAGCCACCTGACCTGTGGTGGATGACCTGGCCCTACCAAGCTAGTCTGAGATGGACTCAGACACCCCTTCCTGGTGGTCGAGCCACATGTCCCATTGTGGTTGATTTGAACCCAAGCCAGAGTCCAAAATGGACTCAGACGTCCCTTCCTGTGGTCAAGCCACCTGACCTGTGGTGAATGACCTGGCTCTACCAAGCTAGTCTGAGATGGACTCAGACACCCCTTCCTGGTGGTCGAGCCACATGTCCCATGGTGGCCGACTTGACCACAAGCCAGAGTCCAAGATGGACTCAGACGCCCCTTCCCTGTAGTCATGCCACTCACCTATAGTGCTTGACTTGACTCCACCAGTACCAAGGCAGACTCCAGCATGCCTATGGGCAAGCCACAAGCCCATGGTGGGTGTTATAATCACCATCTTCATGCAGAACACCAGCTCCACCACGAGCCCTGAACCTTTCCCAAGCTGACCCCAAGATGCCCAGGTCCAACAATATTAATTATATTTTTAAAATTATTTTTTTCATGGGGGGTCGGTGGAAGGCTGGTTAAACCGTTTGGTTTCGACCACTACGACCCGGGTTCGATTCCCGCATTGGACACTTTTTATGTTTAAAAAAAAAATGCTCCAATGGCCCCCCGATTCTTGCAAAAGTCCAACCCCACCAGCGAGTGCAAGTAACCAAACGGGGCTCTGGCACATTTGTAAGTGCAAAGTCGAACTGCTTTCACATGTGTAGACATGTGGTGCGCTTACAGTAAAAAAAAGCAGTCGCTAACTACCCACCATGATTATCATGGTCTGTACCACGTGTACTAGGGATAAGCAAAAAAAAAAAATTTTTTTTCATTCAATATTTTCGTATTTTTATTTATTTTTTTGAGAAATTTTCTTCAATAATTTTTACATTTAATTTATTTTTATAATTTTTTAAAGATACCTTTTTTATTTTTACAGAAAGAAGGGTGATGATAGCCTGGGGGGGGGGGGGGGGGAGGGTGAGTCCAGCAACACTGGGGCAAGGAAGTGGGGATATTTAATTTTTTTTAGTGAGAGTTAGAACTTCTCCCTGAGAAGCTGAGGGCTCAGGCTGCTGGCTGCGGCCTTAGCCGCCCTTTTTCGAATCCTGGACTTGGGTGGCTGAATGTCGAGTATTATTTTAAAATAATTCGCCAGAAATCGTCCCGGTAGTATACTAAACAACTTCCCAAAGTTTCATGGCAAACATCTAAAATAAAATAATACTTTTAATACTTTGCTACAATATTAAAAAGAGGGGTGCTTAGGTGTTTAAAATGTAAAATGTGCTCTAAATAGTATTACATAGAGCCTTCATAACAAACATATTTAAAATAAACCAATTAAAATATAATAATGCTGTAAAAAAAGACTTTGCTACAATAATATAAAAGAAATGAAAAAAAAAAAAAACCCACGCTGAGCCTCGAACCTAGGTTGTGGGGGTACGAAGCTGTGTACCTAACCTATAGGCTAAGCTTGACGTTACGAATACGCTCATGCGAGGCTATTTCAGGCCATACGCCTGCCGCGAGGGGGCGCTGATTGCGAGTGAATTTACGTTTTATTGTAAATAAAAATGCAACAAAAGGTTATTTCTAAAGAGTAATTAGCCAGAAACCATCCCGGTAGTATACAAAACAACTTCCCAAAGTTTCATCACGATCGGTTGAGCGATGTAGAAGATTATCACTTACGAACGGACCAACAAACATTCATTTTTATATATATAGATATACGCATAATATTATTTAAGTATATATATTTTTGTTTTTTATCAATTCTATGTTGTACACTGAAATTTTATTTTATTAGAATAAATAAAATATGTTTAGCCAAAAATGATTATTTAATTTCCCTATCAACATTTATTGCTAGCCGGCACAGCTTTAGGTCTCTACATGTGCCATAGATGAATAAATTTGTGGTCTGCCTTTCTGCAGCCACTGGCGCCCGAATATTTGGACATGTAGAGATCTGGAAACAGTTTATTTTAAAAAGAACAACAACGAAAAAAAGTATAAAATCATCCTGATTTTAACACCACCTATCACCTTCAAAGATTCCAAACAGCCATCCCCTCCTAGGAATAAGTATATTTACCTCTGAAAACCTACAGAACCAAGTACAGTTTTTTTTCCTTATTCTTAGTACACATGGTACAACCAATGATAATAATGGTGTGTAGAAGTAGGCGACTGTTTTACTATAAGTGCACAACATATCTACACAGATGAAAAGCTGTTCGACTTTGCACTTACAAATGTGTCATAGCTCCCGTTTGGTTATTTGCACTTGCTGGTGGGGTTGGGCTTTTGCAAGAATCGGGGGCCATTGGAGCATTTTTTTTTTTAATCAGAAAAAAGTGCCCAATACAGGAATCGAACCCGGGTTGTAGCGGTTGAAAACTAACAATTTAGACTATTCTTCCTTTTTTTTTATTAAAAAAAAAGAACTTTCCCTTAAAAATTCTTTTTCTTCTGGCACTTTTTTTTTTAGAAACACTTTCTATCTTTCTCTCCCTCCCTGACCCGGGGATACTCACTTGTGTTGCAGCTCTGTTGACTTGCTTGGTTCATTGCCACAGTGCATTTTGATCGTTCTGCTTGGTACAGCCTGCTTGGTAGGGCTAGAAGATTATTCTCTAATGGCCAATTAGTCGAGTAAAGTGGTAGACCATCCTTCAATCGACCCCCCCCCCCCCCCCAAGTACAGTACATCTTCTCTTCTCCATCTTCTTCCTTATCTTCATTCAATCATATTAGAGTATCAAGCTTGTAAAGCTTGAGACATGAGATTTGACAACCATCATGGCTGGGTGAAGTAGAATGCATCAGCCTTTGTCATTAAGACTGGGAGCACTACTCAGTGGCAGGCCGACTTAGCTCCAAAAGAAATGGCTGCCATGACATGAGGAACAGACACCATGTGCACACAACACACACACAACACAGCCGCTCCTAACATGGAGTACAAACGCTTCTCATCCTGTATCCCTGGATTAGGAGCCCTTACAGCCCTTATCAGTCAGGCCAGCTGAACCCAGGTATTTTAGTGAGCTTGTTACTGCTCCACCTCCTCCTTTTTCATCCGGGCTTGGGACCGGCAAAGGCGGAGTTGACAGTACATCTGATAAACTGGATGTCTACCATTAGATGTATCAACCCGGGTAGTTGGCTGTGACTTTATTACGTGGTGGCTCCAGGAATCTCATTTACCTCAAGAGAAAGAGAGAGACAACTGGATTTGAGAAAAAAAGCATCTCTTAAAAAAAATCATTAAAATAAGTATTTAGGCTGAAAGGGCATGAGAACAACAAACTACAGTATAACCTCGTTAATTCGACACACGTAAATTCGACACACTACCTTAATTCGACCATATTCTGATGTCCCGACCTCCGGCCTATCAAATAACAAACCGTAATTCGACAGTATCGATAATACGACAGTTCCGATAGTTCGACCATTTTAAAATTCGAATTTCGACAGTTGAGTGTTTTTTTACATACAACTTTACCACTAAACGGTATTGCGGCAAGCGGCGACGACGGCGGGCGCCGATAGGATCGCGCATGCGCACTTTTGGTTTCTGTTAGTTTAAGTTTCACTTTGCAGTGCCGTTGCGCAATGTCGCGAGTGTTTGTTTTTTACGCGGGAATTTAAGAATCGCGCGCTAATTAAAAATATTATTTTCTTTTTAAATTTCAACATTGAAATATTCAAGTTATTTTAAAATTTACAAATAATTTCCTTTAAAATAAATAAATCTCCATAAAATGTAGCCACAATGATTATGATAACATTTTATTTCAATATTCCATTTCCATATTATTATAAAAGATTTAAACACAAAATCAATAACACCTGCAGCAGCAGGGATGTCTTTAATACAATAGTTATTTAAAACACATTCCGGAAGAAGAAAGACATGCATGTTTTTTTAAACTAGACCATCTGGAATATATCCTGAATAGGATTTCAGTGCAGAAACAGACATCTATAAAGGAATTTTTAAAAAGATCTTCATGATTATTTTTAAATATTATTTTTAAATTTTCTTTTCATTTTCCATATTTATTTCCTTTCAACTGCTATATTCTTCAATTAGAGTAAAATATTATTTATAATTATTTTCTGTTTCAAAAATATGTAGTATTGCCATTTTGTCCCTGATACTAAGGTTGATCATGAAAATAAAAAATAATACAAAAAAGGACACACATAATGGATTCAATTAATATGATTAATTTATATTACAAAGCAATTTAAAAAAATATTATTTTAGCGAGTTAGATGATTAGCTAATCATCTAACCTTAATTCAACACTTCCTTCAATTCAACCGAAAGCTCTGATCCCTTGGGGTGTTGAATTAAAGAGGTTCGACTGTATGTCAAAAATAGTACAAATGTAGATAAGGCACAATTCAGATTATAGATTATAAACACAAGGTAATATAAGACCAAATCCAAATAAATAAATAGTGTGTGACGTTTCGGTAACAGCATTGTTACCATCTTCAGACAAAAGTATTGAATGAGTACTTTTGTTTATGTTTCAGTACTTTTGTCTGAAGATGGTAACAACGCTGTTACCGAAACATCACACACTATTTATTTATTTGGATTTGGTCTTATTACCTTGTGTAGTACAAATGTAAAAGTGTGTTTTTGTTTCTGTTTGTTGTTGTTGTTTCTTGTCTCCTTGGGTAAAGATTACACGAATTCCATGAGTTCATGCTCCTCGAGCTATTTTATGATAAGCAGCGGCCTCTCCCAATGGTCCTGTGTTGTTGTTTCTTATTCCCTTTTGTAAATATTACTCGAATTCCATGAGTTCATGCTCCTCGAGCTATTTTATGATAAGCAGTGGCCTCTCCCAAAGATACTGTGTTGTTGTTTCTTATCCCCTTTTGTAAAGTTTACACGAATTCCATGAGTTCATGCTCCTCAAGCTGTTTGTTGTTTCTTATCCCCTTGTGTAAAGATTACACGAATTCCATGAGTCCATGCTCCTCCAGCTGTTTTATGATAAGCAGCAGCCTCTCCCAAAGATCCTGTTTAGTGCATCTAATGCATGTCAAAATGTGTTCTAGAGCTGCAGGTGTCAAGCTACATTTTGGATAAGTGCGGTAGATTTTGTTGTTATTTTCTATCTTCAATGGCTTGAGATGGCCTGTGTGTTGAATTGAAAGTTTTTGAGGTCTTGGGTCATTTTTCAGAATATATACAGTTAAACCTGTGTATAGCGCCCCCTGTTGGGACTCACCAAAATAGAGTGCTAAAGAGAGGGGGTGCTATAGACAGGTCACTTTTAATGTAAATCGCATCATACTACGTATTTAAAATTGGGCGCTATAGAGAAGAAGGCGCTATTTAGAGGGGGCGCTATAGACAGGTTTAACTCTATCAACAAATTTTTAATTTTTGTAATTATTCCAGAATAATTCTGATAAGCACAATTTGGATTATAGCTAGAACTACAAGGTAATAAGACCAAATCCAAAAAAAAATAAATAGTGTGTGCCATTTCGGTAACAGCATTGTTACCATCTTCAGACAAAAGTACTGAATGAGAAATTTTACCACAGCATGTTTTAAATAGTTACTGTTATCAACTGTAAACACGATAATATATAAGAAGATGATAACAGTAACTATTTAAAAGCATGCTGTGATATTTTTCTTATTCAGCACTTTTGTCTGAAGATGGTAACAACGCTGTTACACCAAAACATCACACTATTTATTTATTTGGATTTAGTGTTACAGTAGAATCTCCCTTTAGCGGACATCTCTCCACAAAGGACAGTTTTCATCTGTAAAATTACCATTTTTACTATTCAGCAACTCTCTGGTAAGAGGACATCTCTCCCTAAAGGACACTTTGGCTCTGCAATTAGGTGTCCTTTACAGGGAGGTTCTACTGTATCATGTTTACAATTTAGCAAATTTCCGGTAAGAGGAACCTCTCCCTAAAGGACACTTTGGCTCTGTAATTAGGTGTCCTTTACAGGGAGGTTCTACTGTATTACCTTGTGTTTATGTTCTCAATATGATAAGGCACAATTTGGATTATCATCTATATATATATAAAAATGAATGTATTTTTGTCTATCTGTCCTTTATGCCTGACCAGACCACTCATTGGAACACCATGAAACTTTGGGAAGTTATTTAGTATAGTACTGGGAAGGTTTCTAGCAAATAAAATTTTTGAAATAACTTTTCGCCTAAAAATAATCTCAAGATAAATATTCTAATTTATGTTATAATTCAACAATCTGCTCTAAACATTATCATGATTATACAATGATTTTGTAATGTAGAAAATTAGGAAAGACAAAATTCAGGATGACACGGCAATTTATTTGAGACAAGAATAATGATACAATTCCAAGGCAAGATACTATTCCTTTAACTTCCAATTACCGAGGGAACTAATTAATATTGATTTTATTCAACTTATCGAGTATTTTTCAAGGGACCGGGAAAAAATGTTCACTTTATCAAGAGATTCGTTAGACAAACCTTTACTCAGGTAAAACCCGGGCGAAGCCGGGTACGTCCGCTAGTAGATTATAATTCGTTTTCAATACGTAACTAATCTGGCTGAAAATTTAACAGTATACAGAATTGAATCTAGAAAAACCTATAGTCAAATTTTCAGGTCTCTATATCGAATATCAATGGAGTTATTTATAAATTTGCCAATTTCACTCACAACCAGCACCCCCTTGCTGCGGAGATAGGTTTCAGTTTTGGTGGAAGCCTGCTGTATGCTGTCTTTCAGGACTAAAATATTATCTATTAAATTCATATATTTGTGATTTATAATGACTATCTCTCCTCTTCTCTTCTTCTTTCTTATCTCCACTCATACATATTTGGGGTATCAAGTATGTATGACCTCGAGATCATGACTGGGTGAAGTAGAATGCGTCTGCCTTTGTCATTAAGACTGGGAGCACTACCCTGTAGCAGGCCGACTTAGCTCCAAAAGAAATGGCTGCCTCTGACATGAGGAACAGACACCATGTACAGCCACTCCTAACATGGTGTACAAACGCTGATCATCCTGTATCCCCGGATTAAGAGCCCTTACAGGGTACTATCAGCCGGGCCAGCTGAGCCCAGGTTTTTTAGTGAGCTTGTTACTGCTCCCTCTCCTCCTTTTTCATCCAGGCTTGGGACCGGCAAAGGCTATCTCTCCTTGAGGTTACCGATTTAACATTTAAAAAAATCCTTTTTTTTTCTAATTTATATTGTATAAGTAATATATTTTTCTTAAGTATTGTACTTTATTTAGAAAATTTCGTTGTGGATACAGCTTAGTATGATATAATATAAAACAAGGGTCTTATGGGGAATTAATAATTATGTACAGTAGATGGAAAATTTTTTGGAAAAATCAAAATATTCCCGAAATGCCCCAAATGTGATTCCCAACCAGCCAGTCCTGAACATCTATTGAATTCTATCAAATACTTAAAAAAAAAAAAACCCTCTGGGAAAACCCCAAGACTATAATAAAAAAGCTGAGACAATGGAACCTAATGGAGAATGTTTACGACTTGAGGAATAAGCATGTCCCGGATGAAAAAGGAGGAGGGGGAGCAGTAACAAGCTCGCTAAAAAATCTGGGTTCAGCTGGCCCGGCTGATAGTGCCCTGTAAGGGCTCCAGGGATACAGGATGAGTCTGTACTCCGTGTTAGGAGTGGCTGCACATGGCGTCTGTTCCTCATGTCAGGCGGCCATTTCTCCTGGAGCTAAGTCGGCCTGTCCTTGAGTAGTGCTCCCAGACTTAATGACAAAGGTAAATGAATTCTACTTCACCCAGACCTGATCTCAAGCTTTACACAAGCATGTGGAGTTTCAACATCAGCTTGTTTGACATACCGGGACAATGGGATCTGTATGGTCGTTTTGCACGATCTTGCAATCTTCTCTAATCCTCGTTCCTTTAGGGCGTTATTAGCCGGTTTGGAAAGTCTTACAAACATTTATTTTCTACGCCTGTGGGTAAACCCACTGTCGCTGCTTCAGCTTTTTCATTCGAGAGGCCTTCCCATAATTCAAGGGCCTCCTGACCTGCAGGGTCTTCGGTTGAGACCTTCCCATAATCCAAGGACCTCCTGATCTGCAGGGTCTTCTTTTGAGACCTTCCCATAATCTAAGGGCCTCCTGACCTGCAGGGTCTTCGGTTGAGACCTTCCCATAATCTAAGGGCCTCCTGACCTGCAGGGTCTTCGGTTGAGACCTTCCCATAATCTAAGGGCCTCCTGACCTGCAGGGTCTTCGGTTGAGACCTTCCCATAATCCAAGGCCCTTCTGACCTGCAGGTCTTCGGTCAATACCTTCCCATAATCCAAGGGCCTCCTGACCTGCAGGTCTTCGGTTGAGACCTTCCCATAATCTAAGGGCCTCCTGATCTGCAGTTTTTCGGTCAAGACCTCGATGGCGACGTTCTGACCATCCTTGCGTCTGTCAAGGCCTGCTTGTACCACTTCTTATGCGCAGAACTAAGGGAAGTACAAACATACCTCTCCATGTCTGGAAGATGGCTCTCTCAAGATAAAGGAGTCTCCCAGGTTGAAGATGTGAATATGTAAATGTCGAATCCTGTCATTGTGGAATCCTGTCGACTTAATCTATGGTGAGATATCCAGTCTACTTAAGCTATGGTGTGAGATCCTGAGGGTATCTCGCTATACTGTGGTAACCGAGAGGGTCAAACCTGTAGTAACCGAGAAGAACAGTCAGGGTGTGGAGAGTTTTCCAGTACCTCTCTGCATCTTGGAAGACCTTTAACAGTTCTCACAAAGTACAGGCAGTCGTGGTCGAGGCAGAGTGGAAGACTTGGGAATGTCCACACAAAAAACGAAGAGACACAGTTGTACTAGGAAAGTTCCGTGAACAGATAGGAGTCGAGCTAGGAGCGAAAGGATGGAGATTTGAGAAAAGTTCTTACTGGTCACATGGTCGATGGTGCGGACCTTGGTGACATCTGACGAGGACTTCCGCCGATGGTGAAGTGACTGTTTATTCGGCTAGAGCGGAGGTCTTATATATTTTTGCCGAGAGGAAGCATAGGGTTTCAGCGGATGCAACAAGGGCGTGGATCGGAAGAAGTGTCATTGTATACTGGAAATGCCCTATCTTCTAGGCCTCGTTGTGGGACTTCAACATCTCGATCTCTGCTTTAGCTCAACTCTTAATTTATTACATAGTTTTATTTATTTATCCTCAGTTTGTACAAAGTACATTACATATGATGATGTAATGACATGTCAATCATGCATATAATTATTTATAAATGTGTTTCTATTATACAACATGAAAATATTGTTATATTATATACATTATGGGGTTGTTGGTTTAAATTACCATATAAATGTATTTAACATAATCATTTTCACTCTAATGCCATTAACCTTTGACTCCCAATAAATATTTAAAAATTATCGATTAGCTATTTTCACCAACACAACCGAATGGTGAAGTCAGAACGATTGATGTGATATGCCAGATGGCAATTTGAGCCGTCTGCCGTTTTCAGACTGATTGTTCTACATTATTCTAGAACGTTCTATAGTCCTTATATACTGCAATAAATAAAAAATTCAAAGAGGAAGGGACATTGATCATCAGTGGTAAACCTTTTCAAAATGGCGCTGGATAAGTAAGCATCATGAAATCATGTTTAATCCATCCCGGCTTATAGATTTCTTCTTCTTTGCATTGAATTGTATCGAATCACCTTTTATCGAATTTATTGAATCACCGCTACTGGTCCTGCAGCGCCGTTCGCCCTGTCATCCGAGAGATGTTCTCCATCATCGGCCGGGCCTATAGTTCTGGATCTTTCCTGTTGTTTTCGTGGACCACACCATCACCATCTCTTCAGCGGCGAAGTACGCGATCTACGTATTCTTCGTAGATCACGAAATACGTGGTGTCGCTGGAGACCCGCTGGCGATTCTCCACCAAACTCTGCAGCGCTGGCAGTGGCGCCATGTTCATTGTACATAGTATGATGCATATATCTATATAAATATCTTTTTTAAATAGTGTAGACTGTGCACTTTGCATGGACAAGATGTCAATATAATTAATTTAATTGTCAATTGTCAAATCACCTTTTCCTCTGGAAGCTCTGTTGTCTAGGACGACAAAGAATAAATCCAATGCATTGGTCCTGTATACATTTTACAGGGCTACGCTAGAGAAGAAACTTAGAGAATAAAGAACCATATATAAATGGACATTATAAAATCAAAAGAGGTTTATCCTTACCAGGCTCACACGAGCTTTTCTTGATGGCAGAGCGCCATCTAGTGGAACAAAAATAAACTAAACGTTTATTTAACTTGTTCCGTGATATTTGGCTTACCTAATTTCTTGATAAATCAAGAAAAGTCAACCACGAATCAAGAAATTGGGTTGGCCAAATATCACGGAACAAGTTAAATGAAAGTGTAGTTTATTTTAGTTCCACTAGATGGCGCTCTGCTATCTAGAAAAGCTCATGTGAGCCTGGTCAGGATATGGCTTTTTTTAATTTAATATCAACACCTGACATTTTTTATATATTTTATTTTTATTGTTTTTTCACGTGAATGGATATGAAAAAACAATCGAAAAAATGAAAATAAAAATATCAGGTGTTGATAATAAAAACAAAAAAGGCATATCCTGACCAGGAGCACATGAGCTTTTTCAAAAGGCAGAACGCCATCTAGTGCAACAGAAATCAACTAAACATTGATTTAACCTGTGTGAAGAAATGTCGGGTAATCGTTTCACAAAACACTGATGCGAGTTCGGTGGAAGAATTCGCAGTGATGATTCTTTTGTGGGCTGTTGCAAGGATTTAAATCAGATCACTAAATAGCAGAAAGGAGAGGGTAAAAGTCTCCTTCAAACTAACTTTATTTAAAACATGTTAAGAGGACAGAGGAAAACACCCAACTGGTCAGCAGACGACGCCGTGCTCCCCGCCCTTTTTTATTGCCGGCTGGCGCAGCTGGGGCTTGTTTGTTTACAGTCACCCGAGCCGTCGCTGTCCGATGTCCCGAAGTGGATCTCCATTATTCCACAACCTGTTCCCTGATATTTGGTCAACCCAATTTCTTGATAAATCAAGAAAAGCCATCCACGAACGCGTTATTATTGATTTATCAAGAAATTGGGTTGGCCAAATATCAGGGAGCAGGCTAAATCATTGTTTAGTTGATTTCAGTTCCACCAGATGGCGCTGTGCCTTCTGAAAAGCACACGTGCTCCTGGTCAGGATATGCCTACTTTGTTTTTAATACAACAACAACAAAAAGCCTTTATTCAGGGTCACTGACCCTATACAGGATTCACCAGAGGTATGCATAAGAAAGCAGTGAGACAAAGGAAATAACGATATATACAGAAGAAAAAGAAAAAAAAAAACAAGAAAGAGAAAGAGGGAAGCAAGAAAAACAACACAAAAAGAGTAGCAGTAAGAAAGTGAGGAGTGAGTGTCACTTGGCCTTCCTCTGAGATATGGACTTGTGGAAACCATAAAACGCCGTAGCAATATACTTATTCTGGGTCATATTGTCAATTATTGATGGAAGTGAAGCACAGAGTTGCCCAGTTTTGAGCATAAGGGTTCTTCTTTCTTCTTTCAGAGCATAGCAATCAAAAATATAGTGAGTGATTTCATTTTTTAGTTTTGAATTACAGAAGGTACAAATCGGGTCCTCACCGCAGAGCATCTTGGTGTGGTTTTCTCTAAAAAAACTTGAAAGTATTCTAACTTGTGCGAGTAGTCTTACAAGCGGGAAAGGAAAATCCCCTAAAAGGTATCCCTCCGTCATGAAAGATATGTGAATGTCTTTGTAGTGAGAGTATAGCTTAGATTTATCCCTTCTTGTAAGGTCGTTTTGTATAGATTGATCTGCCGCTGTTTTTAAGAGCCCTGTAATCGCGCTCCTAAGCGTTTCAGGAGCCTTTGTTTTTAATAAATAGATATGTAAATGAATGATGTATGTGAATACCTAACTCATTTTTTATAATCAATTTTGCACCAGGGTGAATCCTGTGTAGGGCATAGGTTCTCAATAAAAGACTTGTTGTAGTTATTGATTTCTTTAATCTTTTGAAGTTGTTTATAGTTTCAACGTTATTTTTAGCTTTCTAATGATCAATTGGTTGTTTACAAAGATGTCGATCTTATGTCTATACAACACATAATTTCTTTCCCTGCTAACGACTACAGACCATTCTGGAAAGTAGATTGACAGGCAAAAAGGATATTTCAATTAACGATAGAGTTGAGTTATATCAGAATTTGTTGAAATAAATATAACAGCCTATCCAGAGAGAGAGATTCAGATTGAAACTTCCTTATTACATCGTCCATATATGGTTATATAAGGTTAAATACAATATATATATGAATAAATAAGAATATATAATAAATATGTAAATAAATATAAAAATTATATAAAATAGTTGATAAATATTAATATATATATATAAATATATAGAAGGACTTCATTGGTGGCGCCCATCACGAGAAAGACTCCGCCACCGATGGACTGCGAGAGTTCTTTCCCACAGAATGGACAGGTCGATGAAGTAGCTGGTGTTACCCACCTCAAGACCAAGATGGTACTTGTATATGGTAGCCTTCGCCACACTAGTAAATTTCATTGCCTCGGGATGGAGGCCTACACCGAAGAGCAAAGCCTGCAGATCCAGGGGCACTTCGCAGGAAGCGAACACCTCCCGGAGCAGGGGTCGCACGGCTCGGCAAATCCAAGAAAGAGAGAGAGAGAAAACAGTCACATCAATTGATAGTTTATTTCAACTCCCGACGTTTCAGTGACTTCCTGTCATTCTCTTCAGAGAAATGATTCAGAGGAATTCTACTGAAGACAAGAAGTCACTGAAACGTTGAGAGTTGAAATAAACTATTGGTTGATGTGACTGTGTTTTTCTCTGAATCAACCATAAAATCCAAGAGAAACAGCCTCTACAGACCACTTTACAACAGGTAGAGGAGTTGTTGGAAAGCTTGAATGCCAACACCATGCCAGAACCTCTCTATGAAAACTTTTATAGGAGGGAGATAGAAAACGCTGTTGTCTCCGCTTCTAACAGGGAGGACGTCCTCGAGTACCTGTCACCTGAGCAGAGGTCTGTTCTGAAGCTATTCCTCGACATGGAAATAGTCGGGGAGATCTGTCCGATCTACGCGGAACGCTGTCTGACTTCAGAACGGAATGTGACATCATACCAGACGACCCTCAGTGGGATTCTTCTGATGAAAATAATATTTAACACTTTCGACCCGAGGGACGCGAATTTGCATCCTTGTCGACGTTTTACAGGTACATTAGGTCATTCCCCCCAACCCACTGATAGATAGAAGGTATGGGACAAGATCCAGGTGGATTCGTGTCGGCCGCCGGCGATTTTATATCAAGCCAATTTTTCATCAAATCCTTCGGGCTTGATGCAAAATCGGAAAAGACGCGAATTCGCATCCCTCGGGTTGAAAGTGTTAAGTTTATTTTTTTTAAATATGTATTAACACTATATAATTTTATAATTAGCAACGAAAAGTAAGGAGAAAAGATTTTTTATTCGAATAAACGAGTGACAAGCTTTCGGGCAGTCACGCCCTTCAACAGGTAGCAAACTAAGGCAAAAAATGACTTTATATTGGAATCCATTTGAAGTATATTTGCATATGTGATGTATATAGTATGACGAAAATACAATTCGGGTAAAATTTTTGCATATCTAACTTACTGATAAATAACAACTACGTGAGTATGCTAATCGTATAATGTTAAAGAATTAACAAATAATACAACCGCAGATTGGCTATGATAAAACATGAATTCGGGAAAGTAACATGAATCTACGCTAAAAAACTAAAATCTACGATAGAGTTCTTCAAACGCGTATTCATGACCATATGCTACTATTAAATGAGAACAAGGTACCAGTTTTCAAATGTTCAACCCGCCATCAGCGGCCATACAAGACCAATGGAGGGGGGGGGGTTTATCTGTTTTTTAAGTTAATACATATATCGTGATATTGGTCAGGTAAATCAATATGACGATTAATACTGTTTTTTGAAATGGATAAAATGGCCTCTATGATTAATCTTTGGTGTTTACTGGGGATGTTAGTGTATAGGGTGGTGGGAGAATCTAGATTGAAAGAATGGCCAGTATTAAGCGTGTGGTCGTATATGAGGGATCTGCTGTCTTTATTATTGACACACCTACCATGCTCGATCATCCTGATGGCCACGGACCTACCAGTCTCACCTATGTAGGTTGCACTACAATCGTTGCATGAGACCGAGTAGACCGAGCCCCCAGACGACCGAACAGTGGCAGGTCTCTGTATGTGGGTAATGGGATGTCTAAGAATGGTGGCCAGGCTTTTATTATTTTTAAAATAGGTATTGATGCCGTGGGATGTTAGCATGCGGGATATGTTAGCGGATTGTGGTGAATAAGGCAAAATGCAGGTATTTCTATGGGATACAAGAGGTTTCAAATTAGCAGAGTTGTATTGGTATTTGTGTATGAAATGGTGAGGGTATTGGGAGAGGGCAAGCTGTTTTTTGATGTTGGAAAATTCTATTGACCTAAATATGGGTAGGGAGCAATGTGTGACCAATCTCTTGGTAAGTGTTCTGACTGTATTAATTTTATGGGACAAAGGACAGGAAGAATTGAAATTGGTATAGAAAGTTTGGTTATTGATTTTATGAAATACTGTTGTGTGGTAGTGTGAAGGGGTACGAATAATGAGTATGTCGAGAAAAGGTAACACACTATTAACTTCTGATTCGTGACTGAAGGAAATATCGGGGTGAAAGGAGTTAAGAAGAGATAAGATTCTAACCTCTTGACCGGTTTCACATATACAAAGGATATCATCAATATATCTCCTCCATATGTGAATGCCCGGTGTGAATTGCCGTTGGATCCAGTTGTCAAGGGTGGACCTGACTATTTCAGCTAAGGGTGATGATAATGGGCTACCCATGGGTGAGCCCCTAATCTGTTTGAAAAATTGGTTATTGAAGGTAAACTCTGTGATGTCCAAGCATATGGAGGAAAGCGCGACTATAGAAGAAACAGTTTTAGAGTCTAAATGGATGTCTTGTAGGAATTTTGTTAGCTGAGTAATGATCAGCTGGTAGGGTAGGGATAAATACATAGAATTGACATCATATGAAACCATGGTGGAGTTTTGAAGCGTGGTGAGAGATCGGACGAAATGTATAAAGGCAGGAATGTCTGTTATGGAGAAAGATTGTGGGCGGGTCTTTACCAGAGGTGTAAGGAAGGATGATAGGTATTTAGAAAGTTTGTATGCCGGGAAGAGAGGTGGTAGGCTATGATGGGGCGGAGGGGGACGGTAGGTTTATGAGTTTTGGGTAAGCCATAGATGTAGGGCGTATTAGTCCTATCAGATGTGAAAGTTTAAAGATTAAGAAGATTAAAGGTATTTATATAGATTAAGTTAAATCCTTATATCTATAAAAATGAAATCCAAAATCGATGTTTGTTATCGCGTTGCGCAAAATCTACAGAATAAATCATTATGAAATTTCGCATGTAGGTAGCTGAAGATTTCGTTCAACATATAGGCTATTCAAAAAACTAAAAAGGTTAATGTGCTTTTTTTTAATAATATAAAACAAAAATCGTTAGTTCCAGCCTTTTACCGCTTGGGCGCAGCACTGGTCGCGACGATAAATGAATTTGATTGGTTAATAATTAACACGTTGTTTGTTTACACGATGAATGTTAGTTTGTTCACATGATGAATGTTTTTAAAAGGTAAGATTATCCAATCGCCGTGAAACTTTAGGAAGTTATATTTACTATATATATGTAATATGATGCAATTGTTATTACACTGCAATATTTGATGTATTACACTGTTGTAGAATCCTGTCGATTTAACCGTTCTGTGGCAATATCGTTGCGGGGTTTCTTGTTGTTGGATGCGAATGGTGAGATTGGGTTGAAGCGCAGTCGTTGAGTGGTAAGTGAAGCACACAGTTAGGAATAATCAGGACACATGATGAGGTTTGAAAATCAAAGGCAACTGGATTGGAGGGAAGAAAGCTTGAGAAGAGCTGAGCGATTTGACTTATTAATTAGTTGATCACATGGCGATGATGGGATTTAGATGAAATGAGCGGAGGGAGAGAGATCTCTAGAGTAGATGTTACCTTGTTGGAAGCGAAGGAGCCACTAGGTCCGAACTCGGCGAGATCGAGTGAACAACCGTAGGTGTTGTTCCTATGAGAGCCAAAACGTAACTAACCATTCTTGCTTTCCGATTTAACACCAAGACTCAGTTTCTCTCTGATTGGTTGAGAGATGATCACCTGATCTTTCCCTATTGGTTGACCTATTTAGATGCTATCTTCTGATTGGCCGGCGGCTTCCTTTGGTGTTAGTTACGCCCGGCCTGGGTCAGGAAGTGTCGTGTTTGTTCGACTCTATTTACTTCCGCGGCTATCAAAATACGTCCGGTTCTGTCAGGAAGCATTGGGTGTCTCTCGATTAATATAACTTCTGCGGATACTAGATACGTCCTGTTTTTCCAGGAAGTGTTGGTTTAAACTTAGCTCGCAGGGACCCGGGGTCAGAAGGTTAACTGCGACGTTATTAATAAATATGTTCTCCTCTAGATTTGCTTCCTATGTCTTTTGTTACTTTCTTTCCTCCAGTTACCTTATTCTTTTATTAAATCTTTGAAAATCATACATGGTACATACATAGTGGGTCGGGGTTGCATTTAATTATATACAAATTATGACAGATGCGCCCCCTACATGTGAAGAATTCAAGAAGGGGTTAGCCTGAGAGAATTCTGTAAAGTGAAAAATAATTTTGTGGGAAAATTAGTTGTGGGTATTGAGTCTATATACAAGCATTGGTGGCGATATAATAAGTAAAATAGAATGGTGTTGATGATATAGGTTGAGTATAATTAATAGAAATCAAAAAAATTTTTTAATTGTAAGAAATCAATGAATGTTATGGTACATAGTGGGCAAAAAAAAAAGGAAAATGTGCCTAAACGAATTCTACTCGAAATAAGAAAGGAGATCGAGGGAGTTCTATTAAGGTTTTTGAAATCAAAATAAAAACAATATAAAAATAGTTGAATGAAATCAAAATTGAATGTTTTTGGTTGGAAAAAAAAAATATTTTGTTGCATGGTGATAAGGGAAAATGCCTAGTTACTTTTTGCTTGAATTTTGGAAAAGAATTCGAGGGAATTTCACAAGGTCTTTTGAAATCAAAATAAAATAAAATAAAAGTTTTTTGAGCGAAATCAAAGTTGAGTGCTTGGTTGAATGGTAAAAAAAAAGGAAAAATGCCTAACCATATTCTATTCGAGATTGGGAATGAAATCGAAGGAATTCTATTAGGTCTTTTGAGAAATCAAAAATAAAAATAAAATAAAAGTTTTTTGAGCGAAATCAAAGTTGAGTGCTTGGTTGAATGGTGAAAAAAAAGGAAAAATGCCTAACCATATTCTATTCGAGATTGGGAATGAAATCGAATGAATTCTATTAGGTCTTTTGAGAAATCAAAATAAAAATAAAAATAAGAGTTGAACGAAATCAAAGTTGAGTGCTTGAAAAAGAAAAATGAAAAATAAAAATGTTTCAACAACAAAGGGTGATTTAATGTTTTTAGTTTAATCGAAAACCAGTGGGTTTTCGTTGATAATTGAGTTGTGGCAGTTTAAGCTAAGTGGTAAATAGAATGATAATTGATAAATAAAAATGATAATATAAACTAATTGGGAAAAAATGATAATTAACGATTAAAAGTGGTAATTAGTTGAATAAATTGATAAATTGATTAAATATTTAAATTTTAATTGAGAGAAAATAATGAAAATGATTGATATGAAAAATAAGGTGTATTGGTTGGAACCCTTTGGTATCTACATGCCCTGATCTACATGTATTGGTTGCTCCATTTTGCCCTATAAATGTTTTACTTGCTCAATTATGCCCTATAAATTTTTTGTCTCATCTGTAGCGACACTTAGGTGAAAAACGTGATTCTAGCCCTCAAGTGCGTTTATGCTGTGTGTACAGGAGACATGGAAATCTATATAACCTTTATGTGTAATTTTTTGTCTTTGTGTGTGTGTTGTGAAAAGATGTTAGAAGTCTGTTGTGTAAGAAATGCGTGAGCTAGTTCTATGTGTTGTCTCGTGGATGTGGAATTGGGTGGTAAAAATCGATATGTAGACTCGAACTGGAATCAAAAATCGGTGGCATAGCGAGGTTCCCAGTTGACCTCAATAGGGGATCTTCTCATTGTAATTAGAGATACGGAAGTGGGGTGTGTCGGGCAAACGAGAGGGAATGAAATTGGAGATCGGACGAAGGCGCTCCGTTTTGTTTGCAGAGGCCGAATTTATCGCTGCGGACTACACTTCCTGTCGTGGTGTCTCAAAATTCTCGTTTCCTGCCGTCTATTTATTTTTGGTGCGGCTCAGATCTTGTTTTTGGAGCGTGATTTCTCCGACATTGTTTGGTCATCTTTTCAGTTACTGCTATCTCTTCGGAGTTTATTTAGATTTTCTGCGAAGATGGTTCCTAAAATTATGAGAAGTTTTATAAATGTTTGTCCTAAATTAAAAACTACCTCTTGTAGTTCGAAGATTTTCTGCGCGGGCATGGCATAGATAAACAAGTAATTAATGAATAAAATTGGGATACAGTTGTACGGTAGAACTAATAAACAAAGGATAAAAATCAGATGAAAGATAGGATATTGACCCATATTCGTCCATATTTTTGTAACTGGGGACTCTGAAATATTTGCTTGAACCTTATTAATTGTAGAATTTGAATGATTGGTAGGTTCGCAGTTCTCCTGTCTGATATCTTTAGGGAGTGGTGTGATATGATTGAACTGGTTGTCAGGTTTACAGTTCTCCTGTTTGATCGTCAATGGTTTTATTAGAGATATGTCGGTGGTAATTGGTTTAGGTTGAGATGTGTGATCGTTTCTCTGACGTGGATGTGGTAATTTTGACATTGTTTGTGTTGTGTGTACGCTGTGCTTTATGTACGAATTTTGTTTTGCTTTGGTGCCTGTGTCGGTATTTTTACGTGAAGGTTGGTTGTATTCATCGATTCTTCTAGCGAATCGGCAGGTGGGGCAGGTTTTTACTTGTTTTGTGATGTCTTGTGTCATGTTCTGCCAATAATATTGTGCTGAGATGAGTCTCGTCATCTTGGAGATGTTTGGATGGTGGTGTTGAGTGTGTACGGACTTAAGGAGTCTGGTTGTAAGTGAACTTGGGACTATAGTTTTAAGTACTCCTTTTCGGGAGACGGTGCGCAGTTTATTGTGATTCATAGTCACGCGAGATTTTCCCGGTGGAGAAGACTGTTGGCTCTGTATGAGTGGCGCATCTAGAAAGCCACAAAATGGGATACGAGTTCCAACGCCCGTTTCATATTGTTGTACTCCATTTATGCTACGGACCTCATATTCGTATCTTGACAATCTTAACCTCCATCGAAACAATCTGCCTGACGGAGCTTTGATCTCTTTCAACCACTGCAATGCGGGATGGTCAGAAAATATTGTAAACTTTCTGCCATTTAGACAGGTGCGGAAATTATCCACACTTTCCACAATGGCTAGGCATTGTAGTTCCAAGTCTGAATAATTTCGCTCGTGACTACGCAGAGATCGGCTGAAATGTTGAACGGTGTATGTCTTCCCATCAGGGTAGACTTGTTTAAGAACGCCTGTAATGCTGAATGTTGAGGTGTTACAGTACACCTGGCATGGCAGACCTTCCTGGTAAAGGTGTAATGTGGGGTGTGTGGTAAGGTTTTCTTTCAGGTTAGTGAACGCTTTCTGGCATTCGTCATCCCAGACCCACATGACATCCTTTTTTAGAAGGTTGACAAGTGGCGTCCGCAAGCGGGTGTGGTCTGGAATGAACTCTTTATAGGCGTTCACAGCTTTTAGGAAAGATCGCAATGTTTTTCGATTGTGTGGTTGTTTGGTGGCGTGAATTTTTTCTATGTTTTGTGTAGACGGGATGATTGTATTATCCTTAACGGTTGTGCATGCGCTTGTTTGTCGTTGTTGTTGTCTTTTGGCGTGTGTGTTGCGTTTGTTGTGCGGGTTGTGTGTGTTTGTCGCGTGGTGACGTATGGGTGCGTGTATGTTGTGAGGTACATTTGCGTAATTATGGCGTGGCGAAGTGTGGTCATGTGTGAATTTTGTGTGGTAAGTGGGTGAGCTATGTCGGTGTACGGACACTTTTTTGGGCATTATTGGAATTGTAGGTTGAAGTCGTGGTGGCTTTATATGTGGTGGGCATAAAGTATTGGCAATTGGGTTGAGTGAAAAGTTGCGTGGTGTGAGATTAGAATGGTGGCATGTAAATATTTGGGGTTCGGGCAATGAATGCAGGCAAGGGTTTCCATGTGTGAAAGCTTTGGGTGCTGTGCGAGTCCTTTGGGACAGGTTTTGGCCTAGCCCGTGCTTGCATTCATTTGACACATGTTTAAAGTGGTAGCTAGTATTAGACAATGGGACGCCAAGTTGGAAAATAGTGCCGCGATTATAATTTAGTTTTAATTTATACTGATAAAGGGTTTTTAAGGTAAGAACTCCAAATGGCAAGGATGCATTTACCACGTGGAAGTTCTCTCTACGGGTTATTTGGCCTATTGTCAGAGGGAAAGTTAAATGTCCTATTATTTTCGTAAAACTATTTAGGGTGGATAGATCAAGGGAAGGTTTTTTAATACTTAAGTTGGGAAGTTGTGCTTTTAATCTATTGTATAAATGATACGGCAATATGTTCGAACCTGCGTCTGGTTCAATTAGAAAGGTACATGGTAGGTCCTGGGTCAGATACAAGTCCAAAGTCAATTTGATGGTGTCATTGGGAGGGTTGCCTACCTTAATCTCGAAAGGGTTCCACTGTGGCGTCTTCGGCTTGGGGTGGCTGGCTTGGAATATCTGTTGGACCGGGTCGGGACCGCTTGCACTGTCCGCGCAATTGAAAGGGAAATTTAGTCATTTGTACTGCTTCCATTCGAGTGGACCGCGTTGTCGGTACACTGGGCCCGTGTCGCGTGGATTGCTTCCGGGTGCACGGGTACGGCATGGCGGGTGGCGACTCTTCGGTGGGCGTCAGGTTGTTCGGACACGTACCGGCGGTGCGGGCGTCGGTTGCCCCGTGGGTGGCGCTCCGGAAGACCGCTTCCAGTTGCGTGGATCTTGCCCCTTGTAGCGCGGCGGTCAGTTCTAAAATTACCGTCGCCAGGGTGTGTCTTGTCGCTTCGTTCGTTGTCAGTTTCTTTCCGCTCGTTGCCAGTTTGTTCTCTCTTGGTTTGTCATTGCCTTTTGTTTTGCTGGCGCCTGGGCTAATTTCCATAATCTTTATCCTGATTAAGCTCTATAATCTTTATCCTGTCGACTCTGTGTAATATGATGCAATTGTTATTACACTGCAATATTTGATGTATTACACTGTTGTAGAATCCTGTCGATTTAACCGTTCTGTGGCAATATCGTTGCGGGGTTTCTTGTTGTTGGATGCGAATGGTGAGATTGGGTTGAAGCGCAGTCGTTGAGTGGTAAGTGAAGCACACAGTTAGGAATAATCAGGACACATGATGAGGTTTGAAAATCAAAGGCAACTGGATTGGAGGGAAGAAAGCTTGAGAAGAGCTGAGCGATTTGACTTATTAATTAGTTGATCACATGGCGATGATGGGATTTAGATGAAATGAGCGGAGGGAGAGAGATCTCTAGAGTAGATGTTACCTTGTTGGAAGCGAAGGAGCCACTAGGTCCGAACTCGGCGAGATCGAGTGAACAACCGTAGGTGTTGTTCCTATGAGAGCCAAAACGTAACTAACCATTCTTGCTTTCCGATTTAACACCAAGACTCAGTTTCTCTCTGATTGGTTGAGAGATGATCACCTGATCTTTCCCTATTGGTTGACCTATTTAGATGCTATCTTCTGATTGGCCGGCGGCTTCCTTTGGTGTTAGTTACGCCCGGCCTGGGTCAGGAAGTGTCGTGTTTGTTCGACTCTATTTACTTCCGCGGCTATCAAAATACGTCCGGTTCTGTCAGGAAGCATTGGGTGTCTCTCGATTAATATAACTTCTGCGGATACTAGATACGTCCTGTTTTTCCAGGAAGTGTTGGTTTAAACTTAGCTCGCAGGGACCCGGGGTCAGAAGGTTAACTGCGACGTTATTAATAAATATGTTCTCCTCTAGATTTGCTTCCTATGTCTTTTGTTACTTTCTTTCCTCCAGTTACCTTATTCTTTTATTAAATCTTTGAAAATCATACATGGTACATACATAGTGGGTCGGGGTTGCATTTAATTATATACAAATTATGACATATACTACTGGGAAGGTTTCTGGTTTGAATTTGGTTTGAAATAAATATTCTTTGCAATTTTATTTGCAAATTTTCTACTTTCACTCGGAAGCAGCGCCTCTAGCGGCATCTGGTGAAATTATATTTATAAATTGTAACAATGCTTAAAATGTGTTCCAAGTATAATACATTTAATTTGAGAATTTAGTAATATAATATTCCAATGACGTAAAAAAACTTGGAATTTCAATATTAATATATATTTAAAGAAAATATTGTAACGTTTTTGTGTTAAATATTAAAATGTAATGTTAAAATATATTTTTACATTGTTAATTTAATTTGTTGTTGTTTTATAATAGTGAAGATGCAAATTACATTGTTGCTGTTGTTTATTATCGTTTGTTTATTTAAAAAAACTTACATTGTATGTGATGATGATAACAAAAATGAATTTTTAAATTAATATATATAATTCATTGAGAAAAAAAAAAGAAATAATTAATTATCAAATTCACAAAAGTGACAATATCTTATCTATATATATATACTAGCCGAATGACCCAGGCAACGCCCGGGGTTTACCCGATTAAATGCTTTTATTCAAATACTATTTGTTACAATTATAAATTGGCGCCGTGGATGTCATTCTTGTATAATACTAGCCGAATGACCCGGGCAACGCTCGTGTTTTACCCGACTGTAGATGTTACAACGGTGATCCTTAGGTCGCTGGTTCAAATCCGGCTCGAGGGAGCCGGCGAGCACGTGACCTCCCTGTGCGCGCGCATCCGTGACAGAGGCGGCCGGCCGATGAGAAATGAGGAAAGACGGTCGTGACTCTATTAATACGAATGACCCGGGCAACGCCCGTGTTGTACCCGACTGTAGATGTTACAATGGTGATCCTTAGGTCGCTGGTTCAAATTCGGCTCGAAGGAGCCGGCGAGCACGTGACCTCCCTGTGCGCGCGCATCCGTGACAGAGGCGGCCGGCCGATGAGGAATGAGGAAAGACGGTGTCGTGACTATATTAATATTAATAATAATAATAATTATCATTAGATAATGATAATGATCATAATGATGATGCGCGCGCATCCGTGACAGATGCGGCCGGCCGATGAGGAATGAGGAAAGACGGTCGTGACTATATATATTAATATAAATAAGTTTTAAAAATTGTAAAAAAAAAAAAATGCATCGGCCGGGAATCGAACCCGGGGCGCCCGCGTGGCAGGCGAGCATTCTACCACTGAACCAAAAGCAAACGGTGACAGAATTAAGAACGCATGACGAGAATAACTGTATATTATCCGTGACAGAGGCGGCCGATGAGGAAAGACGGTCGTGACTATATATAGTAATACTCCAAACTGTACCTTATCATGGATGTGGTCTTGTTACCTTGTGTTTATAATCTATAATCCAAATTGTACCTTATCATGGATGTGGTCTTATTACCTTGTGTTTATAATCTATAATCCAAACTGTACCTTATCATGGATGTGGTCTTGTTACCTTGTGTTTATAATCAATAATTCAAATTGTGCCTTATCATGGATGTGGTCTTATTACCTTGTGTTTATAATCTATAATCCAAATTGTACCTTATCTTGGATGTGGTCTTATTACCTTGTGTTTATAATCTATAATCCAAACTGTACCTTATCATGGATGTGGTCTTATTACCTTGTGTTTATAATCTACAACGCCCGGGGTTTACCCGATTAAATGCTTTTATTCAAATACTATTCGCTACAAATATAAATTGGCGCCGTGGATGTCATTCTTGTATAATATATGAATGAGTTTTAAAAATTGTAAAGAAAAAAAAATGCATCGGCCGGGAATCGAACCCGGGGCGCCCGCGTGGCAGGAGAGCATTCTACCACTGAACCAAAAGCAAACGGTGACAGAATTAAGAACGCATGACGATGATAACTGTATATTATCCGTGACAGAGGCGGCCGATGAGGAAAGACGGTCGTGACTATATATAGTAACTAGATGAATGGCCCGGGCAATGCCCGGGTTTTACCCGAGTGCGTATATAGTTTTAAAATGTTTTAATTAAAACACTATTCGTTACAATTATAAATTGGCGCCGTGGATGTCTCTTTTGTGAAATACCTGCCCCTAACTGTGTGTGTCTTGAAAATATAAAAATAAAAATGTGAACGGAAAAATATGTCCAGGGTAGCCTAGTGGTCATGGCATCTGCCCGGTAAGCGGAAGGTCGTGGGTTCGATTCCCATCCCTTGACACTTTTTTTATTTTATCCATTCTGACCAAAATCTATCCGTGAACTTCACACAGACAGAATAAGGCAATTATATAAGTAGATAATCCAAATTGTGCCTTATCACACACTATTTTTTTATTTGGCCTTATTACCTTGTGTTTATAATCTATGACGTAATGCCGGCGGCGCGCGCCCGCTGGCTGCCGGAGAGCACGTGACCTCCCTGTGCGTGCGCATCCGTGACAGAGGCGGCCGATGAGGAATGAGGAAAGTCGGTCGTGACTATATATAATAATAATAATAATAATAATATAATAATAATAATAATAATAATTAACATTAGATAATGATAATGATCATAATGATGATGCGCACATCCGTGACTGAGGCCGATGAGGAAAGATAATAATAATAATAATAATATAATAATAATAATTATTATTATTATTATCATTAGATAATGATAATGATCATAATGATGATGCGCGCGCATCCGTGACTGAGGCCGATGAGGAAAGACGGTCGTGACTATATATATTAACTAGACGAATGGCCCGGGCAACGCCTGGGTTTTACCCGAGTGCGTATATATTTTTAAAATGTTTTAATTAAAATACTATTCATTACAATTATAAATTGGCGCCGTGGATGTCTCTTTTGTGAAACGTCCCGCCCCAAACTGTGTGTGTCTTGAAAATATAAAAATAAAAATGTGAACGGAAAAATATGTCCAGGGTAGCCTAGTGGTCATGGCATCTGCCCGGTAAGAGGAAGGTCGTGGGTTCGATTCCCATCCCTTGACACTTTTTTTATTTTATCCATTCTGACCAAAATCTATCCGTGAACTTCACACAGTGAACTTCACACAGAGAGAATAAGGCAATTATATAAGTAGATAATCCAAATTGTGCCTTATCACACACTATTTTTTTATTTGGCCTTATTACCTTGTGTTTATAATCTATGACGTAATACCGGCGGCGCGCGCCCGTTGGCTGCCGGCGAGCACGTGACCTCCCTGTGCGCGCGCATCCGTGACAGAACCGGCCCATGACGGTCGTGACTATATATATATGGATGGATAATAATAATAATATAATAATAATATTTATTATTATTATCATTAGATAATGATAATGATCATAATGATGATGCGCGCGCTTCCGTGACATGAGGAATTGAGGAATTGACGGTGGAAAGACGGTCTTGACTATATATGTTGACGAATGACCCGGGCAACGCCCGTGTTTTACCTGATTGAATGTTTTTATTCCAATACTATTTGTTACAATTATAAATTGGAGCCGTGGATGTCACTCTTGTGAAATGTCCCGCTCCAAACTTTACATGTACATTAGGTCAGCTGGTATTACCCCTCATTTTCACCGCTAGAGGCGCGAGCGAATTGACTTTTTGTAAATATACACTGCGTGACATTGAAAATGGAACACTAAGAAATAGTGGCCAGAAAATTATGCAAATTTCAGGGTAGACGCGCCTAACCGAGTTATGCAAATGATGTAAAATGCGCAGCTCTCGTGCGCACATGGAGTAAGATATAAGGGAAGGAACTTGCAGAAAGGACAGTATTCGTGTCGTTATTTCTTCAAGGAAAATCATTGTAGAAATTTTGTTCTTGTGTCAAAAGACACGTGTAATAACAGAGAATGCCAGGTCATCGTAAACGGAGGCAGTTCAAGCAGACAGACGCTTTTACGAGGGGCATGGTGATCGGACTGAAAAGGGCAGGTTGGTCCATACGTCAAATTGCAGCTGATACACACCTTGGTGCGTCCACGGTGCACCGACTGTGGAGAAGATGGTTGGAACAAGGAAATGTGGCAATTTATAGGAATGTCGGTGCAACCAGAGTGACGTCAGCACGTGTGGATCGGCGTATCCTTCGACAAGCAGTGGCGGCCCCACAAGCCACTTGTACCGCCATCCTGCAACATGTGCAAGACACCCTAGATCATTCCATCTCGACCAGAACCATTTCCCGTCGATTGGTTGCTAATGGCTTGCACTCATGCCGTCCGCTAAGAAGACTGCCATTGACCCCACCGAATAGGCGCCAACGTTTGGAATGGTGCCGGGCTAGATCGACGTGGATGACGGAATGGCACAGGGTCGTGTTCTCAGATGAGTCGCGTTTCTGCTTGTCCAGTGATAGTCGCCGTGTACGCGTGTGGCGTCGACGTGGAGAAAGGTCCAATCCGGCAGCAATTGTGGAACGCCCCACCGTGCGACAACGTGGAATAATGGTTTGGGGCGCAATCGCGTATGATTCCAGGTCACCTTTACTTCGTATTCAGGGCACTATGACGGCCCAACGATACATTGATGATGTGCTGCGACCGATGACACTCCCCTACCTTCAGGGGGTACCCAATGCCCTTTATTAGCAGGATAACGCCCGACCGCACACTGCTCGCATTAGCCAACAAGCTCTGCAAGATGTACAGATGCTTCCCAGGCCACCGTACTCTCCTGATCTCTCACCAATCGAGCACGTCTGGGACATCATTGGACGCCGTTTGCATGCCTTGCCACAGCCGCGTTCAGAAGACGAACTGTGGCAAATGGTTGAGAGGGAATGGAGAGCCATCCCTCAGGACGCCATCCGTACTCTGATTGACTCTCTACCTAGACGTGTTGCTGCGTGCATCGCCGTCCGCGGTGGTCCTACTTGCTACTAAGCCGACGCCGTTCTCGCTCTGTATTATGACTATCATTTTGAAATAAAGATCACTTATTGTTCGTCCCTGTCTCTCTCTGTCTGCCGAGTTTCATCACTTTCTGGCCACTATTTCTTGGTGTTCCATTTTCAATGTCACGCAGTGTACATAATTATAAAGATAGAAGCTTCTATAGAAGATAATGATCATAATGATGATTCGCGCGCATCCGTGACAGCGATGAGGAATTGAGGAAGGACGGTCGTGACTATATTATACGAATGACCCGGGCAACGCCCGTGTTTTACCCGATTGAATGTTTTTATTCCAATACTATTTGTTACAATTATAAATTGGAGCCGTGGATGTCACTCTTGTGAAACGTCCCGCTCCAAACTTTACATGTACATTAGGTCAGCTGGTATTACCCCTCATTTTCACCGCTAGAGGCGCGAGCGAATTGACTTTTTGTAAATATACATAATTATAAAGATAGAAGCTTCTATAGAAGATAATGATCATAATGATGATGCGCGCGCATCCGTGACATGAGGAATTGAGGAAAGACGGTCGTGACTATATATGTTGATAATAATAATATAGTAATAATAATAATTATTATTATCATTAGATAATGATATAATGACCATAATGATGATGCGCGCGCATCCGTGACATGAGGAATTGAGGAAAGACGGTCGTGACTATATATGTTGATAATAATAATATAATAATAATTATTATTATTATCATTAGATAATGATATAATGATCATAATGATGATGCGCGCGCATCCGTGACATGAGGAATTGAGGAAAGACTGTCGTGACTATATATGTTGATAATAATAATAATAATATAATAATAATAATTATTATTATTATCATTAGATAATGATAATGATCATAATGATGATGCGCGCGCATCCGTGACATGATTGACGGTGGAAAGACGGTGGGGGACTATATATGTTGATATTAATTAATAATAATAATAATAATATAATAATAATAATTATTATTATTATCATTAGATAATGATAATGATCATAATGATGATGCGCGCGCATCCGTGACACGATTGACGGTGGAAAGACGGTCGTGACTATATATGTTGATAATAATAATAATAATAATATAATAATAATAATAATTATTATTATTATCATTAGATAATTAATTAATTAACTTTATTAACATCATGAAACGCGATATCCCAAACTCAGGGATATTTGCGCCAATACATTTCACTGCATTACAGCAATACGGCTATATACAATCCTGTTCAATTCATTATTTTACATAAATTAACTAAAGAAAATTGTCCAAAGAGAAAAACAAACAACAAAGCAAAACACACAGAGCAAGCATCGCAGTTCTTTTTTTTTTCTAAGATTCCTTCTCTTTTTTCCAATTCAAGAGAAAGTTGTATATGTATTTACAAAATTGATCAAAATTTTTATACTTTTCTTTTTTGTCTACAAATTCATCAAGCTGTCCAATACGACCAAATCTATTTTCCCTAAAATCCCGGAAAATTGGGCACTCCAGAAGTAGATGTCTCGCGTCTTGAATTTCACCTCCGCAGAAGCATCCTGGTTCCTTCACGGCGCCGATAGTTGCCAAAAATTTCCCAAAATTGCCATGATCTGTAATGAATTGGATATTATAAAAATTTGGACGGAAAAATCTTGGAATTCCTAATACGAAAAAGCTTCTGAAAATTTCATTAGTGTTCTCAAAAATTTCATTCATTTTTGCGTGTAAGAATGATTTGACTATACTTGGAGCATGGGGTTCGTAAGTAATTAGATCTTCAATGGACATTTGAGCTAGATCAAATTTGATTATTCTGGATTCTATATAATCTGTTAGGAGTGGAATTTTTGCCAAGCTATGCACACAGTTTGATGAAGTGGTTTTGTATGCTCTAACTGCCCATAAAATGATCTGGTACTGCATGGAGTTCAGTTTTTGTTTACAACGATTGTTTAAATATTTGAACCAAATTTCAGAACCGTATGTAAGTACAGGCCTAATGATTGTTTTGAATAAAGTTAACCTCTTTTCAGTGTCTAAACCCCACATATTGCCACTTAGTGAACATAATAAATTTTTCATACGTCCTGCCTTACACAGAATATCATTAACATGCGGTGTAAAGTTAACTTTGTTTTTCCATTTGTGATTAGAAAATTTCATTCCCAGAATTTTTACTTGCTTGACCGGCATTATTATATTGTTATTAACCTTAATAGGTATTTTTTGTCTGTTATGTAGGTATAGCATATTAGTCTTCTCTGTACTGATCGTTAATTTATTTCTATTACACCATTGGATCACATAATTTAAGGTGTATTCACTTGCGGTTTTTAGTCCTTCAATAGTCTTATTCCAGCAAATTATTGTAACGTCGTCTGCATAACATATAATATCTGCATTCATTGAATCAAAATTTATCAACAAATCATTTAGCAAAATATTCCATAGAAGTGGAGATAAAGGTCCACCCTGTGGACATCCTTTAGTTAGTTTCTTATAAAAAGTTTCTGATTCGTATGTAAATTTCACCTCCCTTTCATTATTCAAATAAGATTTTATGATCCGTATTAAATCTGAAGGAACATCATCATTATCCATTCTTTTTATAATAGCAGGCCACCATGCATTGTCGAATGCACCCGCAATATCTATAGCTATCAAGGAAGTCAATTCTTTTTGTTTATGTTTCAATATAGTTTCTATAATTTTATCCATTCCAGTAATTGTTGATCTAGATTTCATAAAACCATGCTGCCTTGAGCTCATTAAATTATTCTCTAAATAATAGTTACTTAATTTATTTTTTATTATATTCTCAAATGTTTTAGATAGATTAGATGTCAATGATATTGGTCTATAACTTTTATTTATTTCATAATTCGTTTTGCCTGGTTTTGGAATTATTTTTAAGAATGATTTTTTCCATTCATCCGGATAATATCCCATTTCTATACATTTATTGAATAATTTATGCAGAATTGGGATTATTTTTATTTTAGCCTGTCTAATCATATTGTTACTAATGTAATCAGGGCCCGGTGCTTTTTTAATATTTGTTTTTAAAATTGTTTCCTCTATTTCCTTAGATTCGATATAAACACTACTTTTATTTTTATATTTAGGCGTATAATTTCTAATCAAAATATGATCATCTTTATCCAAACCTCCAATATCATCCTGAAATAGATCGTTCATTAAACTTTTTATTTTGTCGGTCTTTAAATGATCTGGTAAATTATCTATTAGTGGTAATCCTAAATTTCTATTTTTCGATCTCAATGACTTGAATATCCTATAAGCATTACCAAATGAGTTATTTGAATGACTTTCTTCTATAAAAATTCTCCAACTCGCTCTTTTTGCCTTTTTACTTTTATTTAAATATTTATTTCTCATTGATTTATAGGTCTTTTCAAGGACCTTTCCATGTCGGTAATACAAATTTCTAATATAGTGGAAATCGTTTTTCATTTTCTCCAGCTTCCCATCCCACCAGTATGTATTTGTTTTATGATTTCCGCTTCTTGTCTTGACATTTAGTGACAGATAAGCTGCCTCTTTAATTATTTGTGTGAGAGTCTTTACAATGTTGTCAATATCTTTGATGTTTGACGCGTGGTTTATCATGGTGATAATATTATCTACGTCTTGTATTGCTATTTTTTCGGTAAATGTTTTCCAATCAGCATCTTTTTCTATAAATTTCCATGTTGAGTTTTGAACTGTCCTTTGCCTGTTAAAATTGTGATAAATGTCAAAGGTTATTGCTACGTGATCTGAAATGTGCGTCAATATAGTCGTCTTCCAGTTTTGTACCAAACCTATTGATTTTTTGTTTGAAATCGTAAGATCTATAAAGCTAGAATTTCGGCAGGTGGGTATCTTAAGATTATGAATAAATAGGTTATGTTCATCTATGATGGAGTGGAATTTGAAACCATTGGAGTTTGTTGTCGGATCAAACCAGACTGGGTGTCTAGAATTAAAGTCACCACATAGTATAATAGGTTGTTGATTGTAGGTCTCCAGAAGCTCATGGATAAATTTTCTATGAGTGTCATTAAATCTATGTGGATGTATATAAAAGTTTGCGATAATAGTATTTGATTTTGCTGAATTTAAAGAAGTGGTTGTACAAAAGGAGTTTGTGAATTTATTGATTTTATTAAATTTTAAACTCTTATTCATAAAGATCGTTGCAGTATAAATTTGTTCATCTGTCGTTGAATGCACTATTTGAGATTCCAAATCGAAAATTACATCTCTATCAATCAGATAAGGTTCCTGTATTAGGATGATATCTGGTGGGTTGTCTTTTATAGAAGCTTGAAGCTCATTCAGTGCCAAGATACTTTTTCTTACATTTTGTTGTAAACATTTAATTCCTTTTCCCTGCATTATATTCAGACTAAATAAACAAAAATCTTAGCTGCGAAATTTGCCTAATTGTCGGTTGGATCATATCTCGTTCGTTGGATAATTCTGTCTATCTGTATTTTGTATAGAGGACAGTCCGAGGAATTAGCTCTATGATTAGGCGAGTTTCTAAATTTAGGATGTTTTAGACAGTTATAACAATTGCAAATTTTTGAACAGTCATGAATTCCTTGCGCGCCGCATAATTTGCATATCTCGACGTTAGTACAATCGGTCAATTTATGGTTGGGATTAAATTGAAGGCATTTCTGACATTGTTTTACCAGAATGATAATGATCATAATGATGATGCGCGCGCATCCGTGATTGAGGCCGATGAGGAAAGACGGTCGTGACTATATATGTTGATTAATAATAATAATAATAATATAATAATAATAATTATTATTATTATCATTAGATAATGATGATGCGCGCGCATCGGTGACAGCGATGAGGAATTGTTGAGGAAAGACGGTCGTGACTATATATGTTGAGAGATAATAATAATAATATAATAATAAATATTATTATTATTATCATTAGATAATGATAATGATCATAATGATGATGCGTGCGCATCCCTGACAGCGATGAGGAATTGTTGAGGAAAGACGGTCGTGACTATATATGTTGATAATAATAATATAATAATAATAATTATTATTATTATCATTAGATAATGATAATGATAATAATAATTATTAATATTATCATTAGATAATGATAATGATCATAATGATGATGCGCGCGCATCCGTGACAGAGATGAGGAATTGTTGAGGAAAGACGGTCGTGACTATATATGTTGATAATAATAATAATATAATAATAATAATAATTATTATTATCATTAGATAATGATAATGATCATAATGATGATGCGCGCGCATCCGTGACAGCGATGAGGAAAGACGGTCGTGACTATATATGTTGATAATAATAATATTTATCATTAGATAATGATAATGATCATAATGATGATGCGCGCGCATCCGTGACAGAGGCCAGGAAAGATGGTCGTAACTATATATGTTGATAATAAAATAATAATAATAATAATATAATAATAATAATTATTATTATTATCATTAGATAATGATAATGATGATGCGCGCGCATCCGTGACAGCGATGAGGAAAGACGGTCGTGACTATATATGTTGATGATTAATAATAAAATAATAATAATAATATAATAATAATAATTATTATTATTATCATTAGATAATGATATTGATCATAACGATGATGCGCGCGCATCCGTGACAGCGATGAGGAAAGACGGTCGTGACTATATATGTTGACTAGCGGATGTACCCGGCTTCGCCCAGGTTTTACCCGAGTAAAGGTTTGTCTAACGAACATTTGTTAAAACAATTCTCAATAAACTTATAAAAAAATATATACATATTTTGATAATTTGAAACTCGTAAATTTGAATCTCTCGATAAAGTGAACATTTTTTCCCGGTCCCTTGAAAAATACTCGATAAGTTTAATAAAATCAATATTAATTGGTTCCCTCGGTAATTGGAAGTTAAAGGAATAGTATCTTGCCTTGGAATTGTATCATTATTCTTGTCTCAAATAAATTGCCGTGTCATCCTGAATTTTGTCTTTCCTAATTTTCTACATTACAAAATCATTGTTTTATCTAATGAGCATTTTTTTCCGGTCCCTTGAAAAATACTCGATAAGTTAAATAAAATCAATATTAATTGGTTCCCTCGGTAATTGGAAGTTAAAGGAATAGTATCTTTGCCTTGGAATTGTATCATTATTCTTGTCTCAAATAAATTGCCGTGTCATCCTGAATTTTGTCTTTCCTAATTTTCTACATTACAAAATCATCATTTTATCTATTCTCCCAATATATATGTTGTAGATAAATGATAAAACTAACTTTGACTTTTGCGCAATTAATAGGTAGAAAATCTTACTTTTGATAAATAATCTTTAAGATAATAAACTTAGTGATAAGAAAATTAATAGATAAAAAAACTTGTTATCATCGTCGCAATGGGGGCGCTGCTTTCGAGTTAAATCTACAAATCTGCAAATAACTCTAAGGATATTCAAGATATTTAAGAAATTATTTTTCAAAAACCTTCCCGGGGATATAGCTAATAATATCCCAAAATTTCACGGCGATTGGATGTATGGTTTTTGAACCTATAGAGTACAGACAGACAGACAAACAGACAGACATTCAATTTTATATATATAGATAAATTAATGTATGTGTGTCTGTCCTTTATGCCTGACTAAACCACTCATTGGAACGCCATGAAACTTTGGGAAGTTATTTAGTATAGGACTGGGAAGGTTTCTAGCAAATAAAATTTTTGAAATAACTTTTCACGTGAAAATAATCAAGATAAATATTCTAATTTATCTGTTATAATTCACCAATCTGCTCTAAATATTATCATGATCATACGATGATTTTGTAATGTAGAAAATTAGGTAAGACAAAATTCAGGATGACACGGCAATTTATTTGAGACAAGAATAATGATACAATTCCAAGGCAAGATACTATTCCTTTAACTTCCAATTACCGAGGGAACCAATTAATATTGATTTTATTCAACCTATCGAGTATTTTTCAAGGGACCGGGAAAAAATGTTCACTTTATCGAGAGATTCGTTAGACAAACCTTTACTCGGGTAAAACCCGGGCGAAGCCGGGTAGGTCCGCTAGTATATATATATATATATATTATATTTAAAAAAAAAAGATAAGATTTCTGTTGTTTTGGATCATATTGATGATTATGCTATGGTGGTGCAGTCGTGGTTGAATAATAATCTTGATAAAAATATAAAGTCTTAATTAGAGATTTCTTTATTGAGCTGAGGAATGAATACATATGAAAAACATAATTTTGTAAAAGTACTGCCTGGCTTAAGGCGTAAGAATAAATAAAACAAAATATTATTTACATAATTACAAACATGTTTGAGCCGACCCAACGCGGAAGAGAGAAAATATCTTTATTTACGGGCTACTAACCAAAAGTTATGATTTTTGAGCCCAAAATCGATGTCAGGTGGCAAGGGACCCTAGGATGTGGAAGCAGGAGATGTCTCGCAGGGGTGGTGGAAACGTTGGGCAAGCAGGGGAATAGCGCCAGGGTGCAGTGAGGCGGGTGCGTTGAATAGGCCAGGAATCCAGGAGAAGTGGCAGATGGAAATGGAGGCAGAAGGTCCTTGAAGCCTAGAACTTGAGGGCCCTAGACTTCAGGATGGGGCAGCTTGAGGCTCTCGCCTCGTGCTTGTCAGGAAGGCCCTGGGAGCAGCAGTTGGCACATTTGGAGGTGCGCTGGTCAGCAATGGATGGGCAGGTTCGGCCTTCATGGCCGTCTTCACCGCAGTGGAAGCACTTGGGAGCTCTGGTGCATTGGGCAGAGTTGTGGCCGAAGCCACAACAGCGGAAGCAGACGCGGGCGCGGATGGACTCCTCGAAGTTGAGGATTACTCCATCCACCACGATCCTCCCGCGAACGCCCAGGGCTCTAAAGGTCTTGAGGTCCACCTCGATGAAGGCGGTGCAGGTCCCGTTTCTGGGTGCAGAACGGTGCGCCACGCGCACCACCTTGTCCCCAGGAAGTTTTCTAACAGCAGCGGTTTCCAGGAAGGTCTCCTCAATTGTGGAGTTGGATGTCTCCTCATCCACTTTGAAGAGGCAGATCCGTGGCAGGATCTCCTTCTGCTGGCGGACCTTCATTCCATTCAACTTGCTGGCCAGGGAGGTTGTAACCTCAGGGATGGTGTCAGGATTGCTGGAATGGAGGACCAGCTTCCCCTTGGTGCGCAGGGAGGCCCAAACGCCTTGGGGGAGAGTGTGAGCAGCGCGGACTGTTTTCAGCATCTCCCTTGGGTCAGCCTGTGGGTCATCTGAGATGACCACTGTGTGGGCCGCCGATTTTTCTCCATGAAGGATCACTTGGGCGGCCGCAGGCTTGGAGACGTGGGAAGGCACAGGTTTTGAAGGACCATTCAGGTTTGTCCTCTTTGCAGGCGGGTTGGGAGCTTCAGACTGCTTCCTTTTGGTTGGAGCAGGAGCAGGCAGGGAGGAGGCAGGCTTCTTGGCAGGGAGAGCAGCAGGAGCAGGAGTGGCGGGCTTGATTGGGTCAGTCTGGGAGCTGGTTTCATTGCAGGAAGGAGCAGGGCAGGTTTGAGTGCCGCGGCAAGCAGTCTTGGGCTTGTTGGCCTCCTCAATTTCGTCCAACTCTGCGAAGGACTCGAGGGTGTCAGTGAGGTTCTCTACATTGGTAGCGAGGGCCTTGATCATTTCAGTCCGCGAGGCGATGTAGCGGATCAGGTCCTCATGCAGGGATTTCAGGGCAGGATGGCCAATGGAGCTCAGGATGCTGCAGTTGCGTGAGATCACCATCTCATCTTCCCTCTCCAGGTCGGCGACGTTCACGATGCGGGTTGTAGGCTTGTAGGCCTTCTTTTTCTTCTTGGCAGGATTCATGTCGCTACTCTAAAAAACGCCCAACGCGGAAGAACAACAATGTTATTTTATATGGGAAGCATGACCTCTGGCGGCCGATTTAACAGAATATTTTTATCTATGATATATATTTTTAAATAAAACAATATCTTAATATAACATTTTAAATAATATCTTAATATAACATTTTAAATAATATATTTTAATATAACATTTCCCCCCTGTGAAGAGAATAATATGGGTTAATTGAGTAAAGTGATAAAAATATAGCTTTAAAAAAATATATAAAATGATTAGAAAGAAAGGTGAGAGGTGATATTCACCTATCATATTGGTTTCTGTATGGTAACCATTATAGACAGGAAATAGCAAAGTGATACATAGTGTGAATGATTATATTGTTGGTAGAAAGTGAACAAAATGTGATAATCCATAATCATATTGGTTTGTTGTTAACCAATAGATATGAAATTACAAAAATGATGCACATATAATATTAAAAATGAGAAAGGAAAATAAAATGCAGAATTATTAAAAAGTATATGAATGAAAAATGAAGAAGAAGAACATTGAAAAAAAAAAAACTTAAAAATAATTGGCAAAATATATATGGCAATACTAAAAACATTTGATGATTATAAGGGCATTTATGAAAAGCAATAAACATTAGGCAAAGGGTAACATTATGTACAAAAAGGAAAATATGTAAATAAGAATGAACATGTAAAGATTAAAAAAAAGGTAATGGTAAGAATAAAGAATGGTCATTTGAAGAAAAAAGGTAAAAGATATATGCCAATGCTAAAATTAGTTGATAAAAAAAGGCATTTAGGAAAGAGCAATAAATTGTGAACAAAGTTTATGTACAAAAGACAACATGTGAAAACAAGGAATGGACATGTAAAGATAAATGCATTAATGTTAAGAATAGAAAATGATCATTTGAAAAAAAGATTCAAGGTGAACAAAACAAAAGTTGAAATTTACATATGTTTACTACGGTAAATCTACATATTTGTTAGGCGAAATGAGAAACATATTAAAAGATTATGGCATTTAAAAAGAAATTTAAAAGGGGTAAAAATGCAAATTTTGTAAATAAAACATTTCTTATGAGATTAAATAAGAAAATAACATATCAAAAGTTAGGGAACTCTAAATATAAATGTGAAGCTATAGAGGGTATTTTGGTCATATGATAATTTTTTTTAAACTATATTTTTCATCACTTTACTCTGAATGAAAATATTTTGTTTTATTTATTCTTACGCCTTAAGCCAGGCAGTACTTTTACAAAATTATGTTTTTCATATGTATTCATTCCTCAGCTCAATAAAGAAATCTCTAATTAAGACTTTTTATTTTTATCAAGATTATTATTCAACCACGACTGCACCACCATCGCATAATCATCAATATGATCCAAAACAACAGAAATCTTATCTTTTTATTTTAATATAATATTAGTCGACAGGATATCTGAAACTTGTGAACAAAAGCAAAACTAATATGCAGGTTTTCTACAATCAACAATAGCCCAATTCAAGCAAACATAGTCCATTTCAACCATAGCCCTCTACGATCGACAATAGTTCTCTACAATCGACAATAATCATCTACATTCAACAATGGCCATCTACAAGACAAGCCATCTCCAGTTGACGCCATCCGAGATTGGAATTCACCAGCCATCACACCTTCCGACCAACACCAGCCATCTCCATCTACAGCCAACTTCAGCCAGAATCCATTCCAAGATATTTTAAATCTGTCTTCCATACTACCATTCCCTGCTATTTTAGTTTTCGTATCCAATCACAATGCTTATTTAATTATAGTCATATTCCATTTTATGTAAATCAATCTCAAATATCAATTTTGCCATAACTGTTTTGACCTTTGATTTTCACCACACCTTTTAATCCTTTTGAACCTTATTTTTCTTTCTTAAATTTGTTTCTGTAATATATCTCCCATCACGTATTTTACTTTTAAAACATTTTCAAATGATTTAAACCTTTGTAATTAAGTTAAACCTTTAGCATCATATTAGTTTTTAAGACACCATATGTAAAACGGTCGGCTCAAACATGTTTGTAATTATGTAAATAATCTTTTGTTTTAATTATTCTTACGCCTTAAGCCAGGCAGTACTTTTACAAAATTATGTTTTTCATCTGTATTCATTCCTCAGCTCAATAAAGAAATCACTAATCAAGACATTATATTTTTCAAGATTATTGTTCGACCATGCCTGCACCACCATAGCATTAATCATCAATATGATCCAAAACAACAGAAATCTTATCTTATATATTTAAATACTAGCGGATGTACCCGGCTTCGCCCGGGTTTTACCCTAGTGAAAGTTTACCTAACGAACATTAGTTAAAACAATTTTAGAAAACATCCAATCCCTACTGAATCTATACTTGGCAAGAAAACTTTATGTTTGACGAATGGCCCGGGTTTTACCCGAGTGCGTATATATTTTAAAAACGTTTTAATTCAAATACTATTCGTTACAATTATAAATTGGCGCCATGGTTGTCACTCTTGTGAAACGTCCCGTTCCAAACTGTGTGTTTTTAAAATGTTTGAATTAAAATACTATTCGTTACAATTATAAATTTGAACGATAGGCTCATTATTTCTTTATACCGTTATTATACCGTTATATTATATATATTATATTATATATATATTACACGTTATTTGTTTTCTTGGCCGACTGTTTTACATATGGTGTTATCTTAAAATTGCTTGTTTTGAATATTTTTTAGATTGAGATTATTAGCTAGTATGTAAAAAAATGAACTCTGTTGAAATTTAATTTTGTATTTATATATAAATAAAATTAACTCTGTTGATTTTTTTTGTATTTAATCGATAACAGCGAAGTTACGCATGTTAATGTTAGGAAACATATTTTGATGTTAAGCAAAACCTGCTCCATCTCGTTTTACATAAATGTTGAAAATTTGGTCGAAATTGATGCATTGTAACGAAAGTTTTTAGTGAACAACACTTATGAAATTTCCATTTTATTAATATAGATATATATATATATATACTAGCGGATGTGTACCCGACTTCGCCCGGGTTTTATCCGAGTGAAAGTTTGCCTAACGAATATTATATATTATGAAGTATAATAAACAATGCTAAAGATTAGTTTTAATTATTAATCAAGATTGTGTGTGAATATGTGAGAAAGATGTAATATCGTTGTTGTTTTCTTGGCGACTGTTTTACATATGGTGTTATCTTAAAATTGCTTGTTTTGAATATTTTTTTAGATTGAGTTGAATGAATTGCTGAATTTTTTTTTGTATTTATATATAAATAAAATTAACTCTGTTGAATTATTTTATATTTTATCGATAACAGCAAAGTTATGTATTTTAAAGTTAGGAAAAATATTTTGATGTTAAGCAAAACCTGCTCCATCTCGTTTTACATAAATGTTGAAAATTTGGTCGAAATTGATGCATTGTAACGAAAGTTTTTAGCGAACACCACTTATGAAATTTCCATTTATATAGAAGATATAATATAAATGAGTTTTAAAAATTGTTTAAAAAAATGCATCGGCCGGGAATCGAACCCTGGCCGCCCGCGTGAACCACCGATGCTTTAAAAAAATCAAATTAATTTATCGTCGCGACCAGTGCTGCGCCCTAGCGGTAAAAGACTGGAACTAACGCTTTTTGTTTTTTATTTAAAAAAAAGCACATTAACTTTTTTAGTTTTTTGAATAGCCTATATGTTAAACAAAATCTTCAGCTACCTACATGCGAAATTCCATAATGATTGAGTCAGTAGATTTTGCGTGATGCGATAACAAACATCGATTTCGCATTTCATTTTTATATATATAAGGATTGGTTTGTTTATATTAGCTCAAAAGGCGAAAATGGCTGAATATAATTTTTTATCCCAAACAAAAATTGAACCATTAACAGGAACTAATTATCAAATATGAGCGTTGAAAATCGGCGCAGCTCTGAGAGGAAGAAAATTATTTAAATGTGTAATTTCCGATCCAGAACCTGATATGGAAGACAAAAGTTCTTGGGAGATTTGGAGTGATAAAAATGATGAAGCTTTTGGGATAATCATCACAACATTGACTAATGAACAAGCTGGAATGTTCATAGGTGAAACAAATGCTAAGAAAGTATGGGATTCACTGAGAAAAACATACACAGGCAATTTGGAAGATAAAATGATTGATATAGGCTTAGAATTAAAGAACATTAAAATGAAAGATAATGAAACTGCAGTTGAATTTATAACGAGGGCAAAAAAAATATTGCTGCTAGAAGTTCATCATTAGGGCATCAATTTACCTAAAGAGAACTTTCATTTCATATTGTCAGAGGCATACATCCAAAGTATGAAAATATTGCTATTGTCTTAAGATCAAAGAGAGGCAACAATTGAAGAGATTCAACAAACTCTAAGAGAAGAGGAGTCAAGAAGAAATATGAGATCAAATCAATCGGTTGAGAATGGGCATGAACAAGCATACAGAATTAAAGATAGAAAAGTTAAACAATTTCAGCCAAAAAGATGTTTTGTTTGTAATAAAAAGGGACATCTAGCTATAATTGCTGGTTTCGAGATAAACAGAAACAAGGATATCAAAAGAAATGGACTCCAGATTATAGAAATCACAAATACAGTAGAGAACATTCAAATAACCTAGTGGATACTATGAAAAGTGGAATTAATGAGCAAGCATTTGAAACATATGTAAAAGAATTTGAAGATTCACCAGATGGGAGAAATGATAATCAAATATGGTGTATAGAATCAGGATGCACCGCACATTTAACCCCAAACCTAACTTTGATGGAAAATGTGACAGAGTACAAAAGTGAAATCAACCTAGCTGAGAAGGGCAAAACTACCCAAGCCATAGCCAAAGGAGATATGAGACTCACTACATGCACAAGTGAAGGCCAAGAAAATATTCACATCAGAGATATCTTAACATGTACCAAATTTAAGGAATAATTTATTGTCAGTATACGAATTAGTCAACAAAGGAAATTCAGTTATTTTCAATAAGAATGGAGCAAAAATTTATAATGAAGGGAATGATTTAGTTGCTGAAGCATATATAAAAGATAGAATGTTTATGATGGAAACAAAGCTAAGAAATGTACCAATAGCAAAAAATGAAAATGTCATGGTTATAAATACACATTTATCAAATAAAAATAGCAATATAAGTTTATGGCATAAAAGATTAAACCATATAAATGAAGAATACATGAAAAAATGATTCAAGGACATATTGTAAGAAGATTGGATCTAAAATTTGAAAGGTTACCAGAGTGCGAAGCATGCATAATGGGAAAACTGGTTCAGAAGCGATATAATATTACAGAAAATTATACAGTTAAGCCCCTGCAGTTGATTCATATGGATTTATGTGGACCAATGCCATGTCAATCTTTAGGAGGATCTAAGTATTTTCTTGTTATAGTAGATGATTACAGTAGAAGAATCTTTGTATATTTCCTGAGATCAAAAGATGATACCTTGAAAGATTTGAAGAATTTAAAGCAAGAGCCGAAAACGAATTAAGTCTTAGAATAAAAGATGTAAGAACCGACAATGGAATTGAATTTTGTAACTCTAGATTTGAAGGACTTTTCAAGAGAAGTGGGATCCATCACCAACTTACCACCACATACTCACCACAAAGTAATGGAGTCGCAGAGAGAGTGAATAGGACTCTTATAGATACAGCAAGAACCTTACTAATTGACTCAAAATTACCCATGAAGTTTTGGGCAGAGGTAATTGCTACAGTTACATACATTAAGAATTGTACACCCCACAGGTCTATCAAGCACCATACACCTATGCAGAGATGGAATGGCAGGAAACCATCGGTCAAACACATTCGAATATTTGGATGTTTGACACATTGGCTTGAGAGCAAACCAAGAATAAACAAGTTTTCACCAAAGGGTAGAAAGGGAGTATTTATTTGTTATTCCATTAAAAGAAAAGCCTACAGAATATATGATATAATGACAAAGAGAATCCATGAAGTCCGATCAGTAAAATTTAGTGAAAATAAGAGAGGAATTGATTATGCAAATGATATTCAGGAAGATACTAATTGTGATAATTTGACCTATAAAGGAAATTGTGAAGAAATAGTTGAAGACTTTCTTATCTTGAAAGAAGACAATCCTGTCACAGAGAGTGAAATGAAGTCTAAGGAGGATACTTCAGTAAAACCAGGTGGTGACTGTGAAAATGACTCATTGCAAAATGAACCTTCACAGGAAAGATGCGTAAAAGGAGGAAGAAAGAAAGGAGAAACAAAGAGCTTCTTAGAAGAACGGCACAAAGCAAGACTTGGAGAACAAGAAAGAAAATTGATCAAAGAAGGAGTTCGACGCTCACAAAGAATAAAAGATAGAAATGATGCAAACTTAATTATGGAAATAGATCATTATATCCTGGAGAACTTTAAAGAAGCAATGGATAGTGGAGAAAGAAATGAGTGGCACAAAGCAATGGAAGAAGAGCTCAGTGAGATAGAGAAGCATAAAGTATGAACACTAGTACCAAGGGAAAATGGTATGAAAGTCATCAATAGTAAATGGGTATACAGTACAAAGAAAACCTCAAATGAAGGCATATATAAAAGAAAGGCCAGACTGGTTGCTGTTGGATGCAATCAAAGATATGGTGTGGACTATAAGGAATCTTTTTCACCTGTACTCAAAAAGGAAAGCTTGCGAACAATAGTAGCTCTTACAACACAACAGAATTTAATCATAAGTTCTTATGATGTGAAGACAGCTTATCTCTATGGTGAGTTAGAAGAGACAGTATACATGAGACAACCAGATGGTTTTATGCAAAAAGGAGAAGAAAACAAAGTGTGTAAATTGGAAAAAAGCCTATATGGTCTACCACAATCAGAAAAATGTTGGTACAAAAAGATCAATGAAATTTTATACCAGTTGGGAATGATTAGAACCAAATGTGATCTATGTGTCTATAAACTCCAGAGAGGAGAAGAGTATGCAATACTGAGTCTATATGTAGATGATCTCATCATTGCTGGAACTAGTAAGGAAATTAATGACAACCTAGCCTCAGAAATAGAAAAATATGTTACTCCAACAGAAAAGAAAGATAGCGGACCATTTATTGGAATTGAAATAAAAAGGGCAGAAGATGGATTTTATTTATCTCAGACTCATTATATTGATACAATTCTTCACAGATTTGGACTGGAAGAATGCAATAGTGTGCAGACACCTGGAGATCAAAATCAAAATGTGGATGAATATTTGGACTCTAAACCAGTAGATAAAACTGTATACCAGGAAATGATTGGATCACTTATGTACCTTTCTACGGGTACTCGACCGGACATATCCTTCAACGTCAGCAATTTATCTCAGTATAGTAATGATCCAAGAGAAATACACTTAACTGGAGTTAAAAGGATTTATAGATACCTGAAGGGAACAAGAAATAAAATGTTGGCATATAAGTCAAAAGACAGCAACATCACAATAAGTACTGATGCAAGCTGGTTCACAACCCTAGACGCAAAATCCTATCAGGCTATACAGTCAAACTTGGCAACAACTTAATAAACTGGAGAAGTAGAAAGCAAAATTTAGTAGCCTTGTCTACATGTGAAGCAGAACTTATTTCAATGTGTGAGGGCATTTCAGAAGTGTTATGGTTAAAGGGATTACTAGAAGAACTTTGTGAAAAGGTAACTTTCCCAATTACCTTGAAAAGTGACAGCCAGGCTGCAATAAACTGGATACAATCTGACAAAATTACTACACGAACAACGCATATAAACCGAAAGTATTATTTTGTGAAAGAGGAAATTCAAAAGGGAATCAAGCTGGCATACACCTGAAGGGACTGAAATTTTATCTGTTTTATTGCCCGGCTGTCCCTTTTTTTAGACTGCAGAAAGCCAACCTTTGAAGCTAGTTGTCACAATATCTATTACATTTTGTACCCATTAGGTGTCAAGGTTGTGCATTGAATAGGCTAGTATTTTTCATCTAATAAAATTTATTAACAAAATTGATGTAAGAGAAAAAAGGGGAATAATATTGAAATATATTCAATAAAAAAATATATATATGTTATATAAAAATATGTTTATCAAATATAATTTCATAGATATAAATACTCTGTTTAAATCGACCGCCAGAGGTCATGCTTCCCATATAAAATCTCATTGTTGTTCTTCCCCGCTGGTCGGCTCAAACCATATGTAATTATGTAAATATTCTTTTGTTTTTCATATTTTTTATTCTTACGCCTTAAGCCAGGCTGTACTTGTACAAAATTATATTTTTAATATGAATTCATTTCTCAGCTCAATAAAGCAATATCTGATCAAGACCATTTTATTATTATTCTTTCAAGAAATTTAGCCACGACTGCACCACCATTACAATAATCCTCAACATGAATCAAATATCTTTTTTTTATAATATAATATAAGCCGACAGGATTATTACCCGTGTGTTCAATATGCCAAAAGCAAAATTTTTCAAACTCAAATATGCAAATCTTCTAACCAAAAATAACTTTTTTCAATCAAAAATAGCTCATTTCAATCAAAAATAACTCATTTTAAACCAAAAATAACCTACTATAAAAAAGACATACCTCCAATTCAAGAAAACATATTCTCCACAAGCAAACAGCCATATTCGAAAATCGACTCCACCCATCCACTGCAACACCAGTCACCTCCATCTACAGCCAACTCCAGCCTGCATCATCCTTTTCAAGGTACTTTGTATCAACCATTTTTCGCAGTTTATTTTAACTTTTCAATCCTCACTCATGTTTACAATAGTTTACAATCGTTTATTTGATTATAGTTACATATATTCCTTTTATGTTATTCTTAAATATTCTTTCCATTTAAATAGTGCCACTACTTTGAATCATTTTAAAATGCCATATTTTCTTCAAATAATTAGTTCTATATCTTTCCTAAATATATTTCCCATTCCATATACCCTTTAAACATTTGCATTTAAGTTAAACCTTTTCACCATATCATTTTTTTTTATAATTCTATATGTAAAACACTCGGCTGGGAGGACAATTACAACAAATTAATATATTTCTCACATTCAATTTCTTTATTAAAAATTAGCTAAACTTTAATGTTTTTTTTTTTCATATTTTTCAATTTTTCTTTTTCAATATGTTCAAAATTCCCTATTGCTTATCATATGACCAAAATACCTTCTATAGCTTCACATTTATATTTAAAATTCCCTAACTTTTGATATGTTATTTTTTTATTTAATCTCTAATCAAAATGTTTTTATTTACAAAATTTGCATTTTTACCCCCTTTTAAAGTTCTTTTTAAATGCCATAATCTTTTAATGTTTGTAATTTCGCCTAACAAATATGTAAATTTACCGTGGTAAACATATGTAAATTTCAACTTTTGTTTTGTTCACCTTGAATATTTTTTTTCAAATGATTATTCTATTCTTACCATTAATTCATTTATCTTTAACATTATAATCATTAAATCTTTACATTTTCATACCTTGTTTTCACATTTACTTTTTGTACATAAACTTTTGTCTCTACTTATTGCCTTTTCTCATAAATGCCTTTTTCTTATAATCATCAAATGTTTTTAGCATTTCCATATATCTTTGCCAATTATTTTTTATATTGTTTTCTATGTTTTTCTTCTTTATTTTTCATTCACATACTTTTGCAATTATTTTGTTTTTGTTATCTTTTCTTTAAATTTTCCTTCCACATTTTTAATATTATATATGTGCATTTTTCTTGCTATTTCCAATCTATTGGTTAATAACAAACCAATATGATTATGGAATATCACATTTATACTCTTTACCATATTTTTGTTATCATCATTCACCCTTTGTAATTTCCAATCTATTGGTTAACAATAAACCAATATGATTATGGATTATCACATTTTTGTTCACTTTCCACCAACAATATTTATAATCATTCACACTATGTATCACTTCTATCTATCACTATTTCTCACCTTTTGATAGTCATTCATCACTCTCTACCAATAATTGTCATCATCTACATTTATATAATTTTGTATTTTCCTGTCTATTGGTTACCATCTAAAAACCAATATGATTATGGAATATCACCACCTTTTTTTTTCTTTCTATAAATCATTTTATCTTTTTTTAACAATATTTTTTTTTCACTTTTCTCTGAATGAACCAATATTATTTTCTTCACAGGGGGGAAATGTTATATAAAAATATGTTTATCAAATATAATTTCATAGATATAAATACTCTGTTTAAATCGACCGCCAGAGGTCATGCTTCCCATATAAAATCTCATTGTTGTTCTTCCCCGCTGGTCGGCTCAAACCATATGTAATTATGTAAATATTCTTTTGTTTTTCATATTTTTTATTCTTACGCCTTAAGCCAGACTGTACTTGTACAAAATTATGTTTTTAATATGAATTCATTTCTCAGCTCAATAAAGCAATATCTGATCAAGACCATTTTATTATTATTCTTTCAAGAAATTTAGCTACGACTGCACCACCATTACAATAATCCTCAACATGAATCAAATATCTTTTTTTTATAATATAATATATATATATATATATATATATATATATTACCTTTGAAGGACTATTGCTGGTGTCAAAAAATAAATATAAATGGAATAGAAAAATGACTTACTGTAGGGGAAAATCCACCGACCAATGGCCGGCGGTACGGTCATCTCTCTCCTTTACTTCCTCCTGAATTCAACTGCCACTTTTTAAAAAAATTTGGCGCCCTCTACGGTTCAAACCATACTGCCCCCTATGAGCGAACTCTGAGATCCTTTTAATTTAAAAAAATGCTTAATATTATTAAGGTTTTATAATGAATATATATTACGTTCATTTTTTTAACTCTGAATATTTAATAAAAAAAAAAATAAAAAAAAAAACAGAAAGAGCAAAGAGACAATTCCATGCCTGTCTTTATGGGTGATGGGATCTGGGTCTTCTTCTCAGTTGAAGGTTGAGGTTGTTGGTGGTGGTGGGGGTTCACAGGCTTATCTATTGTCCGGTCATCTCCAGGCTGCTGAGCGGGTCGGCCTCCATCACTGAGGGACTCTTGGCATCTCACTGAGGGGCTCTTGACATCTCACTGAGAGACTCTTGGCATCGGGGTGTAGCAGGTCACATGGGGAGTTTAGACCGTAGGAAGGCCAGGGAGGTCTATAGGCCTTTTAAAATCTTCCTTCAGCCACACTTTCCAGCTCCCACACCAGGCTTGGTGTAGTTCCTCACGCACACTTTCTGGTCAGTGGTGAGCTCCTGTAGCATGCCATCTCCTTGAAGGTGTCTATGGGGTTCTGGACCTGGAGTAGGGTTGGCTTGTAGTCCAGACTGCATGCTACAGCAGTCAGTTGGCTGTCAGAATTGGTCCTCAGGGACTCATGCCTCCCCTGCCACGACACTCTCACATACAGGTGAGCTCCTCTTCAATCATTAACATTGTTCCCCCTACAGCAGACATCCTTTCATTCCATTTAAATTTATTTAGACCACCAGCTAAGCTATTTGCAACCAATTACAATATATTTGTCTTCCGCATCCTCAACACACCAAAAGTGAAGACATGGAGGCGAATATACTAGCGAAGAGTCTACCTAGGGACAAACTACGGAAATGTGCAGATAGCCTTGGACTTGCTGATTAGGGCTTACACACAGGGGAGCGTGTGTTGTATATATATATTAATTAATTGTTGCCACAGAGTATGTGTAAGCTCACAGGTAAATAGGCGCTAACCGAAACAGAAAAAAGTTCCTTTGTTCAATATTAGTCTCCCTTTTATATTTTGTTCTCTCTCTTGTAAATCAATAAATATAATGTTTAATTAATAATTATTGGAATCAGGTTCATTAATAATTCTAAGCAAAGTGAACCCGATCTTTAGAACTAAAAGTCTATCATAATTTTAATATCCTGATTTTAAATTATATAGCAACAAATATTTTTTAAGAAACTGATAATTTATGTTATGCTGGTTGTACATATTGCCAGATACTTCTTTCTTTTGTACACAGTTCTTTTTTTAATCGTTTTTCTCTCTTTCTCAATGTTAATATCATATGACTATTCTATTCACGGCCTAAAATTATTGTATATATATGTATAGATAAATGTAAAGGCATACATGTATGACAGCGTAAGTGTCCCTAGGGGGAAATAGCGCTTTAAATTGAAATAAAATGAATCATATTTGTATCATTTATATTGTAGTTTGATTGTTGCCAATGGTTCAGAACTGAGTAAAGTTGGGGCTATTGAGCTATCAGGATTTTTGGATCTAACTTCACTTACCACGTTTCATTTTCATTATCTTGAATGTTTTCTTAATTTTTGATAGAATTATAGTCTTGAATATCAAAGCGTTATAGGATTTGTGTGTGTGTGTGATTGATAATTTTTTAGAATTTGTAGACAAATATTTTAAAAATTCGGCAGAATGTGGACATCGCTTCAACTTCCACGTTTCTCTTTTCCCATCTTTGATGGTTTCTTGCTATTTGCTAGAATTATAAGCTTGAATCAAGGCGTTATAGGGTATGGTTGATTTTTTTTAATAGAATTTGTAAATAAATAATTTACAAACTTCGGCAAATTTGTGGACATCGCTTCAATTTTCACGTTTCCCATTTCCAATCTTTGATGGTTTCTTGCTATTTGCTAGAATTATAATCTTGAATCAAGGTGTAATAGGATTTGCTTGACTAATTTTAGAATTTGTAAACAAATATTTTACAAACTTCAGCAGATTTGAGGACATCGCTTCAATTTCTACGTTTCCCTTTTCCAATCTTAGATGGTTTCTTGCTATTTGCTAGAATTATAAGCTTAAATCAAAGCTTTATAAGATTTAGTTGATTGTTCATTAGAATTTGTAGACAAAATTCGGCCGACTTGTACCATTGTTATATTTTCTTTTGGATTAAATTCGCTGAGGTCTAATTCTACTTTTTTCATTCTTGAAGCTCTCTACTTGTAGACTTAGTGATTGGTATTATAAATCAAAATTAAGTTTTCCAGTGCAGTAAGGGCAGTTGAAATTGTTTAATTTTAAAAAGAATCTTACGCGTCTATAAACTATTTTATACGCGTATGCTTCTTTTTGTGAAATAAAAAAAACTCAGAATTAATATATTAACACTTTCGACCCGAGGGACGCGCGTCCTTGCCGATTTTGCATCAAGCTCGAAAAACGCGAATTCGCGTCCTCGATTTTCAAAATTAAATATAAAATCACCGGCGGCCGACACGAATTCGCGTTCACCAGGATCTTGTCCCATACCTTCTTGTCTATCTATCAGTGGGTTGGGGGGATGTTAGCAGACCTAATGTACCTGTAAAACGTCACGTGAGACCACCGTTCCAGCAGCCTCTATTGCCTGCCTATGCAACTGTGGAATCGCCCGTCCTCAAAGTGTTAATATTATATATTTTGAAAATATTTTCATTTTAAAATTTATGCGAAGAGTAATATGATCTAAGAAGTTTATATATTTATATGTAAAGAAAAAGGCATCTCCTTATCGTGCAACTGAAAGTTGCTGATGGCTTGCGCCGATTATTCCGATAGATGGCGCAAGCCATCAGCAACTTTCAGTTGCACGATAAGGAGATGCCTTTTTCTTAATTTATGAACCTTATCCTAGTACAATATCACATTTGTACTAATTTTTCATATTTATATGTGTGTAAAATAATTTAAAAAATAAAATAATAAAAAAAGGTCAGGTGTTGGTAGTAAAATCAAAGAAGGCATATCCTGACCACGAGCCAATGAGCTTTTTAGATGGTAGAGCGTCATCTAGTGGAACAGAAATTAACTAAACATTGATTTAGCTTTTCTCTGATATTAACCCATGATAACCCATTTTCTTGGTAAATCAAGAAAAGCCAACCACGAACGCGTTTCGGGCTGTTGACCCTCGTCAGCGTGGTTTGTTTGGTCCCAGAGGCTTCCTGAGAAACCAAGGAATGGGTATTTAAGGCCAAACCTGAGTAAATACGCTTAATATGTGAAAAAACACTGAAAAAATGAAATTATAAAAAAGGTCAGGTGTTGATTTCTGTTCCACTAGATGGCACTCTGTCATCTAAAAAGCTAATGTGCTCCTGGTCAGGATATGTCTTTTTGATTTTAATATTTATACTTATTTCCATCTCCTCAAAGCTTATGTCCATAGTTAATTTACTGCTGGATTGCCCACTCTTCTTCACCGCTAGACAACAGACATTAAATAATGTTGTATATCTATATCAATTTGTAAATAGCAGAGAGATTTATCATAGATTTGATAAAAAATAATTTTGATTTATAATATCAGGTTCCTAATATATATTATTGTTTCTCTTTTTATTTTTAATTACTTTTTCTTGAATAATATGTTTATAACTGTTTCTGTTAAAAAAATGTAAATCGACGCAATTATCCCTAGCCGGGATATCGTGCTTTGTGTGTTGAAATAAATAAATAAAAAGTTAATTTAAAATACCTTTTCCAAGAGTACAGCTTCAGTATCACTATAAAAAGAAAACAGCAATCTACAATATTACAGCATTATGTTAGATTGAACTGGCGAACCGTTGGAAGTGTTAACAATTGATGAGTCATGCTCTCCCATTATTTTATCATTGCAGTAAGGGGAGTAGAAAATTGTTTTATTTCAAAAAGAAACATAGGCGTCAAAAATAATTCTAATTTCTTGATTCTAGATTTATTGAGAAGTGAGCATATATCCTTTTTGAAACGATTCTATTGGCATATGCTTCAATGCTATTTAAACAAATAATATTGTCGCGTATAAGGCCTCAAAACACCTACAACCTCCGCTAATAGATGACGCTTTCGCCTATTTCTGTATGGAACTAGTGTGGATATCGCCGACTGCTGTGGTTTTGTTTCCTAGAGCAAAATAGTTGTAAATAGATGTTCATATTGGCTCTGGAGTGTAAATAAATGTAAATACCCATTTGAATAATATTATAGTTTTAGGTAATGTGTAGTAGAAATGACAATAAAAAGTAGTGTTTGAAGTCTTGCTGTTGTTACTCTCGCCAACATCGCTGCTGCTACCCTTCTGGTAAGTCTACGGTGTCCCCCCACCGGTAGTAATGCCGAGAGATACTGCCAGAGGAAAGGAATGTCACTTGAGTGGTGGTTCTCGGACGTCCTTGGGTGCTCTGCAGGGTACAGCTGCAGAAGGAGAGCAACGGGAGCCCCGGGAGGTGATCCACGAAGAAAGAAGCGGCGTCGTCGCGAGGAACCGGAGGGGTCAAGCACGACAATATTCACTATGTATATTGGAATGATAAAATATTACAAGACATTGCATATATACATATATATTTCATTCTCCATCTTTATCTAGCGCCTTCACAAACTGCTTACATAAACCTAGCTTTATATGTAATGGTGGTAAAATGATTTTTCCCGAGACACCAAAGGTTTGCTAATCACATCAGCTTTTCCTACTGCCATTTAATCTCGAAGAGTTCATTTGTTTGTTTTCCAATGTATTTGCCGTGCCCTGCTATCCCACATGCATAAAAAACAAGGATACTTGGTGTATCCGATTTGAAATCCCAGTAAAAAGTTAACCATTTTTAAATCAGTGGTGAACCCTACTAGCGGTTTTGCCAGCGTAATCTACCATACCGTTTAAATTTAGAATGCGTATAAAAGCGTATAAACTTATACGCATCAAAAATGCATTAAAATCTGTTTTGTATGAATCAGTGATATGATAAATGGTATTGAGATAACTTTACAAGTCTAAGGAAAACGCCATTTTGTAGGTTGGCTTTATAATTGAGCTAGTACCTATTTACTTGAAGCTTTTAAAATACTTTATGGGGGTCGGTTGAAGGATGGTCTAAACCGTTGGTTTTCGACCGCTACGACCCGGGTTCGATTCCCGCAGTGGGCACTTTTTTTTTAATTGCTCCAATGGCCCCCAATCCTTGCAAAAGTCCAACCTCAACAGCGAGTGCAAGTAACCAAACGGGGCTCTGGCACATTTGTAAGTGCAAATTTGAACTGCTTTTCACATGTGTAGACATGTGGTGCACTTACAATAAAAGCAGTCGCCTACTTCTACCCACCATGATTATCATGGCTTGTACCACGTGTACTAGGGGTAAGAAAAAAAACTTTATTTCCGATGCTTCAGCGAACTGCTGTCGTACCTTTCAAAGAAAACTATTTAGTTGATGTTGAATTGTGTTACATTCACAATTTGGCGACGCAAGTCAACATTGTCAACAAATTAGGTACCCAGTGATAAGTTACTTAAACAATTATTTTACAAATGGAAGCGTGAAGTTTTCAACTCAATATTGACAAAAGGAATTATTTTATTGAATCATCAAAATAGGTTTCCTTGAAAAAGGGAAACAGAGGTTCGCCAAAACGTTAGAAATGCAGTAAAAAAAGGTTGAAATAAATCCTTTATAACTCAATTTTTAAAAATCGAAACTATTATAGACGAGTATGATTCTTTTTAAAAATAAACAATTTCTACTGCCCTTACTGCAATGGAAAAATTTATGGGAGGTTCTGGCTCATCAGTGGTGAACCTTCCCAGTTTCTATTTTTCATATTTCGTTTTTATTTATTTTAATTTTATTTTATTCACCACTGATGAGTCAGGCCCTCCCATTAATTTTTCCATTGTAATAAGGACAGTAGAAATTGTTTATCTTTAAAAATAATCATACGCGTATATAATATTTTCGAATTTTGATAACAGATGGCGCGCTAATGCATCATAATATAACTCAATTTTTACAAGTTCAATCATAACACAACCTGGTCCAACACAGAATTCGTTTCTGTGTTGTGTGTGTATGTTGTGTTGTTATTTGTGTTGGAGCGGCTTTAAGTCCCTTTCTCTTCAATATGATTGCAAGAAAAGCATTTACTTTGCAAAAACCTAGAAAGAGCGAATTAGTGGGCTTCGCAGATGATTTCACACTAATGGTGCAGGTGGCCCCAAAGCTTCCTAAATGTCAAATAAACAATTTTCTTGAAAATTTCTCACAATGGTGCAGAAGGCATGGAATGTTGGTAAATCCCCACAAGACTCAAGCATGCATGTTTTACAGAAACAAACCAAGATGGCCAAACAAGGACAGCATCCGACTTCTAGACCAGCCCATTGCAATCAACAAAACAATTAAAATCCTTGGTATTACCTTTGATTCGAAGAGACAATTTATTAAACATCTCAATAACAGTTTACTCAAATACCGATGGATTCTCCCAAGGCTCACTAGCACCATAAAAGGACAATTTGGTTCAACCTTCAGTTCCGGACACAAAATTTACAAGAGAGTCGTTCTCCCAGCGCTACAATATGGCTCCGGAGTCTGGGGAAAACGTGCATATGACCCAAATGGGGCTCGCAAGCTGCGTAGTCTCCACTACAAATATGCGAAAACAATAATAAGAGGTGGTCCATGCACACCGACAATTCCAGCTATCTCATTGACGGATTGTCCCCCACTCGATATCTCTATAAAGGCTCACATAGAATATTTAAAAACTTTGAAAACGGGCCACTACGAATCACGCCCAAGTCCTTCCTCTTTACCCTATCCCCCATTACGGAAGATAGTCTATTTTGCCAAATCACTACAACTGAATGTCACCACCATTTACACAGACGGATCCCAATCATCAGAAGGAGTTGGGGCTGGAGTCATCCTACCACCTCCTCTACAAACCATACAACTTAAACTCCACCAGGAGTGCTCAGCGTTCCAAGCTGAACTGCTTGCCATTCTCTACGCAACAAAATTCACCATGAGTTTCCCGAAAGAACACTTTGTCATTGCCTCAGACTGCCGATCGGCTCTATCAGCCATATGTAGGTCTTGGCCCCCAAGAACACAACTGATTGCGGAAATAATCTGCAACCTGCATTTTTCACCAAATGTGCAACTCTGCTGGATCAAAGGTCACAGAGGTATTCAGGGAAATGAACTGGCGGATCAGGCGGCAAAGGCTGCAGCACATTCTAATCTGCCACTGTCCTTTACCACCCTCCCAAAGAGCGTCGCGCGCGGTAAAAAGGAACAGATGGCCCTCAAAATGTGGACAGACCTCTACATCCAAGATTACTCCACCAGAAATCTACGAAGATTTGCTGCTACCCCGAAACTACTCCTCCAAATGCTTCGAAACATCAAGCATGGATCTACCTCCACAACAGTCCTGACCGGCCATGGCTACATTCAGGCAGACCTTGCAACGGTATCGAAAAAAGACCCAACTTGCCCCCACTGCCAAGATGAAGACCAAACCGTAGACCACCTCCTCTTCACTTGCCCAACCTTCCAATACCAAAGATTCCAGACGGCCACTCTCCTAGGTATCACCAACATATGTCCAGCATCCCTGGAAGGTCTCCCAAGAAAGAAATCTGCCTGGCAACACCTCATTAATTGGACTTCCACTGGCATTGTACATAAATCCAAGAAGACTTAGGTCAGAAGGACATCCCGGGTAGTTGGCGACTTCTGTACGCTCCAGGAACCTGGGTTACTTAAATAAATAATAATAATGATAAATAAATAAATATGATTCTAGAGGCTACTTAAAGTAGAGGTATCTCATTATTCCCTTATACAAAATTGTAGGATGGTTGAAACACGCTCTGGTAAGATGCAAGACCCAGCACAGGAGAGAATCAAGGCTGAAGAGTCTGCCAAGCCGCAACCTGGTGCAACAATTGGTAGAGATGCTAGTTCCGACCCAGTTGTCCTGAATCCCAACATCGACATCCCCAAGTATGATGGAACAGAAGACCCTCGCCCATGGATTGAATCTCTTGAAGAAATTGGCTTCCTGTACCATTGGGCAGACTACATCATCTCCCGTTATGCTGCCATGAATATGATTGGTAGCGCCAAAACCTGGCTGAACCTACACAAGATAAGTTTCACCAGCTGGGAAAATTTCAAGAGCCGCCTAATTGAGGATTTTGCCTCAGACGCCAACAAAGAAGAAATGAGGATGAGATTAAACAGGATGCAACAGTGGAATGAACCTGCAATCAGGTTCGCAGAAGATATCCTTGTACTGTGCAACAAGGTCGACCCCCAAATGGAAGAAGAGATTAAAATAAACTGGGTTATTGGAGGGTTAAAGAAAGAATACTCTTTTGCCCTTCACCTAAACCCTCCTAAAAATACCAATGAACTTCTTGAAATTTGTAAAAAGCTGGATTTGTTCGAAAAGAATTACCAAGGACGTGTGGAAAAATCAAAAGCTCTTTATAATGGACCACGCTCTCCTCGTCCCTATCATCAAGAGCAATGGAAGAACGCTCCGTCGTTCAGAAGACCATACCAGGACACCTCCAAGCCCCAGGCCCCCGCTCCGAGGTACTACCAGAACACCTCCAAGCCCCAGGCCCCCACTCCGAGGTACTACCAGAACAAGCCTCTGCCCCAGGTATCTGCCCCTAGACGATCTTACACTCCCAATCCTGAGCCAAAACCGGTTTACCCAAGTAAAACATACAATAAGAGTCCAAATTCAAACAGGAATAGGACAGAAGACGGGAGACCAAAATGTTTCAAGTGTAACAAGCCAGGACACGTAGCGCGGTATTGCAGAGTCAGGTTTGTAAGAATTGTGGAAGAGGACCCCATAGTTACACAATACAAGGTCGAAGAAGAAATCCGAATGGATAATGGAACTGAGAAGTCGAGACCTCTGCTCTACGCTGACGTAAGTAATAGCACGTACTCTGGTATCCCTACAAGGAATAGATATGCCGCATTAGAAGATTTAAACTAAGCATCGCGCCTGAGTCCGTCAATCAAAGCAAGTCGACCATAAATGGAGTTAAAAAGTTGGACCCCAAATATAAAATGAACATTAACGTGGATAGAATCGGTATCTGCGAAGCTTTGATTGATACAGGCGCCGATCTTTCAGTGGTCGACCTTAGTACAGCTCTTAACACAGGTCTTGAAATAATAAATCCTGATAAAATGTGCTCCGGACCCGATGGCAAAGAATTAGATATCGTAGGAAATATTATTTTGAATATAAAATTTGATGACAAAACAATTACACATCAATTTGTGATAATGAGAACACATTTGCGAATATTTATACTTGGACGAGATTTTCTTAAGAAAATGAACGCAAAAATTGATTGTCAACGTGAAACAATCAAATATGACTTAACAGAAAATCGTGACGTAATCAAATATCAACAGAAGAAAATAAAAAGTGCAAAGGATGCCATTATACCAGAACTTTCTATTAAATTGATTAAGGCATTTGTAGAAGCAGAGGATGGCGAATACATCGTCGAGGAGAACCAAAAAATGTTCCAAACAAATGGACTTCGACTAGCGAGAAGCTTAATAAATGTTGGGAATAAGGAAACATATATCTGGATAACAAACCCTTACCCTCGACCATTAAAAATATTAAAAAACCAAACATTGTGCTTTGGAAGCCAGCCAGCCGAAGTGAATCTTATAGAAGAAAGTGAACAAAAAGAGCATGAAGAACCCCAATTTCAGATAAACGAAAATTTAGCATATAAGGAAAAGGAGCAATTGAAACAAGTTTTGGAAAAGTACGCGGATTTGTTTTCGTCGGGATTAGGAAGATCCAACTTAGCGAAACATCGGATTGATACAGAAGGCGCGAAACCGATCAAACACAAGCTGTATAGGGTGAGCGCGAAAGAGCGAGAAATCATAAAAGAGCAAATTGATGAAATGCTCAGAGACGGCATAATTAGACCATCCTCGAGTCCATGGTCCTTCCCTGTAATCTTGGTCAAGAAGCGAGATGGTAAGTACAGATTTTGCGTTGACTACAGAAAATTGAATGATGTAACAGTGAAGGATGTTTACCCAATTCCCAGAATTGATGAAGTATTGGATACACTTCAAGGATCCAAATACTTTTCAGCAATTGACCTTAAATCAGGATATTGGCAAGTAGAGGTTGAGGAGAAAGATAAAGAAAAGACAGCCTTCACTACAGCACATGGCCTATATGAGTTCAACGTAATGCCCTTTGGTCTATGCAATGCCCCTGCTACATTTGAGAGGAACATGGAAAATATTCTTGGTAATCTTAGATGGCAAATTTGCTTATGTTATATAGATGACGTAATCATTTATAGCTCGGATTTTTCAACACATCTCAAAAGAATAGAAGCTGTTTTGAGATGTTTTCGCGAGGCTAATTTAAAATTGAACAACAAAAAATGACAATTTGCTTTCGAAGAACTGGAGATTCTTGGCCATATAACTAATCAACATGGTATAAAACCAGCGGAGCATAATATCAAGGTTATTAGAGATTTTCCTAGACCCAAAAAGATGAAAGAAGTTCAATCATTTTTAGGAATGTGTTCATATTATAGAAAATTTAACAAAGGTTTTTCGAAAATTGCCGATCCATTAAGCAGTCTTATAAAAAATAATGTACCTTTTACCTGGACAGAAAATCAAGAAAAAGCATTTCAAACCCTTAAAGTAGCATTGAGAAATCCCCCAATATTAGGGCACTTTGATCCGGATGCAACTACTTACAGTAGTCGAGGCAGAGTGGAAAGCTTGGGAATGTCCATACAAAAAAACGAAGACACAGTTGCACTAGGAAAGTTCCGTGAACAGATAAAAGTTGAGCTAGGAGCGAAAGATGGAGAGATAGAAGATTTCTTACCGGTCTACATGATGGATGAGATGGACCTGGGGTACAACCGAAGCGAGCTCACGCAGATGGTGAACTAACTGTATTTTTAGCTAGGACGGGGGCTTTATAAACCGTTTCTGAGAAAGGGGGTTTTGCATGTCACTAGATGTGAAGAGTGTGGGTCGTCTGGTGACATTCTACTGGCGCCGTCCTGACAGCTTCCAATCTATCTTTAGATGTTACTTTGTGGCTTCCCATCTATCTCGAATTTAGACGTGTTTGACTTCTATCTCTCTAGCTCAACTCTTAATCTATTACAGAGTTTTATTTATTATCCTCTGTTTGTACAAATTACATTACATATGATGATGTAATGACACATGTCAATAATGCATATAACCATTTACAGATGTGTTTCTACTATACAACATTAAAATCTTGTTATAAGTTATATACAATATAGGGTTGTTGGTTTAAATTACCATATATATACATCAAGGGGTGTATGAACAGTTTTACAATCTAACATATTATATTAAAAAAAAAAGTTTTTCAATATATTTTTGTTGTTTTAGAATTATTTTGTCATTATATTTTAATATTTCAATTCCTAAAACACTTAAAAGATTATAATTTTTCTTTATTTTGAAACAAGTGTTAACTTAATTAAAATATCATTTAAAATTTTAGAATCAGCATTACAAATAATGATATCATCAACATAAAGTCCCAAAAAAAGAATTGAGTCATTACTTTGGTATGAAAATAAGCATTTATCTGAATTAAAAATTTTAAATCCTATCTGAAGAAGATATTTAGTAAAGGTTTCATAAAAGACTCTGCCTGCTTGTTTAAGTCCATAAATGGCCTAATTAAGTTTACAAACAAATTTCTTGCCTTCTTCTTGATATTCAAATCCTTTAGGCTGTGACATGTATATAGTCTCTTCCAACTTACCATACAAAAAGGCAGTTTCTATATCAAAATGATGAATATGCAAATTTTTCATTGCTGCAAAAGCAATTAAAGTCCTTAGAGAATCTGATTTCATCACAGGTGAATAAGTTTCTGAATAGTCTACTCCTAATTTTTGTGAGCATCCTACTGCAACTAATCTTGCCTTATATATGGGATTTAAAGGATCATGGCTATTTTTAATGGAAAACACCCATTTTGATTTGATAGGCTTAATGGTTTTAGTCATAGGTAAAACATCCCACACCTTGTGATTATTTAAAGAATCGATTTCCCCTTTCATGGCTTGAACCCATTTTTCTTTATCTGGAGAGTTTATGGCCTCTTCATAATTAGTTGGTATAATTGGTAATGAATCAACCTTCATAACACTATCTACTGGATGGTAGGTAGGATCAGAAGTCATGTCATCTTGTGATGTGTCTTCATCAGATAATGATGGTAATAGTAAAATCCTTGTTCAGGGGTAGGTCTCAAGTTGTAGACATTTTTATCTTCATCTGGCTCATTACTTGTGGATTCTGGAACATTTCCTTGGTGAATAGGAATTGGTTCTTCTTCCTTTTGGCCATTTTTATGGCAAAAATTTAGGTCAATTAATACATGATCTGGCAATTCAGCTTTTACTTCATTACTAAGTAGTTCAGCTCCCTTTTCTTTTTCAATAAAGCTTACATTCCTTGTTTCAGTAATTGCATAATTTTTAGGGTAACAGATTCTAAATGCTTTTCTTTTATTTGAGTATCCAACAAATATACCTGATTTTGTGATTTTTCAAATTTGTATCTTTTGAATCTGAAATTGACCTTGAAATATTGGCTGAGGGTGCTGAGTATGGATACAAATAGATTGCCTCGAATATGTTTAAAAAGAATGAGGCAAATATCCTGTGCTACAGGTGCGCCCATCGGGTTTATAAAACAATTAAGCAATTTACTCAATAATAACGGATCCTCGTGGCTTACTTATTGTAATGATCCTGATTCACTAAGGAATGCTATCCCAGGAATATTAAGAACTGCGATAGAGCAAACAATACAAAATGACTTAACAAGAATAACCCAATCAAAGTTATATTCCCACTATAGAGATATATATACAACGTTTACCACCGAAAAATATTTCTTAAGTGAACTCCCTTTTCCTGTCATCAGATTAATCGCACAATTTAGAACCCTTTCAATTTTTTTCAGAGAACACCATCTGATTTTATTGAGGCGTGAAGACCTGAAATGCACTTTCTGTGGATCAGGAATAACAACGGAGATGTTGCACTACCTATTTGACTGTGCTGCTCTGTCTGAGGAAAGACGAAAACTAAATGATAAAACGGGGCAACTTTGTCCTTCATTTCCGGCACTAATTAATGAAATATCAAAAAATAGGTATATAGCGATGGCGATATTTGGATTCCACAAGACTATATCCCGGAAAAAGGCCACACAGTGTTCTCCCCATCCATTGTGAACTGGCGAATCCTGTATAGGGCGAGAGGCCCTAAATAAAGGCTTTTTGTTGTTGTTGTTGTTGTTGTTGTATCTTTTGAATTTTGGAATTCAGTATTCAGCTCTGCATCCAAAAACTTTTAAATGTTTTATAGTAGGTTTCTTTCTTGTAAATAGTTCTTCAGGGGTGGTTTTATCATTCCTTTTATGTGGAGTTCTATTTTTTATATAAGAATAAGTGTTCATGGCTTCTGCCCAGAATTTTGGTGGTAATTGAGATTCTATCAATAGTGCTCTTGTTCTTTCAATTAAACTTCTATTTGCTCTCTCCACTATTCCATTTTGAGCGGTTGAATAAAAGGTTGTAAATTGATGTTTTATTACCTTTTCTATCAAATAAGAGCTTAATTGTCTATTTGTAAATTCCCCTCCATTATCAGACCTTATTCTTTTGATTTTTGTACCTTTTATCTTTTCTATAAGTTCAATAAATTCCTTTAGTTTGGCAAAGGTTTCTTTTTTGCTTTTGAGGAACTTTGGGAATATTTTCCTTGAAAAGTCATCAACTATGTTCAGCACATATATTGCTCTGCCAATGGATTCATGCTGAAATGGACCTAATAAATCCATATGAATTAGATCAAGGGGTTGGTTGATTGCTTTGAATAAATCTCTTTAAATGGCAATCTAGTAAACTTTGATTGAATGCATGTGATACATGGTTCTAAGTTATTAATTGGTGAACAACTGAACCCATACACCATGGAGTCTTTTGGCATCATATTCATATAATTTCCATTTATATGTGCAAGGCGTTTGTGCCAAATTTTCCAATTATTTTCTTGTGTTTTGAACACATTTTCTTCTAGTTTAATGTTAGCACATGCATCAATTGTATAAATGTTATCTTCCCTTTTTGCAGTTATAATGCTGGATTCATTTTTATCTATTATCCTTGCACCATTCTCATCAAATATAATCTGTTTTTCATCTTCAGTTATTTTACTTACTGACATTAAATTACTGTTGAGTTCAGGTACATATAGAACTTCTTTTAGTGTTAAAAGATTATTATCATCCTGATAAATTTCAACAGTGCCAATACCATTTGATTTGATGAATCTATCATCAGGAAAAGTGATTTTTCTGCTATCATCTTGAAGATCATCCATTAGATTAATGTCTGTAGACATATGGCTTGTTGCTCCACTGTCTAGTATCCACTTGCATTTATTGTTTAACTCTGGGGAACTTAGGTTCATGGCAGTTTCTTGATTATGATTTTCTCCTATCAAAGAAACCCTAGAAGGATATTGTTTATTTTTTGAAAATGTTTGTTTGGGGATTGTTTGTATAGAATTCCCTTGATTGTTTTATTTTCTTTTTTTTTTAAACTGGGTTGAACCAACATACTGCTGCTTTATGTCCAAACTTTTGACAAATGAAGCATATGGGTTTCTTTCTCTATTAGAATCACTTGAATTTCTCTTAAAGCTTTCGTTAAATTTATGGTTTATATTATATGCAGCATTTTTGTTGTATTCCAATTGATTACACACAGCGCACAACGTTAATTATTATTTAATTAACTACAAGGTAAAGGGATTATATATAGAATAAATGGTAAACATGGAGAAAGTGAATATGTCAGTATGGCGACGCCGCTTGCAGGGTTGCATCAACAGGAAGTGACGCCAGCTCCAGTGTTACCGAAGCCAACCGTCCGCCGCCACGGTCCAGCAATCTCCTCCCTCGAAGTGATCCCTTCTTTATGGATTACTTCGCCGTTTAAGAGTCTCGAACGATGAAGTTCGTGTAGGTTTCTCCCCTTATTTACTTCAGTACTGAGGAGTTCAATGGAGTTCTGAGCATTTCTCTGGTTCCTTAGGATCATTGGATGAGATCGAGTAGGAGAAGGCTTTACAGTATCTTCATTATGGCTGTCCTCTTCTGTAGGTATCACGTCTTCTTGATCTAATAAAGACACTGGATTCTCTTCAATCTCCGGTTGAGTCCCATAGCTGTAGTGTTCAACTGATGGAAGCACCTCCCGGTTGCTGTCGTTCCTCGATACATCACTCTCTTTGAAGACACAGTCCCGAGATTCCACCACTTTCTTCATCTCAGGAATCCACACTCTGTAGCCACGTCCTCTGAGTGCATATCCAACAAGGTTACCTTTGACAGCTCTCCTTTCGAGTTTGGATTTACGGACTTGTCTTGGAATATGGACAAATACTTGACAGCCAATAGCTCTTATGTGTTTAAGGCTAGGCTTGTTCCCTGTCCACAGTTCATATGGCGTGCTTTCACCATTGGGATTGTTGAGAACTCTGTTTCTGACATAGGCTGCGGTGTAAGTCAGCTCCGCCCCGGAAGCCTTTGGCAGACCACTTCCAGATATAGTGCTCCTGACAAGATCTAGGAGTGTCCTATTCATTCTTTCTGCCACACCATTCTGTTGGGGTGTATACGTCATAGTGTGTTTATGAACTATTCCAACGCTCGTGCAGAAAGTGTCCCATTCCTTGGAGCAAAATTCCAATCCATTATCCGTACGTATTCGTCTTAGTTTCCGGCTGGTTTGTTTCTCAGATTCTTGAATCCACTCTTTGACTTTTCCCAGGGTTCCGCCTTTGTTTTTCAGGAAAAATACACTTGTATATCTCGTAGATTCATCAATGATGGTTAAGACGTACTTGGCTCCTCCCCAGCTCAATACGCCAAGTGGACCCATCAAGTCCGCATGCACCAAGTTCAATGGCATGATTTCTTTTTCCTCCATGTGTGAGTGTTGAAGGAATGGCAGACGGTAAGACTTTCCGATCAAGCAGTCTTCGCACTTTTCTGGCTTTGCCGGGCTTCAATCAAGTCCTCTTACGCTTTGGTTCTTGGCCATCTTTGCTATCGTATATGCATTTACATGCATCAGCCTTTTGTGCCAAAGTTCCAGTGTAAGCTCTTCCTTGCATTCAGATGCAAGAGAAACACGATCATTCTGATCTATCGGAGAGGATGGAGTAGTCTGGACGTAGTAAAGTCTACCCAGCTTCTTCCCTCTATCGAGAGTTTACCTTTCATGTCCATAATGTGGCAACTACTCCTGTTGAAGACAACTTTTCTACCGTTTTCTATCATTTGGAATACAGACAGAACACTGTGACGCATATCTGGAACGTACAAGGTGTTCTGGGCAACCATATTGCTGGCATCTCCCTTGTGTCCAACAATATTGGCACTGACTGTACCGATACTACATGCTTCTATAGAAGAGCCATTCCCAATAGTGATGGAACTCATATTGCTTGTGCACTCTTTCAGACATGTGAAGTAATCTCTCTTGGGAGTCATATGGTGCGTCGCTCCAGAATCTATGATCCAGGTCTCGGCGGTAGCTCCAAACAAAGTGTTGCACATTTCCGACATATTTACGCCTTTGTTTTGGTCAAACCTCTTTGGTCTTTGTTCATTATTTCCTTTCTTCCTGCATTCCCTTGCATAATGGCCTTTACCTCCACATTTGAAACAAACAACCTTTGCTTTAAATTGTTTTTCTGTTTCAATGGACTTCGAAGAGGCATTAACGACCATGGCACCCACATCTTTTGGTAGATTAGACGAACGCCTTTCTGCTTCTGCCAACAGCCGTCTTTTAACTGTGGCGGTCGTGAAGTCTGAATCAGGCAAGTTAAATATGGTTGAGACAACGCGGTGTCCCAATCCTCTGGTAATCTACCCAAAAGAACCATAGCCAAATCGCCATCATCAATTTTGTCGCCAATTTGGGCCAGTTCGTTTACAATGTGGTTTATCTTCCCCATATACCCTTCCATATTGCTGTGCTGAGTCAACCTTTCGCCATATAACTGTCTTCTTAGTTGTACGGCTCGATATCTACTATCCTTTGGTGCGTATAATTTTTCCAGTTCCTCCCAGACCTCTTTCGGAGTATTCAAATGTTGAACATGCAATTGTTGTTCATCATTAATCCGGAGGCAAATTTTTGGAAACGCCTTACCCTCCCGCGACCAAAAAAGTTTTGTTGCAACAAGGTCACTAGGGTCAGGCTTAGCCTCTCCTGGATTGATCAAACTCCACAAGTCGTTTTCGATTAGAACGAGTTTCATCTGGAAGCTCCAGCTGGAGTAATTAGCACCATTTAATTTTGTAATCGTCGTGTTTGCCATTTTACAAAATATTTGGTAAGTAGAAAAAAGGATGGGCCAAGTAATCAAAGGGAATTTGGTTACTCACGTTTTAGGCCTTGCGCTTCTTCAGTCGACGTTTTAGGTCTTGCGCTTCTTCAGTCTCACGTTTTAGGCCTTGCGCTTCTTCAGTCTCATAATTTTTGTTGTATTCCAATTGATTACACACAGCGCACAACGTTAATTATTATTTAATTAACTACAAGGTAAAGGGATTATATATAGATTAAATGGTAAACATGGAGAAAGAGAATATGTCAGTATGGCGACGCCGCTTGCAGGGTTGCATCAACAGGAAGTGACGTCAGCTCCAGTGTTACCGAAGCCAACCGTCCGCCGCCACGGTCCAGCAATTTTCATCCTTGTTGTTCTTGTTTCTTTCTTCATGGAGCTCAAAAATTCTTCTTATATCAGAAATAGTAGCATCTGGGTAATTGTCAAATTGCATTGAGACAAGATTGTATTTTGGGGGTAGCCCTCTAATAAAAGCTATGATGAATTCTTCATCTTCCATTGATCCACCCAAAATTCTTGCTTCTTGCAATAATTTCTCTGCTCTAAGCAAATATTGTTCCCAGGTTTCCTCTTTTTTCATTGTTAATCTAGATACATTGTTTTTAGCCTCTATGCATTTTCTCTTTATGTTACCCTCATATCTAGAATGCAAAGCAGTCCAAATTTCTTTACTTGTTCTGCATGTTAAAATTAAACTTACTTGTGTGTCATCCATTGCACAAGTTATTATCCCTCTAGCTTGGGTATCTTTTCTTTTCCATTCGACAGTTATATTCTCATCTTTTGGAGGATCTTCTTTTATAAAGCCATCTAGATCTTTTCCTTCCAAAATACAAATGATGCGAAATTTTCAACTTGTGAAATTATTTCCATCGAATTTTTGGATATTCATCGATGATTCAACCATTTTGAATTTTTACTTAATATGTTCTTTTCGAACCTTAAAGATATTTTCTATCTTTCTTTTTTCAAAAAATGGCCTTTGTTTACCTTTTTTTGCATGAACCACGCTCTGCTACCAATTGTTCGTGTTTTTTGGGGGTAAAAAAGAGAAAATGTTACTTAAATATATTTTCAATGTTATCTTTATGCATAGAAACTACAAAAGTAAAATTTAAGAATTAAGAAGAAAAAATACAAAAAAAAAATCAAGAAGGCACTAACTCAGTTGCCAATTGTTAATCAACATATGCTAGCTAATGTTTTCATCATCAATTTATATTTATTCATATATCTATATAATTTATTTACATAGAGAAAAAATCTTTGAATTAATATACATAACAGAAGAGTGCACGGCCTGGTCTACTGACCAGTTGGGTGTTTTACTCTGTCCTCTTATCATGTTTTAAATAAAGTTAGTTTGAAGGAGACTTTTACCTTCTCCTTTCTGCTATTTAGTCATCTGATTTAAATCCTTGCAACAACCCACAAAAGAATCATCACTGCGAATTCTTTTACCGAATTTCGCATCAGTGTTTTGTGAAACGTTTACCAGAATATTTCTTTACAACATAACTGGGCAGGGCTTAGTCCAGCTTCTTGAAGCCAATGTCTGCAGCGTACTGTCTGAAGCACCTATTGGCAGATGTTGAAGGCCTGATGATACCATGGTGGTTGGTAGAAACATGGCAATAGCGAGATCCAGGTCCGTATTTCCTTAGGTGAGAATATCAGATATTTCAGTGACCCATTTTGAGATATAATCTTCTTTATTAAGAACTTGCAATGTGAAAATTTAGCTAAATAGCTTAACACTTTACACGTGTTTTACAAAGTCAATAGCGAAAAAGAGTGTTGTATTGTGTGTTTGTTATGTTGTATTGTGCGTGTATTGTGTCTTTTGTGTATGTTGTGTGTGTCTTACAGTACATATGGTAGTTTCAAGTTTCAAGAGAGAGGCTGGGATCCTTACCGGCCCGTGGGGGGTGAGGTCTCGAGACCAATCAACCAGCCTTTCTGAAATGAAATCGTTTTTTCTCTCGTAACTATACTTACTGGAATCCAACTGGAGTACTTGGGGAGCTACTTTCCTTGCTGCTTTATTGTCTCGTGCTTCAGAATATGCGACCGGAATTCATCCAATGCCATGACCACCGAAACAAGAAAAGACTACTGGCTCATTTCCGTACCAGGAGAACCAAGCCTTCCTGACGCCCTTGAACGTGTCAACAAGGTCACCAGCGCCCTTTCAAAGAATTCTGAATTCCATCTTCCTCATCTGAAAGTCGGCACGCTGGATCAACTCTTTGAAAACTCGGATGAATTCGTTAAAGAAGATTCTTATATCGAAGGTGTTCTGAAGACCATCGTAAGCAATCTAAGCTCATTACTGAAAGAAGAAAAGAAAAAACCCCAGGAAGATAATTTCAGAATTGATATCAAATTTATTGATATGTATTTACGAAATTTCCGTTGGAATGAAGCCAAGTATAACTCTACTCAGCCGGTACGGTCCATCTTCCAGAAGATTCATGAACAGACGCTTCATGTAGAGACAGATCAAAGAAGAAAATGGGAGGATTACACTAAGATATGTAACGATATGAGTCAGTATGAGAAGAAGAACCTACAGAATCTACTAAGAAGGGATCTATCAATTCATATCAAGAAGGAAAACGTCATACAGAACTCAAAATACCTTACTACCGTATTTTCTGTGGTCCCATCAGGCAAAATTCGAGAATGGAAAACCACCTATGAAACGCTAACTGAAAATGTTGTACCTCGAACATCGCAGTTATTAGTCGAAGAAAAAGATTTTTCTCTTTTTTCTGTAGTCATCCTTCATGGATACAGAGAAAAACCTACAGGAAGCGATGTACCTAAGGAAATACGAAGTTTCATGAATAAAGCATTAGAGAATAAGTTTACCATACGACTTCACCATTATGACGAAGTAAAACTAATGGAAGAAAAAGAAAAATTAAAAATGTTGGAAGTTAATTTCAAAAGACAACGTATTCTTCTAATGAGATGGCTGAGAATCAATTTCTCTGAAGTCTTCACGGCATGGATTCATCTCAAGGGTCTTCGTCTCTTTGTAGATTCAGTTCTGAGATACGGTCTTCCCATCAACTTCCAAGGAATTCTCATGAAGCCGTTGTCTAACAAATCAGATAGAAAGCTCCGTCAAGTCCTTAGCAACATATTTTCACATCTGGATTCCTCAGGGTCCAAGATCCAAGGATCTTCGGATGACAAGAGAGAAGTGAAAGTCCCAGGACTGGAAAGCTTTTCTGAATATCATCCATACGTCGGCTTCAAGTTCATAGCCAACTTCGACACTTCCTGACTTCCTCAGAGGCCACTTTGTCCAATAAATTGTAAACTTAACGGACATCTAAACCTCTCATCTACGTCAATTTTGGCTTTTAAATTATTTTCGATCATTTATTACCATAATCATTAAGGCATCTCCTATAAATGAATATGGTCGAGCACTATCCGATAATTTAAGTTATTAATCAACCAGGCGCGATAATGAAATATTTGCGCCTAATACAGAGAAAACAAAACAGCAAACAAAATCGAACTTAGAATTAAATATTTACAAATTTATATGTATTATTCTACAGAGTACATAAAATTTATATAGACAAAGTGGCTGATGTAAAAAGGGTTAGATCAGAGAACAATCGATGTCTCACTTCTGTAAAGTTCGGACAGTCGTAGATAAGGTGAAGAGCAATTTGTTCAGTTTCTCCGCAGGAACAATTTGATGTTTCTGATAAACCTCTTTTTTTGTAAGTATCTATTCGAATAAATAAAAAAAAACTTTGATTTTTATATATAATTTGATATACATTCTTATAAATGGTTCTCAGAAATAAGCAACGTTAAATTGCATGATTAAGAATTTCTAAAATAGCAAGGCCAAAAAGATATTTAATATATTTACTTTGAAAATATGGTGAAAATAACCAACTAGCTCTATTTACACTATGAGTAAACTGATTTCTAAGTGATATTTCAGAAAGAATGGAAGAAATCACAGCAGTCGTTCTTTATCTTGGGTGTGTGAAGCTGTTGTTCTGGGTTCATGTCAATTTTCTGTTGTTGTCGTGTCCAATGAAGAACCTCAGATCTCTCCATGCATCTCTATCACAGCAGTCGCATATGATGCATCAATGTTCTCTATTTTCGATTTTTAAAGCTTCTGTTCTGGGTCCATTTCAATTTCTGCAAGACTGCGGCCATTTCTGGACATGATAATATTTGGGTAGGTGTTAGTTTCACACCAGGACAGTTGTTGCATGTCCTGTAGGTTCTTGTGCCATCTGGATGTATTGTCATTCTTTTATAGTGTTTCATTCTGCTATGACGTATATAGAGAAAAAGAAGTCAAGAGAAAAAGCCGAATGAGATAAACCATATAGGGAATAAGTCCGAAGCGCGCGCCCAGCAAATATATATCACATAACCATCAAACCCAGCCGATAATAAACCTTTCATCACAAGATTGCGAATTTCGACAGATTACCAAAAAGGCATTAGACGCTGTAACTATTTATATTTTCTTGGTTAAAAGAGCTTTCCAGCCTATCCTTCCTCAGCTAACTAAAACCAGTTAGATGAAGAGAGGCTTGCCCCAAAGCTTCCTTAACCAAACAAATAAAAATAGTTGCAGCGTCATATGTCTTTTTTATTTGTAATATGGCCTTCCTAGAGGACAAACGGGGCAGTGACTACAGAGTGCAAGAAATTTACCATCTTTGTGTAAGAAGGTAAGTACCAGATAATGTGTAAGAAAATTATAATAATTAACTCCGCCTTTGCTGATCCCAAGCCCGGATGAAAAAGGAGGAGGGGAGCAGTAACAAGTTCGCTAAAAAAACCTGGGCTCAGCTTGCCTGACTGATAGTACCCTGTAAGGTCTCCTAATCCAGGGATACAGGATGAGTCTGTACTCCATGTTAGGAGCGGCTTCACATGGTGTCTGTTCCTCATGTCAGAGGGGACGATTTCATATTGGAGCTAAGTCAGTGGCCTGTTACTGAGTAGTGTTCCAAATATTTATGACAAAAGCAGACGCATTCTATTTCACCTAATCATTATAGATGTCAAATATTCTTTAATGAACTCTACTCATCCCCATCAGACATCAACTCAAGTTCTACAAGCTTAATAACTTAATATGATTGAGTGGAGATAATAAAGAAGAAGATAAGGTCTAAAGAGTCCTAACTTCTATTTGCATAACTTTCTCTTTACTTAAATAATTTCACTCACATATTATATTTTATTAAAACGTTTCTATACGGTACATTTTTCCTTCAAGTATGGTTATTTTTATATGACAGAGCCTGGGTAGTTGGCGTTCTGCGCTCCACAGAAACGTTGGTTATAAATAGGTATATCCCATAATGATTATCCCCATCTATATAACCCATATTGGAACGGTGCAGCAAAGAAGATGAAGAGAATAAGTGAGCAAGCAAGTAAAGAAGGTATGCAGCCCCCCCCCCCCCCCCCACAAGGAAGTGTTGATTGACAGATTCCAGAGGAAGGGGCGAGAGACAGACAGTACAGCTTGCGCAATGAAGGGAGAACAAGCCGGGATAGCGGTCGGCCTGAAGGGGGTTTGTGCGCCGAAAGGACATCACAGTCTGGGGGAGAAGTCGTCTGGTGACATCGAGATCTGCGGCAAGGAGAAGACGGCGGCGAGTTACCTCCGGCTGTGTGGATGATCCTGAAAGGCGGTGCTATGAGAGCCTGACATCGGAGCGGTCTACAAGGCGGTGTAGTCCAGGCTGCACATGTACAGTGTGGAGCGGAACGCTCCACAAGAGTGACATCCACGGCGCCAAGGATTCTTCTGACGGGGAGGTTGAAGACAAGTCCCACTGTTGTATTCCTTCTGTTAATAAGTGCGACGTATAATAAAGCGCTAACTTTAGCTACTTCCCTTCGAACTCACGTGTGTATCTTTGTGGCATCCTGAGAAAACAAAGAACACAAACAAAGTCTGGGTACGAAGTAACAATATAGTATATTAAACTATTGAATTTCGGGTCAACATATATGAACTTTAACGAATAATTTAATATTTTTTGAATATTTTAAAATTAGAAAAAAAAGCATATAATATAAATTTCTCTTTTAAATTCGTAAAGACATAATTTCAAGCATTCTCTTAACATATATATTAATTATTTTTCAATGAATAAATACAGATATTAATTTAGATTTATTATAAGATACAGAAATTCGAATTAAATAAATATTAAATAAAATATTTGACCCATATTTGTGAAAACTACTATCCAAACTAAAATAAGATTCCAAATAATTGTTCAGATCATTATTAAATATTTGAAAAAGTAAAAAAATAAGAAAGAGAAAGGCAAAAAAGAGAGATGGTTGTTGTAAAACGTGGTAATTAGCTGGATTTAAGCTTCACGTCAACAGACGGGACTTGGTAAGACTTGTGGTAATTAGACCAAGTCCCCGGGGTCTGACACCAAGTTCTGGGGAAACATAGAGCTGATTGCCGACCTTCTCTTGTAGCTGGTAGTACTCTTGTATCTGGACCTTCTCTTGTAGCTGGTAGTACTATTGTATCTGGTAGTTCTCTTGTATCTGGTTGTACTCTTGTAGCTGGTAGTACTCTTGTATCTGGTAGTACTCTTGTATCTGGTAGTACTCTTGTATCTTGTAGTACTCTTGTATCTGGTACAGCTCTTGTATCTGGTAGTACTCTTGTATATTGTAGTACTCTTGTATATTGTAGTACTATTGCATCTGGTAGTACTCTTGTATCTTGTAGTACTATTGTATCTGGTAGTATTCTTGTATCTGGTAGTAATATTGTATCTGGTAGTACTCTTGTATCTTGTAGTACTATTGTATCTGGTATTGTTCTTGTATCTGGTAGTACTATTGTATCTGGTAGTACTCTTGTAACTTGTAGTACTCTTGTATCTTGAAATACTATTGTATCTTGTAATACTCTTGTATCTGGTAGTACTCTTGTATCTTGTAATACTCTTGTATCTGGTAGTACTCTTGTATCTTGTAATACTCTTGTATCTGGTAGTACTCTTGTATCTGGTAGTACTCTTGTATCTAGACCCTCTCTTGTATCTTGTAATACTCTTGTATCTGGTAGTACTCTTGTATCTTGTAATACTCTTGCATCTGGTAGTGTTCTTGTATCTGGTAGTACTCTTGTAACTGGTAGTACTCTTGTATATTGTAATACTATTGTATCTGGTAGTGTTCTCGTATCTGGTAGTACTCTTGTATCTTGTAGTACTCTTGTATCTGGTAGTTGTAATATATCAGCGTGAAATATTCTGTGAACATTGTTTGCTTCTATAATTCTCAAGTTGTGATAATCATAGTTGTTTTGAATATATATAATTTGCATTATTTTCTTCTTTATTGCATTCATTTAATATAATATTTTTGAAAATTAAATTTTATTGCCATCTATCGTTAAAATTTTACACAAATAAAATTACTGGCAATGCGTTTCTTTTAAATATAATCAAATATTATCTCTACAGACCTTACTGCAATGATATGAGCTATTGAATGAGAGGGCTTGGCTCATCAGTAGTGAACCCTCTCAGCGGTTTCGCCAAATTAATCTCTAGACCGCTCTACTATTGTATTGGACTGGTTTTGTTATATACCCTGCATTTTCTATGGAAGGCAGCTTATGTGATGTAATTGTACATATTCAGATGTAAATATGTAAATATGGTTTTGCATATAGACGCTCGAGTTAGGATATAAATAGAGACAAATGAATGTTGTCAGTTAGTTAGTAAGTTCCGTTCTTAAATAAAGAAGTGTTCACCATCGTAGCCCGATTCCTTGAAGAAACTAAACATGGTGGCAGCGTAAAAGCGGTAAAAGCGTAAAAGCGGTGAAAGCGTAAAAGCAATTATCAAAATTATAAAGTTGAAAATAAGTGAATTTTTTTTTTAAGAGAAGAAAAAAAAAAGGCTAATTATATACAAGTAGCTGCTCCAGAAGGATTCAATTTCGGCAAACCTAATGAATGGCCGATATGGTTCAAAAGATTTCAAAGATACAGAATCGCTTCAGGACTTTCAGAGAAAAGTGAGAATGAGCAAGTAAATGCTCTGATTTACATAATAGGCGATAAAGCAGAAGAAATCTTGATCTTATTTAATTTAAGTGAAGCGCAAATTAATGACTATAAACTAGTGGTGTCCAAATTTCAGGACTATTTCATAGGAAAAAGAAATGTTATTTATGAAAGAGCAAAATTCAATAGAAGAAGTCAAAGGGAGACGGAACCTGTAGAGGAATTCATAACCAATCTCTATGAGCTGGCAGAAACCTGCAGCTATGGTATCTTAAAAGAAGAGATGGTCAGGGATCGCTTGGTAGTTGGAGTGAAAAACCTTAATCTTTCTGAGAAATTACAGTTGGAATCGGAACTTACCTTGGAGAAGGCAATCCAGATAGTGCGCCAATCAGAAAGTGTAAAGAATCAACAAAAAGAAATTAGGCAAGACACTGAAGATCGGAACGTGGATGTGATTGACAGGAAAGGGAGCAGAAATGGCACAAATGTTCGCAAAACAAGAATGAAAGGTACAAAAACGTACAATTCTAATTTTCCAAAGAATCCTCAAGGTTGTTCTTCTTATGAGAAACGTAAATGTTTCCGATGTGGATATTACCAAGGACATTCGAAAGAACAATGTCCTGCTAAGGATGCTATTTGCAACAAGTGCAGAAAGAAAGGTCATTTTGCCAAGGTTTGTCACACAAAAACCGTACAAGAAGTATCAAGCTCCCAAAATGATGTATTCATGGGAATAGTGGAAATTGTACAAAAGTGTAATTGTACAAAAGTAAAATTGTACAAAAGTAAAATTGTACAAAAGTGAAATTGTACAAAAGTAAAATTGTACAAAAGTGAAATTGTACAAAAGTGAAATTGTACAAAAGTAAAATAGTACAAAAGTAAAATTGTACAAGGGTGAAATTGTACAAAAGTAAAATTGTACAAAAGTGAAATTGTACAAAAGTGTAATTGTACAAAAGTGAAATTGTACAAAAGTAAAATTGTGGTTCCTGTGGGATTCCTTTGAAGGTGCGGAGTGACAATTCGGATCACTATGGCAAATCAAAGGAAGCTTGTTCTGCTCCCTCTATAATAGGTGTTGTGAATGCTATTGATGAAAAGGAGTAAAGGATTCTGAAGCGAAGCCAAAGGGCGACGGATTAAAGGATTCTGATGCGAAGCCTAAGGGCGCAGGAGTACGAGAACTGCCTCCATTGGAAGTAAATGATCGAGTTTGGCTGACGGACCTTAACGGGGAGCCATATGTAAATTACCCAGAGGCCAACCCACACACTTCGGATGCTGCTGCGGATGTGACCGATTCATCAACATCTCCTGGAAGAACAGTTCGTCCGCCCAGACGTTTTGGAGAGGACTAGAGCTAATCTCTAAGAGGGGAGATGTGATGTAATTGTACATATTCAGATGTAAATATGTAAATATGGTTTTGCATATAGACGCTCGAGTTAGGATATAAATAGAGACAAATGAATGTTGTCAGTTAGTTAGTAAGTTCCGTTCTTAAATAAAGAAGTGTTCACCATCGTAGCCCGATTCCTTGAAGAAACTAAACAGCTTAGGGGTGTTTAGTGAACTATGGACATAAGCTTATAGGTCTGTAGAGGTACATACATATAATTTCAAGGTATTGCATCGAGCATAGCTCTTCCGCAAAATACGTTATTATAACCAATATATATTAGTAAATTAAATAATTTGGCGAAACCGCTGGGAGGGTTCACTACTGATGAGCCAAGCCCTTGTTGTGATATGTAAATAACCTATGTTAAGTGTTATTATTGTTACCTATTGTTAACTATGCAAAATTATTCCATTTGTCAATTGTTTTAAAAAAACTTATGTAAATTATTTCCTTTTTATCTTTATCTTGTATATAAGAAGATTGCTAGATTGAATAAACATTGAGTTCAACTTGTAAGTCGTAGCGAGTTTGTTCAGACAACTCATGCACATTACAACATGGCGCAGTCGACAAAAGTATCGAATTAAAACAGATTAATTCAACATTGAGTAGAATGGAAGGAATCAAGCCGCCGGCGGAATTTGTCCCGTACAGCAACGAGAAAAAATGGGAAACCTGGAGAGAGTCGTTTGAAATTTTTGCAATAGCGGTAAATTTAGAAAGCATGCCGCTGGTGCGTCAGCGAGCAATCTTGAAGCATATTGCTGGTGAGAAAACAGTGATGATATACAAAACATTTCACATAAGTGAAAATGATACCTACCCAAATGTAAAGGAAATGCTTGATATGCTTACGAACCATTTTAAGCCCTTCAAAAATACGATTCAAAGGAGAAATGCATTTTTTACCTGTGTACAAAAGGAAAGGCAGGGCATCATGGAATTTGTCACAGAATTAAAGCATCTGGCACAAGAATGTGAATTCGAGAATTTAACAGAATCACTCATAAGGGATCGCCTTATAATTGGAATACTTGACCGAGAAGTGAAAAGAAAATTGTTAGAAGATCCACAGTTGACACTACCAAGGGCAATTTCGATAGCTGTGATCTCCGAGTCAACATTTTCACAAGTAGCATCGTTGAATGAGCAAAAAATGAATGAAAAAATTGAAAAACGTAATTGGGTGAAAGATACAATTCGAATGGAAAATCCAGAAGCAGGATCAAGCGGTATAAACCCGAGAAGAGAAAGAATAATAGAACCATGTAAGTGGTGTGGACAACGACACAAGTATGGAAAGTGTCCAGCATATGGAAGAAATGTAATGCATGCGGAAAAACCAATCATTTCTCAGTAGTTTGCCGAACAAAACGTATAAGAAATCTCTTAGCGGAAAGTGAAGCTGAAGAATCCTGTGACGAGATAAATCTAAATGAAGTTGCTGTAAAGACTGTTCGGTCGGACAAGTGGTCCGCGGTAATATTAATTAATGGCAAGAAGACCACGGTACATTTGGACACTGGCGCACAGATAAATGTGCTTCCTCATAAAGTAATAAACCAATGGCCATCAAGACCAGAAATCAGACCCACGTCATTAAAGGCGTTCGCATATGGAAATACAGAATTGCCTATCGTCGGCAAATGCAATGTGCTATGTCAATATGGTGAAAAGAAAGGAATGTTTGAATTTATCGTAGCCGATGTAGAAGCGCAGACACTTATCACGGGCGATACTTGCGAGAAGCTTGAAATATTGAGGCGAATTAATCATATAAACACGGATGAAATGAAATTGTGTTCTGAAACTAAAAAAATCCTCGAACAATACCACGAAGTATTTCAAGGAGTAGGATTAATCAACTCGGAATGTAAGATTTATACAAAGCCTGAATATTCTCCTGTGCAAGTCCCTCCCAGGCGCATCCCAACAAGCCTCGGAGCCGAAGTTCAGTCTGAATTGGAAAATATGGTGAAGCAAGGAATCGTAACAAAAATATATCATGAAACAGAGTGGTCTCATCCTATGGTCGTTGTAAAAAAAAAATCTGGTCAAATCAGAATATGCCTGGATCCTCGGAAATTAAATGAGGCCCTTGTGGGAAGACATTTCCAGACTCCGGCTCCAGCTGAACTATTGCACGAGATACCCAAAGCTAAGTATTATACCGTGTTAGACGTGAAATCAGCCTATTGGCATATTCCGGTTGCAAAGGAATGCAGAGATCTGTTGGTGATGACCACGCCATTTGGCAAATTCAGATATAACCGATTGCCATTTGGTTTGAAAATATCGGCACAAATTTTTGTTGAGAAAATGACGAATATCTTTAGGGATAGCTTTCAAAATATTACATATGTAGACGATTTGCTGATCTATGCGGATACCATTCAAGAGCACAATAAAAAATTAAAGGGAATTCTAGAAAAAGCAAAAGAAAAAAATATCAAATTTGATTTAACAAAGGCTCAAATATGTCTAACGAAAGTTCGTTTCTTGGACCATGTGATATCACAAAATGGAATTGATCCAGAGCCAAATAAGATTGATAAATTAATTACCTTTAAAAGGCCAAAGGATAAAAAGTCGCTGCAAAGAATCATGGGTCTTTATAATTACTTAGGAAAATTCATTCCAAATTTAGCTGCGTCCACATCCAATATAAGAGGAATATTAAGAAAGAATGTTGTCTGGCATTGGGGGCCTAAACAGGATGGGGAATTCGATCATATTAAGGAATGCGTGAGGAATGCTCCTTCGTTGGCACATTTTGACAAAAGCAAGATGCTGATTTTGCAGTGTGATGCCAGCAAAGATGCAATGGGAGCTGCTCTGCTACAGGAAGATCGACCTCTAGCATTCGCATCCGCGTCATTTAGCGACTCGCAGAAACAGTACTCTCAGATTGAGAAGGAGTTACTGAGTGTTTATTATGGATGCAAAAAGTTCGAATATCTATTGTCAGGACACACTTTCGTTGTCCAGACGGATCACCAGCCTTTATTGCCTCTAGTCAAAAAACCGCTGAGTGATATATCTCCGCGTCTACAAAGATTAGTAATGAAGCTTATAGCATTTGACTTCAAATTGCAGTACAAACCAGGAAAATACTTGATTGTGGCTGATACCCTATCCAGGGATACTCACCCCATGGACGAACTACCAACGCCTTTTCTTGAAGACAAAAGAATGGTCAAGATGGTACGTGTTAATATCTCGGACGAAAAACTGGTAGCGATGCAGAAAGATACCCGAGAGGATCCTGCTTTGGTTAAAGTAATCGATTATGTGATTGAGGGATGGCCTATATGCAAAAAAGACGTCGATGAAGATGTCAAAGTATTTTTCGATTTCAGACAACGTTTGTATTTATGGAATGATCTATTATGTATAGGATCGGCCATAGTGATTCCGAAGACACAAAGGAATAATATGCTCAATTTGTTGCACCAATCGCACCAAGGGATATCGGCAATTCAGGGTTTGGCGCGAGAATCTTTATTTTGGCCGAGAATGTCCATCGACATTGCTGAAAAAGTAAAAAATTGTGAAATTTGTCAAAAACATCAGAAATCAAAATACGGCAGCCGTTAAAACCTTTCCCAGTTCCAGATTATCCATGGCAGACAGTATCATTGGACATATTTTATATTCAGAAAAAGCCCCATTTGTTAGTGGTCGACAGATATAGTGGCTACCCGGAGGTATTTACATTGGACCCACCTACGGCGAGTAATGTAAAAAATAAATTGAGAGAAACATTTGCACGATTCGGGATTCCGGAAACCATGATGTCCGACAATGGACCACCGTTTCGCTCAGAGATTATGACTGACTTCTGTATAAGATGGGGTATAAAACAGCTATTTTCAAGTCCACACCTTCATAGATCTAATGGTCTGGCCGAGAGAAACATTCAAACAATAAAAAATCAATCAATCAAATGTAGAGATGAAGGGTCCGACCCATATCTGGCTATTCTGGCATATAGGAATACACCAAAAAATGACCTACCGTCACCCGCACAGCTATGTTTATCGAGGAGCCTTCGATGTCAGATCCCCAGAATTACACCGCTATATAGACCCTATCAAACTAATTGGAGAAGTATAGAGAATGCCAAAAGAAAAAGACAGAGCTCAATGAAAGAGCAGTATGACAGAAATAGTAAAAGCTATCCCAAGGTCAATGTAGGAGAGGATGCATGGTGTCAAATACATCCAAGGGAGACATGGACACCGGTGAAGATTTCAGCGCAGGCTGATTCTCCTCAGAGCTTTGAAGTTGTGACACCATCGGGAAATAGGTTGATAAGAAATCAACAATTTATTAGGCCAAGGGATGGAGGCTACGAAAAAAGCCAGTTGTCTTCAGAACCAATTACCGCCTCCCCAGAAGCTCAAAATCCGCAGTGCGACAGTCCAACGATGGGCGAATCATCCACAGCCCCGATACAGCGGTCAAGTGAAGAGACCAATATTGACCAGAGGGAAGGCGCGACTACATCCGCTGGGATTGCACCAGAACCATCCGGAAGGCCTCGGTTTTCAAGGTTTGGAAGAGAGTTAAGAAAACCACAAAGATTTGGTTTTTAAGCAGAGGGGAGGCATGTCAACCGCCTTTTGATTTGCCTGATCTGATTGTTGATGGTTGTCTAGATTCATGACATTCTTTAATTGTTGTAGCAGAGGGGAAACATGTTGTGATATGTAAATAACCTATGTTAAGTGTTATTATTGTTACCTATTGTTAACTATGCAAAATTATTCCATTTGTCAATTGTTTTAAAAACTTATGTAAATTATTTCCTTTTTATCTCTATCTTGTATATAAGAAGATTGCTAGATTGAATAAACATTGAGTTCAACTTGTAAGTCGTAGCGAGTTTGTTCAGACAACTCATGCACATTACAACAGCCCTCTCATTCAATAGCTCATATCATTGCAGTAAGGTCTGTAGAGATAATATTTGATGATATTTAAAAGAAACGCATTGCCAGTAAATTTATTTGTGTAAAATTTTAACGATAGATGGCAATAAAATTTAATTTACTAATATTTATTGGTTATGATAACATATATTTTGCGGAAGAGCTATGCTCGATGCAATACCTTGAAATTATATGTATGTACCTCTACAGACCTATAAGCTTATGTCCATAGTTCACCAAACACCCCTAAGCTGCCTTCCATAGAAAATGCAGGGTATATAACAAAACCAGTCCAATACAATAGTAGAGCGGTCTAGAGATTAATTTGGCGAAACCGCTGAGAGGGTTCACTACTGATGAGCCAAGCCCTCTCATTGAATAGCTCATATCATTGCAGTAAGGTCTGTAGAGATAATATTTGATGATATTTAAAAGAAACGCATTGCCAGTAAATTTATTTGTGTAAAATTTTAATAATATTTTTGTGTTCATTTCTTTTGATTAATTATTCAAATATATATAAACTAGACGAATGGCCCGGGCAACGCCCGGGTTTTACCCGAGTGCGCATATATTTTAAAAACGTTTTAATTCAAATACTATTCGTTACAATTATAAATTGGCGCCATGGATGTCACTCTTGTGAAACGTCCCGTTCCAAACTGTGTGTTTTAAAAATGTTTTAATTAAAATACTATTCGTTACAATTATAAATTGGCGCCGTGGATGTCTCTCTTGTGAAACGTCCCGCCCCAAACTGTGTGTGTCTTGAAAATATAAAAATAAAAATGTGAATTTTCATAAAGATTTCATCATGTCGATTCTTTTTTCTGCATTTCACCTACTAAATCGATAGAGATAATTACATTTGCAACATGAACTTAGGTATATTGACTAAATAGAAAACTGCATAGTAATAAAGATCATTTTTTAAAGGCACCATATCGTTTTTTTTCAATAAAATCGAAACAAAAATTAACGATAAATAACGATAATTGCCTTAAAAAGAAATTGCCTTAAAAAAAAGAAACATTCGCGGTGATTTTGTCTTGCATTCGTTTATACAATTATTATATACGAATGACCCGGGCAACGCCCGGGTTTTACCCGATTAAATGCTTTTTTTCAAATACTATTCGTTACAATTATAAATTGGCGCCGTGGATGTCATTCTTGTATAATATATAAATGAGTTTTAAAAATTGTAAAAAAAAATGCATCGGCCGGGAATCGAACCCGGGCCGCCCACGTGGCAGGCGAGCATTCTACCACTGAACCACCGATGGTTATGAAAAATCCCATCCGTGAGCTTCAAACAGACAAACAGACAGAATAAGGCAAATATATAAGTAGATAAGTAAATATATATATATATAATAAAATATATAACAATAAAAGTTTTCTTACTTCATTTCACTAAAGTTATTGCAGTAGTACTCTTGTATCTAGACCTTCTCTTGTATCTTGTAATACTCTTGTATCTGGTAATACTCTTCTATCTGGTAATACTCTTGTATCTTGTAATACTCTTGTATCTGGTAGTACTCTTGTATCGGGTAGTACTCTTGTATCTTGTAGTACTATTGTATCTGTTAGTGCTCTTGCATCTGGTAGTACTCGTGTATCTAAACCTTCTCTTGTATATTGTAGTACTCTTGTATCTGGTAGTACTCTTGTATCTTGTAGTACTATTGTATCTGGTACAGCTCTTGTATCTGGTAGTACTCTTGTATCTTATAATACTCTTGTATCTTGTAATACTCTTGTATCTGGTAGTTCTCTTGTATCTGGTAGTACTCGTGTATCTGGTAGTACTCTTGTATCTTGTAATACTCTTGTATCTTGTAATACTCTTGTATCTGGTAGTACTCTTGTATCGGGTAGTACTATTGTATCGGGTAATACTATTGTATCTGGTAGTGTTCTTGTATCTGGTAGTGCTCTTGTATCTGGTAATACTCTTGTATCTTGTAATACTCTTGTATCTTGTAATACTCTTGTATCTGGTAGTACTCTTGTATCGGGTAGTACTATTGTATCGGGTAATACTATTGTATCTGGTAGTGTTCTTGTATCTGGTAGTGCTCTTGTATCTGGTAATACTCTTGTATCTTGTAGTACTATTGTATCTGGTACAGCTCTTGTATCTGGTAGTACTCTTGTATCTGGTAGTACTCTTGTATCTTGTAGTACTCTTGTATTTGGTAGTACTCTAGTGTCTGGACCTTCTATTGTATCTGAAAGTTCTCTTATATCTGTATCTTTTTCGTATATTTCCTTTATTTTGAATTCTATAAAGTTTTAGAAGTACGATTTCTATGATTCCGAGTCTAAAATCTCTCAAACTTGGCGCGGCAGGTTACCCGAGGTCGAGATCCGCCTTTTATCCAAAGCGATCCATAAATTGTGGCTTGAAGCCAATATATATCTTACAAGTTGATATACACTTTTCTCTCTACTTTCTGTTATTCTTGTGAATAAAAGTAAATTTATACTCTGCCAGAGGATTCTTTGTACAATTTAATAATCTCTCTTCATATATAAAAGTTAACGCATATGTATATTTCAATATAAGAAGCAATAACACACTATCTATATACAGCAAATGGGAACATTAAGACGTGAATGTTTCTTCTACAGATGAATAAAACTTCTACTATCTTTACTTACTGGGGGTGATGGTTTCTTCTCCACTGGAATTTGTTGCTCTATGCCAAGGGGGTGCCATTGCCTCGTTAGTAATCCACATTTCAGAGTTCCCTGTTCACGGTTACCGTAGCGGCTCGGGGCTCACGACACCTTACTTCGCCTTACAGGTCAATCCTTCACTTGTGCTTCTTCTCCCGCCCGCCACGTAGAGAAGGGGTTGGACTTATTGGGCAGATCTATCCTTACTGTAATTTAAAAATATTGGGAGGGTTTGTATCATCAGTGGCTCATCGCAGTAAGGACATTAGAGGTATGATTGATGTTTAAAATAATTTCTCTGCTATGTACAATTGATTTTTACACTCCAGCTTTAAAAAAAAGGTAATGTGAGGATGGTTTTCCTGTAGTAAAACGTCTATCAAAACTGATATAGAATTTTTAGAAAATCCAATAGAGATGTTTGTCAAATCTATTGTAGAAACCAAGAAGTTGTTTGTGTGTCGTGTTTTAATTTAAACCATTGTACACTGCTGCCCACCAAATTTGCAACAACAAGAAAGACAAGAGATATCACAACAAAATTTATTTTGTAGATAACATGTTGACCAAGTATCAGATGATTAAATTTATAGACTTCTGCGAAGTGTAGTTCCTTCCAGAATCAGTATCCAGAGTAGCCACCATTTTTGGAGATCACCGCTGCCTCGGCATTGATTCAAAGAGAATTTGGATGTGTTCTTGGGGTACAGCAGACCAAGCTGCTTCCCCACGTTGCCAAAGTTGATCTGGTGTGGCAGCTGGGGATGTAATCTGGGTCAATCGTTGAGCAACCATGGACCACATGTTTTCTATCGGTGAAAGATCCGGAGAGCGAGCCATTATTATTTGCATGCTTCTTTCAGGGTGTTGAATTTACGGTGGCCAGCAGTTTATTTCCACAACACCATATGGTTTCAATATCTTCTGGAAATTACTAATCAATTATACTTCCCCTTCTGATCTTTTAGTCAAATTTTAGCTCTATTTATTTATTTATTTATGATTAAAATCAGACGAGATATCCCCACAAAGGATGCTTGCGTCAAGCAACAACACCAAAATCATAGAACTATTCCACAGAAACAATTGAAACCGAAAAAAAAAAACAATAAAATAATCACTGAAACGGATACAAATATATACAGCTCTATGCTGATTTTGGGTAAAATTGATAGATGAAGAATATTATAAGAATGTCCCAAAAATTCCTGTTTTTTTATGATTTTTTATTACTTTTGGAGAATAATATTATCACGGCGAATATATAATAATACATAATACAATTACTTAATACATAATACATAGATATTATACATATTGGCGAATAATGCAAGTATTATGAAGAATAATATTGGTATTTAACTTTCTTGCAAGTGTTTACGAACTTTTGGGATAACCTTGTATGTTGTTTCATAAGATAACTTGATGTAATAGATATCTGATGTTTGTATGAAGCTAATGTAGAACTATACGTGTTTAACAGAAAAAGAAAAATAGAGAAGAATTTTGGTGTTTAAATTGAACTAAATGATTGTTTTCAAGTTCAAATAATGATAGCCTTGTAAATTGTTCTTTGCCCGACAAAACCATCAAATGATTCGTGGCTTACAAACGTCCGATTTGCCAGGGACATAAGGTGATCACTGATTGATTTAGACTTGAGAGAGATTTCATGATAACACAAATAATCTTTCAGGAAGACGTTTTATTGGTAGGTTATGTTATAAGGTTAACACTGCTTGGTTTAAACTTGAGAGATATTTCATGAAAACACAAATAATCTTTCAGGAAGACGTTTTATTGGTAGGTTATGTTATAAGGTTAACACTGCTTGGTTTAAACTTGAGAGATATTTCATGAAAACACAAATAATCTTTCAGGAAGACGTTTTATTGGTAGGTTATGTTATAAGGTTAACACTGCTTGGTTTAAACTTGAGAGATATTTCATGAAAACACAAATAATCTTTCAGGAAGACGTTTTATTGGTAGGTTATGTTATAAGGTTAACACTGCTTGGTTTAAACTTGAGAGATATTTCATGAAAACACAAATAATCTTTCAGGAAGACGTTTTATTGGTAGGTTATGTTATAAGGTTAACACTGCTTGGTTTAAACTTGAGAGAGATTTCATGAAAACACAAATAATCTTTCAGGAAGACGTTTTATTGGTAGGTTATGTTATAAGGTTAACACTGCTTGGTTTAAACTTGAGAGAGATTTCATGAAAACACAAATAATCTTTCAGGAAGACGTTTTATTGGTAGGTTATGTTATAAGGTTAACACTGCTTGGTTTAAACTTGAGAGAGATTTCATGAAAACACAAATAATCTTTCAGGAAGACGTTTTATTGGTAGGTTATGTTATAAGGTTAACACTGCTTGGTTTAAACTTGAGAGAGATTTCATGAAAACACAAATAATCTTTCAGGAAGACGTTTTATTGGTAGGTTATGTTATAAGAGGTTAACGCTGATTGGTTGTTAATTTTTCCACTTGAGATTTCAAGATGAGACTAATCTTTCAGGAAGACATTTCATTAGCAGGCTATGTTGCACATATACTCGTTTAAGGTGAATACTGATTGATTTTCCACTTGAGATTTCACGATAATACTGATTATATTAAAAATCAAAATGGCATATCCTGACCAGGAGCACATGTGATTTTTAGAAGGCAGAGCGCCATCTGGTGGAACTGAAATCAACTAAACATTGATTTAGCCTGTTCCCTGATATTTGACCAACCCAATTACTTTATAAATCAAGAAAAGCCATTGACGAATGTGTTTCGCGCTGTTGGCGCTCGTTTATTATAAAAAGACATTTTATTGGTAGGATACGTCATAAGGTGAACACGTGAATACTGATTGGTTTCCACTTGAGAGTTCGTGAGAGCACCAGTCATCTTACAGAAATATATTTTATTGGTTGACTGTGACATAAGTTGAGAACACTGATTGGTTATCCACTTAAGAGAGAATTCACGATAAACCAACCATCTTAAAAGAAGATATTTAATTGGTCTCTTCAAACAGACTCTAATTAAATATATTATATAGGTTTCTCACAAGCGAGAGAGAGCACATCAGGCATGAAGGTGTCCTGCTTATGACAATTGGTGACCTCCAAACCTTCATTCATCCATTCAGAACATGATCAGTCGATACGACAGCAAAACAAAGATGTCACGTCCTGTTTGTTGACCTGGCAACCCAACTTGATTATTGCACGTGGCGACGTGAGTTTCATCCCAATCTTTTTAGAAGATTACTAGCAGAACAAGCAATGTATTTCTATAGAATGCCCAGAACTCTTCAAATGTCACCTAGAGCATTTAAAAATATTATATCGCCACGTAGAAAATTAGAGAAGACAAGCTTCAGGATGACACAGCGATTTTATTTATGGAAAGAAACAACTATGAAGGATAAACAAAAGATAAGCAATAAGGGAATTTTACAGAATAGCAAAATATAGACATCAAAACTGAAAGAAACTCTTTTAATAAAATACTTTGCTACAATATTGTTACGATGTTTTCAAACCTTTGTTGTTTGCGTACAATGCTTCTAAACAACAAGTAGGTTTTATGTAGATGCAGAAGAGAAATTGGGTAAATCAAATGACAGATCCAGGAAAGATATAGGCATACCATCCTTTGCCTCTCCTTTTTTATCCTCTGCCAATTCCGAAAAAAATATAATTAATTTTTAAATCTACGGGAAAAAGAAAACTTAATAGTCTGGGTTATCATGGCTACATAAGGGTGCATCAATAACTCCGCCTTTGCTGGTCCCAAGCCCGGATGAAAAAGGAGGAGGGGGAGCAGTAACAAACTCACTAAAAAACCTGGACTCAGCTGGCCTGGCTGATAGTACCCTGTAAGGGCTCCAGGGATACAGGATGAGCAGTGTTTGTACTCCAATTAGGAGCGACTGCCCATGGCGTCTGTTCCTCATGTCAGAGGCGGCCATTTCTTTTGGAGCTAAGTCGGCCTGCCACTGAGTAGTTTTGACAAAGGCAGACGCATTCTACTTCATCAAGTCACAATAGTTGTCAAATCTCATATCTCAAGCTTTACAAGCTTGATACTCTAATATGATTGTGTGGAGATAAGAAAGAAGAAAGATGCATCAAAGGTTTACATCAGAAACGGTTTACTTTATTTAAACCTCAAAATGTACACAGATCAGACACAATTTTACATCTTGTGAATATCTATGTGGATGCAGCACGACGTCACCAGTAGCTGTTAGTACAATTAAGGATGTCTCTAATGTCCGCCATCAGAAGGATCTTCCTCAACAAAAGCCCCTTGTTCTATATCAAGGGTAGCGAATCAGCAGGTGGGCCAGGTTTCAGAATTACAAGGTTGTTGAACGGCATTTGAAAATTATCCCGCATGTGTTTTTTTAAATGAAAAATCGAAATTTATTTTAAGGAGAAATAACGATTATTTCTAACCTTAGGAATGAAGTATGAAAGGATGAATTGTGAAGAGTAATGTTAAACTGAAAAATAAAATAAAAGTGTCCAGGGATGGGAATCGAACCCACAGTGTTCCGCTTACCGGGCAAATACCTTGTCCACTAGGCTATCCTGGACATAGTTCTCCGTTCGTAAATATTATATAAAGTAATTTATAATACAATATGATGCGGCTTATGATTGTGGAACGAGATGGTTGTTCCAAGAGTTCATAAACACTTACAAAAAAAAATCATAATAGGTTTACTAACTTTTGGGACAACCTTGGTAATATTGGTATCCTTGGTAAAATTATAACAGAATTCTTATAGAAGAATGATTTAATCTCTGATGTTCTATATCAAGGGTGGTCAATTATCAGGTGGGCCAAGTTTCAGAATTACAAGTGTTGAATTTGATGATTTAATCAAGGAAAAAATGATTTATTAAGCATAATACTAAAAACAGCAACAACAAAAAACTTTATTAAGACCTTTCAGTCGTATACAGATTCTCCAAGCAGAAATTTAGGATACATGCAGGAAAAAAGTAAAAGTACCTTAATGGTAATATGATATTTATATACAGGAAGAATTATATAAAGACAATAAAGCTAATATATTAGTCTGGGTAAATTGGAAGAAAAGAAATGCAAAGTACTAAAAACAAGATGTTAGCATGGCAATATAAAAATGTAGATGTTGGAAAGAAAAAAATCTATATACAAAGACATCGACTGCAGCGCCGCCGTGGCTGTTGATTGGTCGATCATTCCTTTAATGTTCTATGAATATTTTGACCGTTATTCCAACAACAAGGTTGTCCCAAAAGTTCATAAACACTTGCAAAAATATAAATCATAATCATAATATGTTTATGAACATTTGAAAGAACTTTGTATCTATGTGAGGGAATACTTGTTACCTAATGTTGTAAAATTATATTGACAAACATTTGCACTTTTAACTTATCTTAGCTTTTAGTGAGAATAATTTTTTTTTTTCGTTTGTTAGTGAACCAATCTCTCCCGCCTTCTCATTGGACGAATGTGGCCATTCTATATACAGTTACGAGCGTCATGCGTTCTTCCTCTCTGTAACCGTTTGCTTTTTTTTTTGGAATGGCGCTCTCCCATTGGTTCGCAACGATGGCGCCGCCACTGCGCGAGACACTTTGTTTTTGACTTTGCACCCGCCCCCCACTCGCTTTTTGATTTTTGTAACTATTGTGTTGGAGCGGGTCGCTCCTTAAATAAATGCATATATTAGTTAATAACTAAATGGAATCCTCTCTTTCTTTTTCCCAGTAAGAGACGCCTACGGAAGCCAACAGTACATATACAGATAAAGCACATAGGCTATAGTTATTAACTAGTATATGCATTTATTTAAGGCGCCAATTTATGATTGTAACAAATAGTATTTGAATAAAAACATTCAATCGGGTAAAACACGGGCGTTGCCCGGGTCATTCGGCTAGTGTTTGTATATAAGAGGGGGTTATGGTATTGCGGGATAAATACTCTGATCCTCCTCTACATCCCGGCTCTCCTGGCCTCACCTGGCGATGATCCCCTGGCCACCCATCCCCAGGCCCCTCCAACACTGCTTTGTATATATTCCGCTTTATGCGTCCATCGGGGCTCAAAAATCATTCATTTTGGTTGGCAGCCCCGTAAATAAAGATATTTCCGTATTGCGAGAGGACAGTGTGGTGAATTATTGTGTGGATACGCTTAAAGTGTTCTCTGCGTGCTTTATCCGTGTCTGGTGATCTCGCATACCTGTGTGACCCCGGTCCGATCCCTACCAACGCTACAATAAAAGATAAGTACTGTTTTGTTTTTATATAGCAAATAGTGAGTTTATTTTATTTTGCTCCTTTTTATTGTTGTTATTGTACTCTTGGGTGTACGCTTTTCTGTGTGTTAGTTACTATTAACTAAGGCTCTAGTAATTTGTAACTTTGTGTGTAATTCCGTAAATAGTAACTTTTGTCAATGTAACGCAGAAATAAAGAGATAAAAGAAGGCACTTTTATCGCCCAGAAGTAAAGAAAGAAAGGACCTGATTATTTACGGCGTCCAGGACAATAAATAAATCCAGGCCTCTCTAAATATTATGGAACAGAATTCCGTCTTAATTTGACTTCCAGATTTATTGACCGGGAGAATTTGATGGCCCGAACAACGTAATAAAGATGGACTACAAAAGGCCAGCGCTTTTTTTTCTGTTTTATTTCGGGAAGCGCCCCTTTCTATTTAATTAATGGTAGATCTGAAGTGATCCTCATCTACATTTTCCCCTTACAGAGGACGATGCAGTCTACAAGTAGTTTTCAAATTGTTGATTGTTCTTTAGAAGTATTAACTTTGTCTTCTTCAATATATGATTAGGCTTTGTGTTTATTTATCTGATTGAAACAATGTGTAATCTTACCCAGAACGGTATGTAAGTGCTGACTTAATTTGAAGATAGAGCAATATGAAAATTATTTATACGTTATATAAAATTTATATTTTATTTGAAATTATAACTTTTAGAACAAATTACTCTTTAGTGTCGACTGCCAGATGTCGCGACTTTCTCTATATAAACCTATTTTTGTTGTTTCCCGTTGGCCGACTCAAATCTTTTTGTACATATGTAAATATGCAATCTTTTATTTTCTTCTTTATGGCTTAAATCAGGTATTTCATCCTTAATTATGTTCATCAGACCAATTAAAGTGAATTGTGATTCTTTATTATATTTTATTGTTGTTACAACGACTGCAATATCAAAATTTATATGTATTTATTTTGAAAGCTTTTTTACCCCTTTACTTGTGTATATTTGTAAATAATAATGTAATTATATTATTATATATTTGGTTATTTCCGTGATATCTTCTTTTAGTTTCATGGTGCAAATAGATTGTGTACTATCGTGACAAGGGCAAAACCAAGTCCTATTCAGACGTAGGGACAAATAGATTGTGTACTTTGAGACGTGGGCACAGCCATGTTTTATTCAGAATTAATATTTTAGAATAAAATATTATTTATCGTGATTGTTTATTTTCCAAATTTGAAAATATTTCAATTCACAATATACTGCAATGATACACATTTTATCAAGAGCTTGATTCATTAGTGTTAAAACCGTCCCATAGTTGGGTTAAATGCCTTCGCACATAAATCTTCTAAAGTGCTGAATATACGGCAAACTCGTCTTAAGTAATAGTTGTGTGAATACACCGCTGTGTTTGTATTCTTCAAAATATGGACGGGGACTAAGACATTACACCTGAGTCCGTATACAGATAGAATACAGATAGACAGTCGCCTCTAATCCCAAATGTCAGACTGGTCTACCTAGCCCTTTCTGTCCTGATTGGATCGTCCTTTTTGGTATCTTCCATATCAATTAAACAAGTCAATAAGTCTCCTGAGATGAGTTTCTTATTTCTTTTTATTGTCAACTCTAGTTTTCGGGCATCGTAGCCCTTCAACAGGAGTACAAATATATCACACCGTTAGATAACTATTATACTTGTATATATATACATATGTTTTGGATGTATTTTTGTATATTGGCATTAATTTTATCGAGCTGATTATTATTTGCATATTATTTGTTGTTTATTATATCTTGAGTGTTCGATTATTGGTTGAATTTGAGTTATTATTTTGTAGTTATATTCTCTATTGAAAATTTGAGTTCTATATTATTGAACATTATTAGGGTATAATAGGTAATATATTTCTGGAAGGTCTATGTTCCATATCTACAGACTGGTCCATTTGATCCTGCTTAGAAGACACACTCCGCTTCTCTTTGATATTTTTACAGATGTCACTTCACGTCCCCAACTGTCCTTGACTGCCATACAGCCCTTTCCATTCTAATTGGATCATCTCTCTTGGCGTCTTCAATAATTCCAGACTTTTCCACTTGATCCTACTTAGAAGACACACTCCGTTTCTCTTTGAAACTTCCAGATATGTCCCTCTAGGTACCCGAACTGTCTTTTCCTGGCTTACAGCCCTTTCTGTCTTGGTTGGATCATCTTTCTTGGTGTCTTCAATAATTCCAGGCTCGTTCACTTGATCCTACTTAGAAGACACAATCAGCTTCTATTTGATACCTACACAGATGTCACTCCACCTCCTCGAACTGTCTTTGCCTGGCATAAAACCCTTTCTATCCTGGTTGGATCACATCTCTTTTGGCATCTTAGATATTTACAAGCTAGTGAACTCGATCCTACTTAGAATACACTTTTATTTGATACTTCCACAGATGTCACTTCACGTCCCCAACTGTCCTTGACTGCCATACAGCCCTTTCCATCCTAGTTGGATCATCTCTCTTGGCGTCTTTCATAATTCCAGACTGGTCCACTTGATCCTACTTAGAAGATACTCTCCGTTTCTCTTTGAAACTTCCACAGATGTCACTCTAGGTACCCGAACTGTCTTTGCATGGTTTACAGCCCTTTCTGTCCTAGTTGGATCTTCTATCTTGGCAACTTCCAGGCTGGTCCACTTGGTCACACTCTGAATACACACTCCGCTTCTCATCAACGATTCAAAGGATGTCACTATACGTCCCAGAACTGTCCAGTCAATGGAATCTTGTTACAGTAGACTCTCCTATAACGCGAATTTTTACAACGCAATAAAAAAATTGCGACAAATTTATTTATACAACGCGAATTTTCGTATAACGCGTTATAAAATAAAATGCGGAAATTTCCATATTGACAACTGTACAATGCATTTAATTTTTATGCACACGCGTTTTTTTTTTTTTTTTTTGTTTTTGAACGAAGTAGTGTTGTATACTTTGTCAATTTAATTTCACGTGTGTTTCTGTAAGTATTTTTTAAAAAATAGTGGTAAATTGAGTTTTAAAGCTTAAAATAATATTTTTAACGCAAATAAGGTATTAAATTAGAATTTACATGTAAATGTTTTGCAAATATAAAAATTACGAAACTTGCTCCCCAGGCACGATGAATAAAGTTGGAAAAAAATAAAAATTGAAAAGGAGATATACTATATCATGTAAAAAATTATTGTATAAAATGATGTATATAGGAAAAATAATTATATACTAAAACAAAACTAAATGTTATATTATTTTATTAGCAAATGTATATTAAAAAAAATTACGTAGTGAATAAACTTTAATTTGTTTTTTTTATATACATTTGAATATAAAATAATATAACGTTTAGTTTTGTTTTAGTATATAATTATTTTTCCTATATTCATCATTTTATACAATACATTTTTACATGATATTTGTCACTAACAATTTACCTTAACAACATTCGCGCTATACAAGTTTTATTTCGTACAACGAGAATTCCTATAACGCGATTTCATACAACACGGAACACATTAATCGCGTTATAGGAGAGTTTGCTGTATTTCCTCAACAGCAGCAAAGAAGGAGACATTTTCTAAAATAACATCAAACACTGTAGCAACCATTTCTCTCAATAATTATCCATTATGTTAACTTAATGATGATTACAAATGTTTAAGTGTATTCAGTAGCTAGAACGTGGTGGTGGTGTCTTGTCCATGGAGTAGATCAGATCGGTCCATGCACCCTGATCACAATACCGGCCAACCGAGGTGGTGGTGGTGTCTTGTCCATGGAGCAGATCAGATCGGTCCATGCACTCTGATCACAATACCGGCCTACTGAGGTGCCGTGTCCGTATGCTCCATGGAAAGGGAGGATGCCATTGCCCCGTTAGTCAGCCACATTTCAGAGATCCCTGTTCACGGTTACCGTAGCGACTCACGACACCGTACTACAGGACAGTCCCTCACTTGTGAGGATTTACTTTATTTAAATTATCTCTATCTCACCATGAGTTACAATGAGAAAATATCTTGAAGGTTACACCATACGATATCAGTAGAAATTGTGTTTACTTGTTTATTTCAAGGAATCGAACCCAATTATACCCAATAATCATTGTATGCTTGTCTCATTTCAATGAACTCGAGAGAATGATGATACGATACAAATTGTGAAATATCTTGAAAGTTATGACATATAAACCTTAGCAAACATTGTGCGCTTGTTTATTTCAAAGAATTAAAACCAATTTTACCAAAATATCATTCTATACTTGACTCATATCAATAGACTTAATCCAAATATGAGTAAAAATTGTGAAATATCTTGAAAGTTATAACATATAATCTTTAGCAAACATTGTAAACTTGTTCATTTCAAGGGATTCAAACCAATGCTTTTTTCAATTAAATACATCTAAAGGTCAATAACAATAGGCAAATGTCTTGATTGTTACCTAATTATCACCATAGCACACACCAAACCAGACGAGAAAAACTACATTAAGGACCAGAAGGTGAACTAAAAATGATCGGTAGCTGTGTAAAAGCCCTGATGAGGTACCTACGTTCACACATATTAAATTTCCAGCATCATTGATGGTTCTTGGTGTTGTTAGTAGTGAAGGTGATGTGATGCCTCCACATTATTTTATTCCAGATGCCAGAGCCAATGCCGTTGCTTACACCAAGATGTTAGGCACAGTTGTCAAGCCTTGGATTGCTACTGTAGCACGTGAGAGGCCGTATGCTTTTCAACAAGACTCAGTACCATCTCATAGAGCCAGAATAACCCAAGAATGGATAGCCGAGAATCTTAACGATCATGTCACACCTAATGTTTGGCCCCCCAGCTCACCAGATGTCAATCCGCTGGACTATTACGTGAGGGACGTAGTTGAGAGGGACTCCAATAGTCATTTCCACAACACAGAGGTGCTATAGTGGATGCAATGGCAAACATTCCCAAGACCCATCTCATTATTGTCTACAGTCGGTTTCGACAGAGAATAGAAGCTGTTATTGCCGCTGATGGCGGGTTCATTGAATGATGTCATCCTTTAGGTATGTGTTCATCTATATAAAGCTTTAAAATCTAATAAATGCTCTTTTTACTCTTTGTCTATTCATTTTATACCATCATTGTGTTCTCAAATAGTTGCCGCACCCTGTAAAATAAGGCTTTTAGGGGTAATTAACTTGAATTCATTATAATTAGACAAGTACACTAATGGAAGTTTTACATTTTTGGGTATATCGGGATTCAGACAATAACTCTGAAAGATACATTCATGGACAAAACTTAAGGAAGTTGTACATTTTCGAATGCATATAGGGATTCAGATAATAACTCTGAAAGATACACTCATGAACAAAACTTAAGGAAGTTGTACTTTTTAGCATGTATATCGGGATTCAGACAATAACTCTGAAAGATACATTCATAAACAACACTTAAGGAAGTTGTACCTTTTAACATGTATATCGGGATTCTGACAATAACTCTGAAAGATACATTCATAGACAACACTTAAGGAAGTTGTACCTTTTAGCATGTATATCGGGATTCAGACAATAACTCTGAAAGATACACTCATGGACAAAACTTAAGGAAGTTGTACAATTTTAATGTATATCTGGATTTAGACAATAACTCTGAAAGATACACTCATGGACAAAACTTAAGAATGTTGCACCTTTTAGCATGTATATCGGGATTCAGACAATAACTCTAAAAGTTACACTCATGGACAAAACTTAAGGAAGTTGTAAATTTTTTCATGTATATCTGGATTTAGACAATAACTCTGAATGCTATTTGATACACAGTGACCTTTATTGTAGACACACGAGATAACTTAGTGTTTCAAGTACGAATAAAATTGCCTTTGTCTCCTAAAAAAACATTCTGAGGCATAAAATTATTTTTTACTTACTAAAAATATACAATTTTATTAAAGGTAAAGACTCTTCTAGTAAGGTATATCAATTAAGAAGGTTCAGAAGATGAGTTTCTTTAATTGTAAAAACGCTACAAGCTTTTGGGCAAAAGCCCTTCGACAGGCAAAATATAACTATACTAAGAAAGATATCGATGGTTGTAGTGAATATATACACGTATTAATTTATGTAAATTAATACGTGTATATATTCACTACAACCATCGATATCTTTCTTAGTATAGTTATATTTTGCCTGTCGAAGGGCTTTTGCCCAAAAGCTTGTAGCGTTTTTACAATTAAAGAAACTCATCTTCTGAACCTTCTTAATTGATATACAATTTTATGTATTATTTCCCTTATTCAAATACTTTACGGAAGAGCATTGCACGGTACAAATATTTGCATGTAATTTGCATGTTCTATTGTCTTCGAAGCTATTTTTACATAGTTTGATTAGATACCTTAACCAAGATTAAATCCTACAGTGTCGGAAATATAAGCAGAATCATTCAATACAACAGTTATATTTCTTAAAAGTGGTATTGCAGATTAAACTGGCGAAACCACTGAGAGAGTTCACCACTGATGAGCCAGGCCCTCCCAATATTTTCACAATGCAGTTAATAAAAGTAGGATGCTTGTTTTATTTGAAAGAATAATTCGTGCTTTTGTCGTTTCACTTCTTGGATATACAGTAGAACATACTCCATGTGAGGACACTCGCGCTAGAGGACACCTCTCTACAAAGGACAGTTTTAATCACCAATACAGTAGAAAATACTCCACGTGAGGACACTCGCGCTAGAGGACACCTCTCTACAAAGGACAGTGTCAATCACCAATACAGTAGAAAATACTCCACGTGAGGACACTCACGCTAGAGGAAACCTCTCTACAAAAGACAGTTTTAAACACCAATACAGTAGAACATACTCCATGCGAGGACACTCGCGCTAGAGGACACCTCCTACAAAGGACAGTTTTAATCACCAATACAGTAGAACATACTCCATGTGAGGACACTCGCGCTAGAGGACACCTCTCTACAAAGGACAGTTTTCATCACCAATACAGTAGAACATACTCCATGTGAGGACACTCGCGCTAGAGGACACCTCTCTAGAAAAGACAGTTTTAATCACCAATACAGTAGAACCTCCATGTGAGGACACTCGCGCTAGAGGACACCTCTCTACAAAGGAGTTTTAATCACCAATACAGTAGAACCTCCATGTGAGGACACTCGCGCTATAGGACACCTCTCTATAAAGGACAGTTTTAATCACCAATACAATAGAACCTCGATTTGAGGACACTCGCGCTAGAGGACACCTCTCTACAAAGGAGTTTTAATCACCAATACAGTAGAACCTCCATGTGAGGACACTCGCGCTAGAGGACACCTCTCTATGAAGGACAGTTTCAATCACCAATACAGTAGAACCTCCATGTGAGGACACTCGCGCTAAAGGACACCTCTCTATAAAGGACAGTTTTAATCACCAATACAGTAGAACCTCCATGTGAGGACACTCGCGCTAGAGGACACCTCTCTATAAAGGACAGTTTCAATCACCAATACAGTAGAACCTCCATGTGAGGACACTCGCGCTAGAGGACACCTATAAAGGACAGTTTTAATCGCCAATACAGTAGAACCTCCATGAGAGGACACTCGCGCTAGAGGACTCCTCTCTACAAAAGACAGTTTTAATCGCCAATACAGTAGAACCTCCATGAGAGGACACTCGCGCTAGAGGACTCCTCTCTACAAAGGACAGTTTTTATCACCAATACAGTAGAACCTCCATGAGAGGACCTCGCGCTAGAGGACACCTCTCTACAAAAGACAGTTTTAATCGCCAATACAGTAGAACCTCCATGAAAGGACACTCGCGCTAGAGGACACCTCTCTACAAAGGACAGTTTTCATTGCAAAATTACCATTTTTACTATATAGTAACTCTCCGGTAAGAGGACGCCTCTCCTTAAAGGACATTTGATTCTGCAATTAGGTGTCCTTTACAGGGAGGTTCTACTGTATTACAAAAATCAACATTTAATTATAATTTATTCTAATAGATGGCGCCCTATGCCATCAGAGCTGTTCGTTTGAATATAATCACGGAATGCATTCTAATTAAGAATAATTAGATTATTCAATTTTTATAATTGTAATTATGTATATATATTGCAATATGCATTTAATTATACGCAGACGAACTACCTTGTTAATAATTGGTCTGGGAGAAAAGTCTTCTGCTTCTAAATAGAGAGTAATCGCTTTCCAATAGCGCTAAGTGGCTTGGCGTTCCCGGGAGAATCGGCTGCGCGACTTTCACAGATATTTCCGCCAAAAACATCTCCGAGCACTAAATTTAAAAATATCGTTCTTTGACCCAGTTAGAAGCCAATTGGGAGCTTGCTTCCACATTTTTCTTTTTTCTTTTTCTTCCAAATTTTAAATTGTATTATTTCTGTGATAGGAAATAAAGCTGTTTCTGCGAATATCTCTGGAGATTTTCTTCTTAATCTCTGCTAGAATATCATTTATATTCTTTTTCTGCTTTTTCTTACACATTTATTTTCTTTCTTTTCAGACGATTTTTGCATTTAGAGAAAGAACCTTTTTTTTCGTTTGAATTGTTTGTGAATTTTAAGTTAGATTAATTTTATTTTCTAATTAAATTACTATTAATATTAACTTAAAACTAATAAAAGAGAAAATATTATGTTTAAAATATAAAAATATAAACACGGTAGCAATGCGTTTCTTTATTTGTGAAAATTACAAGCTTTCAGATATTTATAATCATTCAAGAGGTATTGCAGTAAGTTAAGAGAAAATACTCATTCTCTTAACTTATAGCTATGTCTGTAGAAGGATTGTAAAGATCCTGAAGATTGCATTTTTCACGAATAAAGAAACGCATTGCTACCGTGTTTATATTTTTATATTTTATACTTTACAGCAATTTTCTTTTTTAATATTATGTTAAATTGACATTTATTAATAGCATGGAAAATATATATAGTTTTATTTACAAGGTTATCCCAAGAGTTCGTAAACATCTGGAAAATTTGATATACCAATATTTTTAGCCGTTATTTATAATATCTTTGTCTATGTATAAGGTAATTGTATTATGTATTATTACGTGTAAGGTTTCCTATATAGAAATAAGGGATAGTCACAATACTTTGTGTTTTAATATTCAATTCAATTACAACATGGTTAATCATAATATATATAAACAAAAGAAATAACTTATGCAAACATTAGAGAATGAAAATACAGTGTTTCCGACTGCCTAACTACGTATTAAGAAAAATCAAAGAATAATGAAATATTTTTACTTGAATAAATACAAAGTATGTGCATTATGTATTCATTATAATAATATTATTCGCCAAATAACAACGTTTTGCATAAATTTTGAATTTGTTGCAGGTGTTTAGAAACCTTTGGGACAACCTTAAATTTACAATATACTTACAATTAATATATATTATATTTGTTTGCGCCTAGCTATGTGAATAACTTGCCAGGTTGTATTGTTCTATGATTATGTAAATTTTATTTTTCTTTTTATTTATGTAAATATTCATATATATAAAAAGAGCGAAAGTGATAATAAAGTCAGTCAGTCAGCTAAAACCAGTGAGGATGTTTGGTCATTTTTTTTATTTAAACAGCTTGTTGCTACATCGCACCTAGAGAAGTTTCAGGAGTCAGGTCTGGTGTACAGTCTGCCAGATATCGTCAACATCTAAGACCAGACAAAAGGAGCTAGACGGAACTCCGAGCTAACATCGTTAGGAACCAAGCTCCAACAATATTTATATTATATATAATATATTTACAATAAATTTACAATATATATATATATATATATATATATATATATATATATATATATATATATATATAATATTTACAATATTTATTGCAAAAAAAGATCATCTATATGAAGTATATGAGAATTTAAACTCTATATGAAACACGATTGTTGGTTTTAATTAAATCATTTTCTACTGTTTATACTGCAATGGAAATATATATTGGTTTCGTCTGGGTCATCAGTGGTGAATTCAAAGCAGATTCCCCAGTTCAATCTATCATTCCCTTCTTTAAAGGGGGGGCCCGAGTCCGACTTCCAAGTCGTTCCGCCAAGAGATCAACACCACAGAGGTCCGTACGTCTCTTGACCTCACGGACAATACAGCAGCTACATTATTTCATTTTGTCTCCTCTCTAATTATAAATACGCTGCTGTATCACCTCATAGGCATAAATAAATAAATAAATTCCCTTCTTATATATCATTCGTCTGTTTTTATTTTATGTAGATAATAAATATAAAATATGGTTTTACGGGATAATAACCAAAGTGTTTGAGATTTTCGAGTCCACAAATGAATGTAACAGGCAGATAAGCCACAATGCGCTATATCAAAGTACCAAGGTGCTGTACATAACCAAGGTTGTTCAAATAAGGCTAGATTCCCCAGAGTAAAGAGTAGAAAAATACATACACATACACTCATAGACAAAAGCAAACATTGGGGTTCTGTGAAAGGATGGTCTAAATCATTGGTCTTCAACCGCTACGACCCAGGATAAAATCCCGCATTGGGCACTTTTTTATTTCGGCTACATGAACTCAGTAGAATTCAGTTTAAATATATAAGGATTAAAATATTACATGAGGAGCTTCTTTTTAGATTTATTGCGAGCTTTCGAACCTTCCGGTTCTTCAACGGGCATGGGTAGCATGGATATACTAACAATATTTATACGTATTTGAGCCATTATATTCATACATACATATATACATACGAAGAAATAGTTTCAAATATAATTTAAAATTGAACTAGTTTATAATAATTATGATGTAAAAACTATCAAACTATGCAAATAAAACTTAAACTTTTTTGAAAATTTGGTAAAATTCGGGAACAACATTTATGTACGCTAAAAATTAGAAATGAACGACAAACAGGGGTCCCTCCAACCAGATTACACAACGAGGGTTATCTAGGACAACAAAGAAAATAATTATTGTATTAAAATATGGTAGACTTCAGGAAGATCTATTTTTCTGTTGATACTGTTTGAGTGGAGATGACTGATTCTAGATATAATCTAAACTGCTTGCTGCATATATGCTGATAAAGGATTTTGGGATGGTCTAGATTAAATTTATGGCCAGTGTGCGATATATGTTGATATATGAGTTATTTAGGATCCCTATTATTTATGTTCCGTTTATGTTCTGTTATTCTGATGTGCGCGGTTCTACCAGTCTCGCCCACATAGGAAGCTGGGCAATCTTGGCAAGAAACCGCGTACACAGCACCAGTGGAATGGATGGGGTTGTTAGGTTTATCTGCTTTGGTGATGGGATTCCTGAGAAGGGTTGCAATATTAGGAGGACTGTTGTAAAAGACCTGAATGCCGTAAGGGCGAAGAATTCTGGAGATAGAAATGGAGATCGGGGAAAAAGGAAGGAAACAAGTGGCTTTATAAACAGTGGTTTACCTTGGAGCAATAGGATCAAAAGAATGTTTTTCTATGAAATATCTGGGTATCCTGCAGTGGTCAAAAGGGAAATGATTCTGGATTTTTCTATGGTTTTAAATATAGGTAAAGAGCAATGTGTGTATAATCTTTTAGTTAAGGTCCTGACTGTATTGATTTTATAGGCTATGGGACTATTGGAGGAGAAATGGGTGTATAGAGGTGGTATGCTCTTTTTGTGGAATACTGTTGTGTGTATCTTGTGTGGGGTGCGAATAATCAGGATATCTAGAAAGGGTAACACTAGGTATATTTCAGATTCGTGTGTTAATTTAATGTCTGCATGGAAAGTATGTAGAGTATTGAGTATGTGTCGGAGCTTATTGGTTTTGACTATGCAAAAGATGTCATCTACATATCTCCTCCAATAATGAATGTCAGAAGAAAGGGTTTGATTGATCCACTGATCCAAGGATCCCATCACCACTTCAGATACTATGAATGAAAGTGGGCTGCCTATTGGTGTTCCTCTGATCTGTTTGTAGTATTGGTGGTTGAAAGTGAAAGCGCTGATGGTAAGACACAAGGTGGTCAGCTGGGTTATCTGGGCTATTACTTGGTCATCAATATTGGCTGCTTTAAGAAAGGACTGTAGTTTTGCTGTAATAAGAGTGTGTGGAAGGGAGAGGTACAGCGAGGTGACATCGAATGAGACCATCTTATGTTGTGCCGGAGGTTGTATTTGAGTAATATCTTGTATGAAGCTGGGTGGGTGAGTGATATTGTATTTGTTGGGGTTGTTTTTCATGATGGGGGATAATAGATTGGATAGAAATTTAGCTAATGAATATCCGGGGAGAGATGGTATGCAATGATGGGTCGGAGTGGGACCCCTGGCTTGTGTATTTTCGGGGTGCCATACATATAAGCATCATGTCCCAAGGAACCAGTGAATTGAGCCAATTGTCCATTGGTCATGAGATTCGCCCTCTTCATGTTCCTGAGCGATGACCACCTTGTGTCTTACCATCAGCGCTTTCACTTTCAACCACCAATACTACAAACAGATCAGAGGAACACCAATAGGCAGCCCACTTTCATCCATAGTATCTGAAGTGGTGATGGGATCCTTGGACCAGTGGAACAATCAAACCCTTTCTTCTGACATTCATTATTGGAGGAGATATGTAGATGACATCTTTTGCATAGTCAAAACCAATAAGCTCCGACACACATACTCAATACTCTACATACTTTCCATGCAGACATTAAATTCACATACGAATCTGAAATATACCTAGTGTTACCCTTTCTAGATATCCTGATTATTCGCACCTCACACAAGATACACACATCAGTATTCCACAAAAAGAGCATACCACCTCTATACACCCATTTCTCCTCCAATAGTCCCATAGCCTATAAAATCAATACAGTCAGGACCTTAACTGAAAGATTATACACACATTGCTCTTTACCTATAATTAAAACCATAGAAAAATCCAGAATCATTTCCCTTTTGACCACTGCAGGATACCCCAGATATTTCATAGAAAAACATTCTTTTGATCCTATTGCTCTAAGGTTAACCACTGTTTATAAAGCCACTTGTTTCCTTCCTTTTTCCCCGATCTCCATTTCTGTCTCCAGAATTCTTCGCCCTTACGGCATTCAGGTCTTTTACAACAGTCCTCCTAATATTGCAACCCTTCTCAGGAATCCCATCACCAAAGCAGATAAACCTAACAACCCCATCCATTCCACTGGTGCTGTGTACGCGGTTTCTTGCCAAGATTGCCCAGCCTCCTATGTGGGCGAGACTGGTAGAACCGCCCACATCAGAATAACAGAACATAAACGGAACATAAATAATAGGCATCCTAAATAACTCATATATCAACATATATCACACCCAGGCCATACATTTAATCTAGACCATCCCAAAATCCTTTATCAGCATATACGCAGCAAGCAGTTTAGATTATATCTAGAATCAGTCATCTCCACTCAAACTAACAGTATCAACAGAAAAATAGATCTTCCTGAAGTCTACCATATTTTAATACAATAATTATTTTCCTTGTTGTCCTAGATAACCCTCGTTGTGTAATCTGGTTGGAGGGACCCCTGCTTGTCGTTCATTTCCAATTTTTAGCGTACATAAATGTTGTTTCCGAATTTTACCAAATTTTCAAAAAGTTTAAGTTTTATTTGCATAGTTTGATAGTTTTACATCATAATTCTTATAACCTAGTTCAATTTTAATTTTATTTGAAACTATTGCTTCGTATGTATATATGTATGTATGAATATAATGGCTCAAATACGTATAAATCTTGTTAGTATATCCATGCTACCCATGCCCGTTGAAGAACCGGAAGGTTCGAAAGCTCGCAATAAATCTAAAAAGAAGCTCCTCATGTAATCTTTTAATCCTTATATATTTACACTTTTTTATAATTAGAAAAAAATCTCCAATGGCCCCCGAAACATGCAAAGGTTCAACCCCACCAGCGAGTGAAAGTAACCAATGGAACTCTGGCATATTTGTAAGTGCAAAAGTCGAACTGCTTTTTACATGTGTAGACATGTGGTGCACTTAGTGTAAAAGTAGTCGCTATCTACCCACCATTGAATATCATGGCCTGTACCACATGTATTAGGGATAATAATAATAATAAAGGAGGTTGTGTCTTTCAACATGTATATCGGGATTCAAACAATAAAATATAATATTAGGAAAGACGTCAGAATGAAACAGCAATTCATTTAATGTAAAACCAAATTAAAGTGTATCAAAATACAAATATAGAAATTAAAAATATTTTCATATAATACTAAATAATCTGCTACATAGCTCCTTCCCTATGGGAGTTGTGACACACAGCTTGGAAATCCTGTTGCTACTGACATGGATCTGACGTCTTTCTGCCAAGTATTCCCTCGGAGTCTTGGACGTCTGTCCATAGTAGCTTTACGTCCTTTTTCTTGCGGCGTGAAGAGCGGCTTTGTTGTTGTATCGTCTATAGGGACATCGTCAGCTTGGAAAGAAGCCTTGACTTTGACACGGCGGTGGAATCCTGGAGCCAGTCTCTGAAAATGTAAAACACAGCACCTATTGCCTCAAGGTCTTCTCGGCGATCTTCAGTTTGTCTTCCCTAATCTACCCAGCATCTCCACCAAAATGTCACGTGGAAAATTAAGAAATACAAACTTCAGAATGACACAGCAATTTATTTAATGTAAAACTAAAACTAATAAAATAGCAGAGATGCAATTAGAAAATTTTACATGTATCAAAATACAAAACATAAATTAAAAATACTTTCATAGAATAATAAATAATTTTAATTTTTAATTGATAGATATGTTGGCCCTCTCTACCAGATGTTCCATAGTTGTGTTTTGCATTCTGGGGCTGTTGAAAGTTTCGTGGATGAAATAATAATAAAAAATAGAGAAGTGTGATTATAACAAAAGTTACTATTACGGGTTATCACACAAAAATGGAATATACTAGGGCCTAAAGTAAATGTGACTTGATACACAGAAAAGCGTACACTCAAGAGTACAACACCAATCACAAGAAGGAAGTCAATAAAACTTGTGATTGGTAAAATAAAAACAAAACAGTACTTATCTTTATTGTAGCGTTGGTAGGGATCGGACTCGGGTCACACCGGGATGCGAAGAGATCCCCAGACACGGAAAAATCATGTAGAAAACACTTTAATCGTCTCCACACTAATCCTCCTCGCTCTGAGCCCCATTCGCATTCCATTAGAACCCTCTTATATACAGACATGGCCACATTCGTCCAATGACGTGAGAGATTGATTCACTAACAAACGAAGATAACATTCTTCCCGCTAAAAACTGATCAGAAAAAAACTGAAAATGTTTGTCAATATAATTTGACAATTAAAATAACTTATTGATCACGTCCGGCTCACCAATTCTGTAAGCGAATTACTCACAGCGAATTAAAATATTCCTTTATTGTTTCAGGTTTTCTAAATTCTGTTCCAAAGCCGCGAGCGCACGAGCTGTACGGTCACGCTAGGAGTATCGCCACACATTCAATTGGAAATTCAAGTTTATATTTAGTAAGATGTTAGCTTTTTTATAAGTTGTTTTTCATAGATTAATATATTTTAACACAAAGCAATAACACGCTATCTGAACATATAAAATGAAAGATATGTATAAATGGCGCGTTATTGTTTTGTATTAATTTATGCCTAACTGGCCTTGTCTTTATTGTTTGCGGAAGAGCATTGCTCGATGCAAATATTTGAATGTAATTCTACTGTCCTATGAGCTTATGTCCATAGTTTTCTTGAAAAACATTTCTGAGATTCCACCCTTCAGTGTAGCATATATAAGCAGAATCGTCCAATATAGTGTTGGAGCTCTGAGGGGCAGTCTGGTGGATTAAATTGGCGAAACCGCGGGGAGGGTTCACCACTGATGAGCCAAGAGTCCTCCCAATATATTTTTTCATCGCAGTAAGGGCAGTAGAAGTTTGTATTATGTATAAAAGAAACATTCGTGCTTTTAAATCCTTTCATTTTATATTAATATATTTATATATTTGACCAGATGACCGGGCTACTTTACATGTATATATTTGGTTTTAGAAATTATGTAAGTTAGTTAGTTATGAAAGGAAATTAAAAAGTATTAATTTTTTCGAGGTGTTGGTGATTACTCTGCTCGATGTTATAATAAAAAAAGTCTTAGCTCCCAACATAAGATAACAAAATAAATAAAAGATAAAATTAATGAAAGGTTAGTTGCGAGTATTGGTTCTCCACAGATATAATTCGAATTAACAAAGTTAATCTAAACCAATCTGATACAAAAGTAGAGCGGTCTAGATCTAGGTCTAATTTGGCGAAACCGCTGAGAGGGTTTACTACTGATGAGCCAAGCCCTCTCATTCAATAACTCATATCATTGCAGTAAGGTCTGTAGAGATAATATTTGATGATATTTAAAAGAAACGCATTGCCAGTAAATTTATTTGTGAAAAATTTTAACAATAGATGGCAATTAAATTTAATTTACTAATATATATTTGTTATGAAAACATATTTTTCGGAAGAGCTTTGTTCGATGCAATACCTTAAAATTATATGTATGTACCTCTGCAGACTTATAAGCTTATGTCCATAGTTCACTAAGCACCCCTAAGCTGCCTTCCATAGAAAATACAGGGTATATTCCAAACCAATCCAATACAAAAAAGTCGGTGGACTAGTGGGTAACACCCTCGATTCCCGACAGTCATGAACCGGGATTGAATCCCGAGTTAACAATTTGTTTAATATGTGAACTTCACATATTATTCATTCTTTCAATTATCATAAACTAGGTTGCTCTTGTTGAGCGATACCTAATAAAGTGATTTTGAATACATTAGTAGAGCGGTCTAGAGATTAATTTAGCGAAACCGCTGAGAGGGTTCACTACTGATGAGCCAAGCCCTCTCATTCAATAACTCATATCATTGCAGTAAGGTCTGTAGAGATATTATTTGATGATATTTAAAAGAAACGCATTGCCAGTAAATTTATTTGTGTAAAAATTTAACGATAGATGGCAATTAAATTTATTTTTACAAAAGTTAAACCATTTAAAATCTATGAGAAATGGTGTCTAGGAAAGGACTGGAAGTTGGTCCGACAACCAAACAGACCGATCCCCAGGAGATATTAGTCCTAGTGCTTTACCGTGTTCCTCTCCCCACCAATAATGGTCAACCTTCAGTATCTACCCTAACGACACCACTACGGTTAACCTGGCTTCACTGAGACTCTTACATTCTGGAGGGCTCTACAAACAGAAACCCCTTTTTTGTTTCTAGATACATTTTCTCAAAATTTGAATTAATCGCATAGAGAAAGTAATCTAAACCTTTCTTAGAGGCACCGGTAATTCAGAAAAAAAAGTTGAAGATAGAAGTTGTCTGGTAGGCATTCATATTTCAAAGGTGGGTGGAAGAGTGGGTAACCCCTTCGATTCCCAACAGTCATGAACCCGGATTTAATCCCGCGTTAACCCTTTGTTTAATATGTGAATAACTCACATATTATTCATTGTTTCAATTATCATAAACTAGGTTGCTCTTGTTTAAAGGTACCTAATAAAGTGATTTTGGAACCGGATTTCATATTTCTTTAAAAAATAGACACTTCAGCCAGTTAAAGTTTAACATATAACTAACCGGAATGTCTGTTATCCCAAGAACTATGAATACCGGCCAGACAACCTTTATCTTCAATTTAATCAAGGCAAATTTTGGTCCCGAGGTATTAAAAATGGCATGGAAATAATTGCCATGAGAGAAAATAAAACTTTAACTGGCCGAAGTGTCTATTTTTTACAGAAATCAGAAAAAAAAGTTTCAACCAGCGCAAGCCATACGCAGTTCTTCCGTGTTCGGAAAGAGGTAAACAAGCCGAGTTAAACTTCCAGTCTGGTCGAACATCCTGCCGAACATCTTGGGTTCTTCAATGGTGGAACCCTGACTACGGAGTAGATATATATTATATAAAAAATGTTATGTAAAAATATATTTATTTTAAAAAAAATTATAATTCATAGATTAAAATACTCAGTTAAGAAGACCACAAGAGATCGCCTTTTTCACTATATAAACCTATTGTTGTTGTTTCACGTTGGCCGGCTCAAATCTTTCGTGAATTATGTAAATAAGTCTTTCTTTCTTTTATTCTTACGCCTTAATTCAGGAAACATTTTCCTTAATTATGTTTCATTATCACAATTAAAGAAAATTATGATTCAAAGTTAATTTTATTTAATTATTGCTACGACTGCAGAAAAATAGCACATACTCATGGATTCCAAAATCAAGCAAATGCTCAACAATTCAAATCCTTGAAAAACTTTAGAAAATTCAATTCTCTATATCAAATTTGTCATTATAATCTATATAGTCAGTCTAGATACAGGAGAATGTGAAAAAATATATGCGCATTTACAATACCAAATGGGGGGAGAGAAATCCGACCACACCAGTTCCCCCTGGACCTTTGGAATATTTGAGCAAATTCTGGTCCAAGGTGACTAACATGGCAACGGCACCTATTTTCCTTGAAGAGCAAATTGACATGGACCCAGAGCAGCAGCTCTACACACCCAAGATAGAGGATATTGCGACTGCTGTGATAGAGATGTAAGGAGACATCTGAGGCTCCTCATTGGACACAACAACAACAACAACAGAAAATTGACATGGACCCAGAGTAGCAGCTTTACACATTCAATATAGAGGACATTGCGACTGCTGTGATAGAGATGCATGGGGACATCTGAGGCTCTTCATTGGCCACAGCAACAACTGAAATTTGACATGGACCCAGAGTAGCAGCTTTACACATTCAATATAGAGGACATTACGACTGCTGTGATAGATATGTATGGAGACATCTGAGGCTCTTCATTGGACACCACAACAACAAAAATACCAAATAACTGATGGCACATTGATGCATCGATTTCATTATATTAGGAAAATTTTTTATAGCTCTCAAAATTCCTTGGACAGATATGGTAACAAATAATCAAGTCCTCGATCGAATGGGTACAGAACGCCAGCTGATAAAGTTCATAAAATAATGAAAACTGAGGTTTGCTGGACATGTGATGCTCGGAACAGTAGGAGAGACATTGCTGACAGTGTTGGAGGGAAAGCTCCGGGGGAAGAGATCGAGGGGAATGAGACGACAGGGATAAACAGACTATCTAAAACAATGGACTGGACGACACACCTACGAGGAGATGAAGAGGATGGCGGAGGAAGTATGGAGAGATCTGTGGCCTGGGTAGAGGAAGGCATTGAAGGAAGGGAAATTGTTATTAGTAATTTTCTAGAAATTAGTCAGAAAATTTAACATAATAATTCCGATTCATCAGAAGCATTTTGAATCATCTAACGACAAAATTTAAGGTAGTTGAAAATCTTTTAGTCGCCGATCATCTTTTTATTTTTTTAAAGAGAAAGAGACAATTTTGTTCGCACTTGATTATCTCGTGTGTCTTCATTAAAGGTTACTCTGCATCAAATATCATTCAGGGTAGTTGTCTGAATCCCGATATACATTCTAAAAAGTACAACTTCCTTTTGTCAATGAGTGTAGATTCATCTTTACTTTATCCTTTAGGTTTTCCTACTGTAATTTATCTGAGATTAGTAATAAATGAATATTTGCTATCTACAAGGTGCGTTCATTAATTTTCAGGACTGCTCTGTATCTTTGAAAAAATAAAACAAATAAAAAAACTAATTCAATATTTTTCAAAATATGCCCCTCCTGCCTCAATACACCCGTTCCATCTTTTTTTCCAATTGTCGAAGCAGGAGATAAAATCACTTTTTGAGAGGTTCCTCAAAGTTGCCTTCGATTCAGCTTGTATCATATCAACGTTGTCAAATTTCCGTCCTTTCAAGTTCATTTTCAATTTAGGATAGAGGAAAAAGTCATTGGGGGCTAAGTCGGGGGAATAGGGTGGATGAGGGATCTGTATGGTTGAATGCTTGGCCAAGAACTGCAAAACAACATGGGCTGTGTGCGGCCGCGCATTACCGACGTGAAGTATCCAGTCATTGTTTTGCCATCTTTCAGGTCTTTTAAGGCGCACTGCCTCCCTTAAGCACCTCATTATCCCCAAATAAACAGATAGTCCAGTCTCTGAAGATAAGTCTTTAATAGAAATTCTTTGTTAGATTAATTAACTCCTTTATTTTGAGCTTGTTTTCCTCGCAACGAAATGATCTTGGACGCCCAGTATGCTGATCATCGTTTACCTTTTCCCGACCTTTTTGGAAGTGTGAAAATCATTCAAAAGTTCTTGAACGGGATAAAGCTGCATCGCCAAAAGCTTCTTTAATCAATTCATACGTCTCAGTAGCACTTTTTTCAATTTAAAACAAAACTTTATGCAGATTCTCTGCTCTTCGAAAATGGCCATTTTAAAATTAGAAATGCGAACCTTACAAGGAAGTTGTTTTGTTCTATTTTTAGATCGGCGCGTGCGACACGAGACTCGTGCTTTCAGTCAGGTGTGGTCGAATGTCCAATATTCAACTCTGTAAAAAAATATTTTCTCTAGCTTTTTTATTTATTTTATTTTTTAACCAGTCCTGGAAATTAATGAACGCACCTTGTATTCTAATTATATTGTAGTGTATCTCTTAAATTTGTATAAAATACACAAGATCTTAGGTATTTTAAAAATATTTTTGAATGTTGGTTTTTTTCAAATGGCCACTATACATTCCCGCACATGTGTAGATAACCTATTTAATTTTATAAATAGATGTAAAATGAGTGACAAAGTCAAGATTCCAGAGTAAAGTTGGGGAAGATGAGTGGGGGATGGTCATGTCTTGTCAGGGAAGAAGCCGTCAAAAACAGCATTCCAGTGTGGGGGAGGACAGAGTCTGGTCACATATGTGACGAGTAGAAGACGTGGCGACTTTCCCCCGGGCGTGTGGATGATCCTGAAAGGCGATGCCAGGAGAGACTGACAACGGAGAGACCTACAAGACGGTGTAGTCCAGGCTGGACATGTATAGTGTGGAGCGGAAGGTTTCACAAAAGTGACATCCACGGCGCCAAGAATTCTTCTTACGGGGAGGTTGAAGGCAAGTTCCACTGATTGAATTACTTCTGTTTAGTGCCACGTATAATAAAGCGATAACCTTTTGCTGCATCACTTCGAGCTCACCTGTGTATCTTTGTGGCATCCTGATTATTACAAAGAACACGAACAGCGTCTGGGTACGACATAACATAGTTCAAATTCTCAGAACTTTGATAAGACTATAGAAGATCGTAATTGCTTTAAAACTCTTATTATTAAATTTTCCTAATTTATATTTATTTATATCTAAAATCGTTTTATTGTTTTCTTTTTCTGGCGAAGAGCGATGCTTGCTCGCTTCACGTAAACAATATACGAGTATAAAACAACACTTAAAGTTTCACCGCATAAGTTTATTTTCTGTGAAAAATCAATATTTATTTCAAATGTGGGTTCGATTCCCGCCCCTGGACACTTTTATTTTTCCGTTCGCCATTACTCTTCATATTTTCACCCTTTCATACTTCATCCAAAAAAGTTAGAAATAGTAAATATTTCTCTTTGAAATAAATATTGATTTTTCACAGAAAAGAAACTTATGCGGTGAAACTTTAAGTGTTGTTTTATAATCATACGCCGCAGTCCTTTATAATGTAATATACGAGTATATGAAAAAAAAGTACAAAAGTGAGATTTACTGGGATCAGGTAGATAAATTAAGAAAAATGCATCTTCTGATCATGCAACTGAGAATTTCTGATGGCTTGAGCTATCTATCGGAATAAATATCAAATATCCCTTGATTTTTAATTATTAAAATATATGTGTCGAAGCAGCAATTAGCCAATTCAATTCACCAGGTCGCTACATACAATTATTGCATTTTTATTTTTTTATATATTCAGCAAATGAAGTTTATTTTTGGTGATGTTTAACGAATTTCAGTGAAATTTCCATACAAACAGAAGTATCTTCCCATAGTTTTGTTAAACATTATCACCAAGTGGGTAACTCAGCCTTTGCCGGTCCCAAGCCCGGGTAAAAAAAGAGGAGGGGGAGCAGTAACAAGCTCACTAAAAAACCTGGGCTCAGCTGGCCCGGTTGATATTACCCTGTAAGGGCTCCTTATCCAGGGATACAGGATGAGCAGCGTTTGTACTCCATGTTAGGAGTGACTGTACATGGCGTCTGTTCCTAATGTCAGGTGGCGGCCATTTCTTTGGAGCTAAGTCAGTGGCCTGCTACTGGTGTAGTGCTCCAGTCTTAATGACAAAGGCAGACGCAATTTCCTCACCCAATAATGATAGTTGTCACTCAATTATTGATAAGCTTTACTCATCCCCAACAGAGACCATCAACAGCGATGCCAGGAGAGACTGACATCGAAGGTGCCTACAAGCCGGTGTAGTCCAGGCTGGACATGTACAATGTGAAGCGGAAGGTTTCACAAGAGTGACATCCACGGCGCCTAGGATTCTTCTGACGGGGAGGTTGAAGACAAGTCCCACTGTTGTATTCCTACTGTTCAGTGCCACATACAATAAAGCGCTAACCTTTGCTGTATCCCTTCGAACTCACGTGTGTATCTTTGTGGCATCCTCATTATACAAAAACACGAACATCGTCTGTGTACGACGACATAGCTCTACAAGTTTGATACCCTGATATGATTGAATAGAAATAAGAAAGAAGAAGAGACTAAGTACAGACCACACACAAACAGTATGAAACTGAGACAATGATAATCTTCCTATTCGCTATAGAAGAAACACAAGCCGATGATAAGCCCACTAAGATCATACACCAATCATGGACTCAAGAAGATTGGTGTTGAAAGCAATAGTATTGTGGGGGCCGAGAGACTTTCTTCCAGCCTGCTGGTATGACACGCCGTCGGCAAACATACAAGCGGGGCCTGGAAATAGTACGGATGGCCACCGCTGTGTGGCGCGGCAGATCGGCGGAAGTCAATCATTGCCCAAAAGACATTCTAGGGTGTTGTCCTTTTGTCTTCCTTTATCAACTTCCTATAAAATGTATCTAATACTTAATACTAATAAACACTAACTTGGAATACTTTTCTGGGCCATCCCTGGACTTAATAAATCGACACACCAGAGTATCCAACAAAACTCACATCATCAATAGAAATATAGAATTTAAATATATTGTCACGGAGATAAATAAAGCAAGGGCAAATTTGGGGATAATTAATTTATTATAAAGGGTATTTACTTTTTAGTTCTCCAATAAAATTATATACAAGAGGTATTTATAGGAAGAACAACTTATCCCAAGTTAAAAATGATGAGAGTGGTCAGCCACCGTCCCGTTTTTCTTATTTGCCGATAAGATTCCGAGAACCCCTCACATCTGTCCCCCCGGAGTCCAGTGATGATTGACAGGTGTCCCATAGAGCTTCCTGTGGTTGCAGAGCTTCTTTATAATATTTATAACAGAATTTTATACTAATCCTGGTCACCCATTTTGAGTTTCTAGTCTATTTTTACACTTATTTCCTTCATAGTATATTAATTAAACATGTCAGTGAGTCTTCTGAGATGAGTTTCCTATTTCTTTATATTGACAACTCTAGCTTTCGTAGCCCTTCTACATGAGTACAACATGTGATATTGTTGTATATTTGTATTCCTGTAGTAAGGCTACGAAAACTAGAGTTGACAATAAAATGAAATAAGAAACTAATCTCCGGAGACCTATTGACTTGTTTAATTGATATTTAGGAGATTTAAATATATAACATTCATAGTATATGTTTGGATTTGCATATATTTATATATTTGTTCTACCCATTTTTTCATTTTTTTATACTTTGTATGATAGGTTTAGTAATATAGCTCTTAGAAAGAAAATATAACTTTATGAAACATTATGATGAAAATATATATAAACCATTGCCACTTGTGTCATTTTGTACTCGTAGAAGGACGTCTTATACGATCCTCCTCGTATAAAAGAAGCTCTTCTCCCCGACTTGTTATTTTAAACAGAATGAAAACAAAATAGTTGACCTGATCTGGTGTATTAAATTTATTAATCTCAAGAAAGGTTCACCACTTATGACTATGTGTCTTCCTAATTCCTTTTCTCTTTTAGTTTGCGACTTGTAATCAACTTCTATTCAAAACTAGCCGAATGACCCGGGCAACGCCCGAGTTTTAGCTGAGAGCATTTTTTGCCCCTACGCTGTCATTATATCACTTTTGTGAAATGTCCTGCTCCACCTCCCTCACACACCAATCCCCGTCGCGGCTTCTCGCAGTTACCGCAGTGAGGCGCTGGTAGCGAATGAAAAAGGTAATGTGTTAATAATTTGTTAAAAACTCCAAGGATATTCGAGATAGAGACCTGAAAATTTGCCTATAAGTTTTTCCAGATTCAACTCTATATACCGTTATAATTTCAGTCAGATTAGTTCTGTAATTGTGGACGTGTATAACCGACAAGACTACCGTTCCTAAAATAGACGTAAAGAGGCTTTCACCATCTATTAACTGTATTTACAATCTAGCAGATTAAAGACAGTAAGACAGTTCCGTTCATTAATCCCTTGTGATTTTGATTGATGAATGCCATCGCCCGAACCCATTGTTTCTGATTGGCCTTCTGAATTTTAAAAATCTGGTGTTATGTCTTTGTTGCCGATTCGAGCTTGTTAGGTTGCAGAGGAACCAATATATGACGCATAATTATTTGGGTCTATTTTAACTCAAAAGAAACCGAATATTTTTCGAAAAATCTTAAATATTTACTATTTAATTTTATAAACAGCTGTAAAATGAATGAAAAGGCCAAAATTCCAGACTAGAGTTGAGGAAGATGAGTGGGGGATGGTCATGTGTTGTCAGGGCGGACTGGCGCCAAAAACAGCATTCCTGTGTGGGGGAGGACAGAGTCTGGTTACATCTGTGGCGAGGAGAAGACGTGGCGACTTGCCTCCGGGCGTGTGGATGATCCTACAAGGAGAGACCGACATCGGAGCGGTCTACAAGGCGGTGTAGTCCAGGCTGGACATGTACAGAGTGATATCCACGGCGCCAAGGATACTTTTCAAATATTTGAAAATAAATTAGTATAAGACAATGGTAATCTTCCTATTCGCTATAGATGAAGAAACAAAAGTTGGTAAGAAGAGCTTCTTTTATACGAGGACGATCGTACAAGCAAGACGGGTACTCGTAGATGTGCTTAAACTTGTACGATGTCCTTTTATAAAAGAATCTCTTCTCCCCAACTTGTGTTTCTTCTATAAATTAATATTGAAACTATGCTGAGAACATGGACGAGAACCTCTACGTATGTTTTCCCACGTGACGCAGCGGAGCGTGACCTTGGCTGCACGGGTGAGTCAGTTGTTGTTTTTGCTCTCTAGAGATGGACATTAAAACATGGTGGCAGCGATAACTGGATAAAATACGAACCCGTATATCGCAAAATATCGATTTTTGCGTACCTTGGAAGATAATTCAACATGGCTCAGATTCAACCTCCAGAAACTTTCGACTTCTCGACTCCCAACGAATGGCCCAAATGGAGGAAAAGATTCGAACGATACCTCGTGGTCAGTGGAATGAAGAAGAAAGAGGAGGCGGACAAGATCGATTTGTTCATGTACTTGATGGGCGACCGCGCGGATGATATATTCAGGACCTTCAAGTTCGAAAAGGAGGAAGAGGCAACGAAAATTGATTCCGTCCTCAAGGCGTTTGACAGCCACTTCTGTGTCAGAAAGAATATTATCTACGAACGTGCGAAATTTAATTCAAGAATCCAAGAGGATCGGGAGCCAGTGGACGAATTCATCACTTCATTGTACAAATTGGCTGATAGTTGCGAATTTGAGGGTCTTCATGAGCAGTTGATCCGTGACCGAATTGTGGTTGGAGTGAGGGACAAAGCTTTATCTGAAAGAATGCAGTTGGACAGCGAACTGACTTTGGAAAAGGCGGTGAAAATGGTTCGACAGCAAGAAGCCGTTCGACAGCAGCAAGTCGACCTGCAGCGTCCCTCAACAAGCCAAAAGGTCAATCAGGTGAAGTTCAACTCGAAGAATTTATCACCGAAACAACAACAGCAGCCTTCGAGGAAGAAGGAGAAGTCAGCCAAAACAAGATCACGATGTCCAAAATGCGGAGGTTTCACCCACAGGGAAGGACAGGCTTGCCGTGCTGAAGGACAAAGATGTAACCTGTGTTCAAAAACAGGCCATTTTGCAAATTGCTGCCCAGATAAGCAGGCGAAGACTGCGGAAGTCAAAGCTGTTTCTGAACTTGATGAAGAAATTGGTTTTCTCCTGGAGGTCTCAGCTGTGGAGGATTCATCTAATCTCGATGATGATGAAGGCGAGTGCAGGAGGCGATGGACAGCAGAAATCCAAGTCAACGGGAAAAAGGTGAAGTTCAAGCTCGACTCCCAGGCGGATGTTACATGTGTTCCTCTGTGTCTCTTCAAGAAGATAATGGGACAGCAACGACTAGTGGAAAGTGATATCAACATTAGAGCTGCTGAATTTTCCGAACTTCAGACTGTGGGTATGTTTATATCAACGCTGCGAAATGGCAATTATGAAATCAAGGAGAAGATTTATGTCATTCGTCGTTTGAGTGAACCTCTTCTGAGTCGCCGGGCATGTGAGCTCTTGAACCTGGCGAGGCGAATTGAAGTGGTTGCGACGAGAATTAACCCGATCAAGGAATTCCCCGAAGTATTTGAAGGACTGGGACAGATCGGAAACCCTTACGAAATCAAATTGAAACCTGGAGCAAAACCATATGCTGTGCATACTCCTCGACGGGTACCAATACCTTTGATGGAAAAGCTCAAAACAAGATTGGACATCCCTGGAAAGGAGCTGCTCGACGCCGATGCATTATCCAGACAACCACTTCTTACAACCGAGGGAGGTGAAAACGAACGGCCAACCTCAGCGCATATAAATGCAGTTCTCTCGAGTATAACCGACAAAGACGAGATGTTGACGAAGATTTTTGAATCTCAACAAGAGGATACGACCCTGAAAGCAGTAGTCAACTACCTTGAGCAAGGCTGGCCAGATAAGAAGAAGATGTCACAGGCTCTGCTCTCTTATTGGCATGTCAAGGATGAACTCGGCGTTCAAAATGGACTACTGATGCGTAGCTGTCGTCTTGTTATTCCAGCAAGTATGAAACTGGAGATCCTAGATAAGTTGCACGCTGGGCACTTCGGGATTACAAAAACAAGACTTCGCGCACGTGAGACGGTATGGTGGCCTGGAATTTCGGAAGAGATCGCGGAAACGGCCAGAAAGTGCAGTGTCTGTATCCAGGAAGCCGTCTCAAAACATGAACCTTTGATACCAACCAACTTTCCTACACGACCGTGGCAAAAGATTGGAATGGATTTGTTCAAGTTCGAGAATAAGTGGTATCTAGTCGTCATTGACTATTATTCTCGATTTCCTGAAGTGGTTCAGCTGGATCGGCTCACAGCCAATGTGGTGGTGCGTAGTTGCAAATCCATATTTGCCCGACATGGAGTACCAGAAACTGTTGTAAGCGATAATGGGACGCAATTTGGAGCTGCTCGTGAATTTGCAAATTTCGCAAGGCAGTACGGATTCACACATGTCACTTCAAGTCCTCGATTCCCGCAGAGCAATGGGATGGCAGAAGCAGGTGTGAAAATTGCTAAGTTGATCCTCAAGAAAAATCAAGACCCATCGCTTGGACTCCTGGAGTATCGATCGACCCCTTTGGAGAACGGTTACAGCCCTGCTGAGCTTCTCATGGGACGTAAACTCCGAACGACCTTGCCAATTGCACCAGAGAATCTTAATCCAAGGTTGGTGGACTCTCAGACCCTGAAAAGAAAGGAGGGGAGAAGGAGAAAGGATATGAAATCCAGATATGATCGACGCTGCGGAGCTACGGACATGGAGGAGCTATCCGATGGTGACACGGTTTGGATTACAGATATGCGAACCTGGGGGATTGTAAAGAAGAAAGCATCGACACCAAGGTCGTATATGGTTGATACTCCAGTTGGGACTTTACGTCGAAACAGGTTCCATCTACGAAAAGGATATGCAGTGCAATATCCAGCTGACCCATCGACGCCGACCTTTTCGGGGGAGGAACTGGTTGAAAATGAAAAGAACCCAGTTGTGGATTATCCCTCTAACGACTCAGAAGACGGCCAGATAAGAACCCGGAGTGGACGAATTGTTAAACCTGTGGATCGCCTTCATTATTAATTATATTATGCATTTAAAGTTTGTAATGTATATATATATTTCAAATCTTAAAAAGGGGGATATGCTGAGAACATGGACGAGAACCTCTACGTATGTTTTCCCACGTGACGCAGCGGAGCGTGACCTTGGCTGCACGGGTGAGTCAGTTGTTTTTGCTCTCTAGAGATGGACATTAAAACAGAAACAAATGGTTCACTTCTTCCATGGAAGATGGCGTCAGCTTTTGGGGATCAGCGCATTGTTTTGTCCCGTCACGTGAGAGCTGCCCCTATATAAGTTCTTTTTTCGCCTTTCTACAGCCATCTAGCTGGAATATGTAAACTAGTTAATTTTGTTACATTAAAGTTTTGTATTCCAATAAGAAAAGTAATAAAATAGGTTACTTAATTTCATGTAAATATTTTAAATTAAATTGGATAGAATATACTTTCAGAGTTATTATGAAATAGAAAATATGTCATTTGTATATGCGTGCGTGTATGATCTAAATAAATTATACCAATTTTAATTCATATATAGGTATTTTATTAGATTTAGATAATATATATAAACAACAATTTTGTAATTAATAATATAATTTTTAGTGTGTTATGTGTATATATTTCATATATAATAATCAACATATATTTATATGAAATATATTGTTAAAAGGCTCATAAATAATTAATGAACTATAAGAGGAAACGAAGAGATAAAATATAAGATATATAATTTTAAATAAAATTTATAGTTTCTTTTATTTGAAGTATTTTAATTCAATGAATATATATGTGATACTCGATCGATATAATTCCCAATATTCAATAATTGCTAGTAAATGCATATTTAATATTTAGCAGATATATCTACATATAATTATATAAATATGCAAAATAATAAAAATATGCGTAACTTGATTGAAAATATATTTCAAACAGGTTTAGAAACATTTTGATATTTGTGCTTAACATTTTTGTAACTAGCACTCCATAAAATTTATGATCAACAACATGTATTTATTCTTTTATACTCTCAATTCCCCAGTATTCATAAATATTTTCAAAAATTATTGCTTCTTAAACATATAATTTTATATATTTGGCTTTTAATTTGTATATATTTATTATATTTTGATATAATAAAATAAATAACTTAAAATATATAAAATATCACTGTACATGATTTACACATATATTATAAAAATTCATATTTTAAATATATTTTTCGGAACAAAAATATTTAACATCGCTCCAAATATTTTATCAAAACCAATTATATTATTTTATGTGTAAATTAAACATATTTTAAACATTAATTTGTTCTCTCTTTAAAAATAAATTTATTTTATAGAATGAAAAAAAAAAATACTTTGAGAAATAGCAATAATCATTCTCTCTCATTGACTATTTTTTGTCATTATAAAATGGTCATTCATTGAAGAAAACCTATATGTAAGAGAGTTTCAAAATTATATTTATTATATACCACAATAATTTATATATTGAGTTAAAACAAAATACTTTTATTAAATTATATTTTCAGATTGAATTTAGTAAGCATAATAAAAAAGAATAAACACTCCATATATAAATATTCAACTTTTACGCGCGACACAAATTTTATTTTTTATAATTTAATATAATATTTTAATATAATGGTTTATAAAATATTCAATGAACATTTTATATTTGATTTTTGAATCATATTTAAAACTTTATAGACAAACTTTAAATAAATCTTTATAATTTTAATTTGAAAATACATTTTTATACCGCATTGATACCCAAATTTATATTCAATCTAATAATACAATATTTTACGTCATTTAAAAAAATGCAAAAGAAAATATATCGTTACTGTTATGTAATTAAAGTAAGTTAGAAGAATGAATCCATAACCAATTTAACTTTACATATTTTTTATTATTTATAGCAATTATATGAAACAAATTTTGGTATATATTTCTAAATGAAAACAACGAAAACAATACTTAAACATTATATACATACAAGTTCCTTTTCAAACTCAGTCTCATCTATAGCCATTGTTACTCTGTAATATTCCAACAGTTACAAACAATCTTTTAGATATATACATAAACAGAATAAATATTATATTATGTTCACTTATTTTATTGAAACGAAGGAATTGAAATATATTTATATTATATATAATGTGATACATATAATCATTAGGCAATATATTCTTGTTTTTAACATATCTCTAATATTATATATTAAAATTATAAAAAACTGATTCTTATAAATGATGAATCATTCGGAATTAAATTTAAAATAATTTGCTTGATATAAGAATGGAACATCAATCATGATCTAAATTAATTTAAGATATAAGCGTTTGATTTAATATTTTCATAGATTTATTTTTTAATTGAAAAACAATCAAATACAATTTGTATAAACTTTCTTAAATATATAAATACAGTCGAACTTGGATAATTCGAACCCCAAGGGACCATAAAAAAATTCGAATTATCCAAAAATTCGAATTAAAAACGGAAATTCTATTTATAGGAAATTCTAGGGACCAAGATAAATATTCGAATTAAAGAGGTTTTCGAATTAAAGAAGTTCGAATTATCCAAGTTCTACTATATTAAACCATGATTTTAAGATATTAAAATAAATCTCTAAATACATTTTTTTCACTATTTGAAATCGTGACGTATAAAAATAATTTCAAATATTTTAAATATCTTTTCATATTTATATATTATCTTCACATTCTTCACGCATAATATATTTATTTCTTTCTCTCATTTGTTTAACACTAAACATTAAAATTTTATAAACGTACTACTATAATTAATTCAAAATTTATTTTGAAATTATGAGCACTATCGAAAAAACTGAACATAATAAAATTAATATTTAGATAAAAAAATTGTGTATAAGTGTCACTCTATAAAGCTAACATTTATTAAATTAAAAACACTTCTCTCTAATCAAGGTTATTTCATTTTTTCTAACTGTCATGAAATCTGATTTGAAACATTTTCTTTACAAATAAAAAAAGGTCAGTGCTATTTAATTGAATTCTAACTGAAATCAATAAAAGCCATTTTTAATTTTCTTTAAATAAAAACTAGAAATAAAAATTGTAGAGTTCATTTTTATATATATATCGTTTGGTATTATTTTATTTGGACGAACACACACGCTGGTAAATACTAAATTTGATTTCACCTATAAATAAACATCTTTATAGTTATATTTGTATATTAAACTTAAAATTGGTAATTTATAATAATATACAAATTTCACGCATTTTTAGTAATCTTATACTGTGTTTGACTTAAATACAAATATAACCCAGAATTATATTTCTTAAGAAGTATTTTTTAAAAATAAATTATAGCGTATATATATATATATATATATATATATATATATATATATAGATTTCAGGAATACTATTGTACGGTCTATTATTTTAGTTTAATGAAAAAATATTGATATTTTTGCTTTATATTTCTGTTCAATTAAAATACGTAGGATTAATAATTAAGGAATGTAATTATTAGATATTCATAAAATTAACTGGATATTTGATGCGGGCCATTGTTTATTTTCATAAACAGTATGGACTCATATTTGAAATTTTGGAAATTCAGTAAATATATCTATGATTAATTGCGAACTATGTATATATTTGTATTTATTTCATTGGTTGTTTTGTTTTGGTTTCAATTGTTTATGTAAAATAGTTCTCTGAATATAGTTTGTTGATTCAGAAATGTACTACTCTGTGAGACGCTAAATAAAACATCATATTCTAAATAAATTCCATAGATAAAATAATATATGTATTAATTAATATTTTTCGTTTCTATTTATATATTTTTGGAATAAATTGACATCTAGGTCAGAAGAAAATCTTTATTCTCAACGATCTTTATGGGAAATGTTCTACTTTCATTGAAAATAAATAAACGCGGTCATAGAATTTATTGATAAAAATAAATACCGGCCAGACGAATTCCATATTTATTATATTTTTTATTCTATCCTATGTATGTGTGTTTTCTTATATATATTTCGGTATATGTTCGAATACAAACACATAATATCGAATTTCCCAAAAATTAAAATAATAATATCTTCTGATGCATTTTCTCATGCAAAATTTTAAATGACTATTTAATAGGTAAAACTGGAAAGGTAAATGATATTCGAATTAAAGAAGAATATTTAAAATATATATAACAAATAAACATAGAGACATATAAGGTTGTCCCAAAAGTTTGTTTTTTCCTAAAACGATGTTTTTTTTCACTTGGCGAATAATATTATTACGGCGAATATACATAATAATAAATAATACAATTACTTTATACATAATACAAAGACATTATACATAACGGAAAATAATATTGGTATTCCAATTTTTTTTTTGCAAGTGTTTACGAACATTTGGGACAACCTTGTATATTCCATAATCTATATAAAATTTATTTTATATTAAAATATGAAATCTAGGGGGAAAAACGATGTATTTGTTAGAACCTTTCATTTTACAGTAGAATGATGAGATATTTTAAAATAAAAATCTTTTATACACTTTACATATCAATAACCAGATTTTAATTTATTCCGATGTTTTATATTTTAATTATAAGGCTAAACTTGTTATCTATATATAAGAAATAAAAGCATTTAAGCACGAATGTTTCTTTTAGATTTCTAAGATTCCACTTTTCAGTGTAACATATATAAGCAGAATCGCCCAATACAGTATTAGAGTTCTAAGAAGGGTCTGGTGGATTAAATGGGCGAAACCGCTAGAAAGTCTCACCACTGTTAAGTCAAGCCCTCCCAATATTTTTTCATCTCAGTAAGGGCAGTAGAATTTGATTTATGTTTGAAAGACACATTCCTGCTTAAAAGCTTCCATTTCTTATTTTATATATTTTTATAAATTTTAAAACTATTCTATCTATATAATTATTCGTTTTAATAGGGATATCTTTATTTCTTTATTTGTAATTTGTTAATTTTGAACATTTTATATCAATTTTTAATGAAGCAATAGAAATAATGCACATTTTTTAGAGAATTTATTTAGAGAAAATTAATCAATGTTTAATATAAATTAATTTTTTTACAGTAGGATATTAATCTATAAGATCACCTCTTCCATCAAATATAGACGCTTCCCAGTTTTCCAAAGCTGGTGTTGTGGCTTTGTCATCGAAATCGAGGCCACTAGTTTGCGATGAAGGTCAATAGATTATGTCTAGCTTTAACGTCTATTTTGACGGTAAGATAACCTTTATTTTTAAGTTTAATATAAATTGTATTTATTTTTTATATTCTCGCTACAAGATGATTCCCAGCTTAAAACTTATCTATCTTCATTACTATTGTTTTGAATAACTTTTTTTCAATTGAATGTAAACAACACAAGTAAACAATTTGGTTTAAATATTATCGATTATATTTCATAATCGCATGTTTGACAAACACTAAAGTTTAATTTTTTTTTCATTTGAAATTCCAATTCATTCAAAATCATTACTCCTTTAAAATAGAATATATTTATTTGAGTGTAAAAATGACACAATATTAAGCTTGTACCCTAAATGATTATCAGATTAGTCAAGGACTTCGAGAGAGAAATGATAACCTATGTGATATTTAATTCAATTCACAAAACCGTTAAAAAAACAGTTGTGAAAAATTCTAAGAATTGAGCTGGGAAAAGCTAAGTTCCTTTTACTTGATAGAATTCTCAAATGCCTTATTTCTCTTGCTTAATCAAAACGGATATATAGAAAGTTAAATATAGAGACAAATTCTAAATAAAATAAAGAAATTTATATTGAAACTAAGAATTTATAGTTAGAGTTTTGTTGCAAATATTTCAATTAAAATTAATAACGCTGTTAATAATGTATTGTGTATTGACAACAGAGTAGTGCTGTCATTGAATTGTTATTTATTATTTATCATCATCATCATGTGTAAATAAATCAGACGAATAAAGAACTATCATCTTGTGTCATCTGCTTGCCTCTCCTCAATTCTACATGCAATCGAGAATATTACATAATGAAAATTTATTAGAGACTGTAAGTATGTAAAATGTTGCTAGCAAAATGAAAAATGTTGTCATTAGAGTGCTTAAAAAGTAAAATGTATTTAAAGTATAAGTGGTTTTATCAAAGTGTTAAATGTTGAATTTAAAGAGTAGAGAAGAATAGTAAAATTCAAACTCTACATTAGAATTTTGAATTTTTATGTAAATAGAATAAAAAATTAATCGAATCAATTATTAGTAAATTAAATTACTTTAACATGAAGATATACCATTGTAAGTGTCAATATTAATTTATTAAAAGAAACAAATTTCGATATAATTCTCTCAAGAATCACAAATTTTAATTCCATCAAAAGATCAGCAAATTATATATAAATAGAATCGTTATATCTATTATATATTACGAAAATAATATGTTAGAAATTTTAGGATCACATTTTGTGTTGGGTGTGATAGACATAAAATACATAAAAAAAACATAAACATTTTGTGGCGTTTTACCAGCCTATGTTGCCAGCTTTTGTTTCCATAATTGGTTCCAAGTTTCGTCTGCTTTTAAAGCTGGCAGTACGCCATTTTGTAGTTCAGGTTTCACATTCAAATATTGTGTTTCTTTTATTATATTCTTTTAAATTATCTTTAAGAGGGTGGTTCTCCCTTTACGACACTTTCTTCATTTAGTTAAAATATTTTGCCTACAATGAAAAAATACATGCAAAGTTCAGAATTTAATTTCTCTATTTCTATAATTTTAACGATAATGAAATGATCGTTTGTAAGTATTTAAATACACAAATTTCTAAATTTAGGCTTCATAATTAAAGTTATATTTTATATAAGTAGGAGTAGCTTTATATGTATTTTAAATATAAATGTTATAAACATTTTAAGGGATGCCACAAAATTGTGTTTTCATCATATTTATTTTATTTGAAAAGCAAATCTCTATATTTCGATGTTTTACAAAGTTCTATTGAGAAGAAATTCAAACGAATTAAAATAGGGAATATATTTTCATTTTGAAATATAAAAAGGCTAATATTAATTTATATTAAATTTTATATAAGATTATTTTTCTATATAAACATAAGATAAAAGTATAAGATAGGTATTTTGAAATTAAATATTTAGAAAGTTAGAAAGTATTTGAAAAATTATGCCCTACCAGACGACTATCTATAATGCTATCAATCACCCAATCACATCACATCTAAATAGTTCCAGGAAATACCCGTATAACGAACTTTCTTTTGAATTAACTAACATGGGAAATATAGAGTATAAAGTACTAGTTACTGCACTATGTTTTTCCGTCTGCTAAACTAAAGAAATTAGAAAATATATGTTTTCTGTCAAAATATATTTTCGAAATGAAACAAAATGTATAATATTTTATAATATTCTTTTTCAGAAATGAAAAAAAATATATATATATATGTTTACAAAATCTTATAACGTAATATTGAAATATACAAAATACCTAAAACAAAATAAAATTTGTAAATGTTTTGAATGTATATACATATATTTCTAATGTAGATTGTGTGTGTGAAACAAAATAATTATTCAATTTGAAATATTATAAGTATGATTTTAATTGAATAACAAATAGAATTAGATAAATTTTAATCAAAAAATTATTTGTTATTAATATTTTATCTTTAATCGTAACCATTACAGTATGTAAGGAATAAGAAAGAAAATTCGCTTCTTCGTGATATTATAAAATACCTTTTCATTATATATATATTCTGATTGAAAATAAATGTCATAAAATTACCAATCGTTTGAAAATAAGTTTATTATGTCTACTTGTCCCATTAGAGAATTATGTTCTTCCTTTAAACCTTATTAAAATTACAATACAGTCGAACTTGGATAATTCGAACCCCAAGGGACCATAAAAAAATTCGAATTATCCAAAAATTCGAATTAAAAACGGAAATTCTATTTATAGGAAATTCTAGGGACCAAGATAAATATTCGAATTAAAGAGGTTTTCGAATTAAAGAAGTTCGAATTATCCAAGTTCTACTGTATCAAGTATATCAAGTCTCAAGCCTCGATATATTTTTCATTTTTAGATGAGTTTCGTTTTTTTAGTGATCCTCAAAGTATCCAGCAATTTTCTTTTATTAATGATTTAAAATAAAATAGATATTTAAACTATATATTCGATAAAAATAACACTCAATTATTTTTAAAAACAACACATTTTCGTATTTTGAAGATAATAACATTTTGTCTATATTTAACATAATAAAAAAGACAATAAAAATATTCGAATAAATATTTTCTATAATTATTTTGAATAAAATATTTTAACTCGTATAATTTTATTTTTCATGATATTACTTAAATATATTTTATTTTTATTAAAACCTCTATTTATTAAATTTATAATTATATTTGTGGGGGAAAAAAGATGTAACAAGTTTTTTTTAAATACAAATGAACCACTGAATCAGGTTTACCTCAAGGCTTCATATATATATTCTGATTGAAAATAAATGTCATAAAATTACCAATCGTTTGAAAATAAGTTTATTATGTCTACTTGTCCCATTAGAGAATTATGTTCTTCCTTTAAACCTTATTAAAATTACAATACAGTCGAACTTGGATAATTCGAACCCCAAGGGACCATAAAAAAATTCGAATTATCCAAAAATTCGAATTAAAAACGGAAATTCTATTTATAGGAAATTCTAGGGACCAAGATAAATATTCGAATTAAAGAGGTTTTCGAATTAAAGAAGTTCGAATTATCCAAGTTCTACTGTATCAAGTATATCAAGTCTCAAGCCTCGAAATATTTTTCATTTTTAGATGAGTTTCGTTTTTTTAGTGATCCTCAAAGTATCCAGCAATTTTCTTTTATTAATGATTTAAAATAAAATAGATATTTAAACTATATATTCGATAAAAATAACACTCAATTATTTTTAAAAACAACACATTTTCGTATTTTGAAGATAATAACATTTTGTCTATATTTAACATAATAAAAAAGACAATAAAAATATTCGAATAAATATTTTCTATAATTATTTTGAATAAAATATTTTAACTCGTATAATTTTATTTTTCATGATATTACTTAAATATATTTTATTTTTATGAAAACCTCTATTTATTAAATTTATAATTATATTTGTGGGGGAAAAAAGATGTAACAAGTTTTTTTTAAATACAAATGAACCACTGAATCAGGTTTACCTCAAAATGAATATTGATTTTTTTTAAATTTTCTTAGCACATTGGATGTTAGTTATTTCGAAATTTTGGAACGGAATAAATTTACATTTTTATTAATACAAATTTATTTATAAAAATCAATATAATTCTTCTGAAACAAAAAATAAATTAAATATGTTATATATTCGAATATATTTCTAGATTTTTTAATTTTCAAAATTAATTTCTCGCGTTTGAATAGTTATATTTCTTATAAATATTCTATTTGATTTATATCGTGCGTCTGAATAAAAATATATTGAAAATCAGAAACTATATACGCAAGAATTGACTAAATAAATATAGGCATGAATTTATATCCAAACGACCATTCCAAAATTAAACCAATAAACAAGTCACTCTAACGATTTGAATTTTTCTAAATATAGCCAGATATTTTATTACTTTCTTTCTATAACACGTCCCTGATCCATAAAAATTTTCTATTTTCCATAAAATAGTAGCTAGTGCAACAGTGCTAAATCACATAAAGGTCATAAACTTATAAACCTTCTAATAACCTGTATTTCCATATTGTTTAATAAGAATAATCAAGATAGGGGTAAATTCATATATATATCTATGAATATATTTTATATAATTATATAACTTCAATTTTATATATATTATTCTAATGAAAATGTTGTGATATTTTATAATTTCTAATTTTTAGACAGCGCACTAATTTCTTAAGTTAACGAAATATAATTTGTATTTCTCATTAATTTATATAATTTTAGACATTCTTTGAAATTTGTGTAATTTGTGTATTTCATAATTTTGCCATCATAAATATTTTAATGAGCAATCTTCTTCTATAATTGGTCAACAATATTATATATTTTATGACATACGAACTTTCTTTCTAACTATTAAATATATTAAGAAAAGCTGGCTTCCTTTTTTATTTTCTCTATTTACAATGTACTTATATGTACAACAACAAAATGTGAAAAAATAGAAAATTTTGTGATAGACATAAACATTTTGATATATTTTCTATATTTTTAATTCGAGAATATATATAGAACATATATATTATCATATTAATATCCTAATGATGTGTAATATATAGAGGAAGATATATTATATATATTTTAATATTTTGCTGTTATCAAAATATATATTATTTTCTGAATTTGTAGTTTCTTTTTAAAATACATTTTTAAATTAATCTAATATTTGGTTTTCATAGTTGGAGATATATCTAATAAATACGGTTCTGAAAATAGATGCAGATAATATTTGGACAAAAATAGAGATTCGTATAAATAAAATTAATGAAATTGGCATTTAATGCCATTGAAGGAATTTTAATTCTAGGTTTTTCTAGATTGGAGGAGTATAAAGCGAAGGGAATTGGCAACTATCAGTGGTATATATATTTGCATATAACCACAATAAATAATATTAATAATAATAACACTGGCCGTATATAGAAAAATAGCAGATTTCTTGCAAAGTTATTGATCATTTTATCATAATTTGTTTTATAATACTAGAGATTAAGTCGAATGCGCTAGATTTTCCTATATTTCTAACATTTAATACAACTTAGTTGAGCAAAACATAATATTTTGAAAAGAGATCAGATAAAGAAATGAATATGTGAAATTTTGACATGGACATGCCCACAACAACCAACAACGATATCAAAGCAAATATATCTACATATGGCATCTATTCTAACACGACACACATAGGTCTAGAAAACCATTGTAGAAAACACATCTATGTCTAGAAACTCATCAGATGTTATCGCCTTCCTTAATAGGACATCAGAGCACAAACGGTAGACCACTAGGAAATGGTCTTTTTCCATTCATAGAATCCTATTGGATAAATAGCAAGTAGTAGACAATAAATATAGAATGTTGAAATAACAACGTTTTGGTGCCAATTATGTCCAATACATATTTTCATTGAATTTTTGAATACATTTTGGTGATATCTAAATTCTTTAGAGATATTTGAGTGTGCCAGATATCTACCAAAGTGATGTTTTTGTAATGCAACAATGTGTTTGAAGTGTAATGAAAAATCTATTATTGTAACCTTCTCTATTGTATGTGTAAACAATGCTTTCACTAACACACAACCTTCACATAAATATTATAAGCGATTATATAGAATCGCGTTAAACCATTGGTGTAATACATTTAAAAATTTTGATGATAAATTATAATGAAAATTTAGAGATAACATTTTCGATGATACTAATGTAGAATTTTCGTTTATGTCAAAGTGAAATTAATGTAGTTAAAGAAAGGTGTCTAAATAATTTTGATGGATAAATTGATAGAGGAGAGATGCCGATATTATAGCGTGCCGATGAAAAACAATCTTTTGCTACTATCAGAAAGTAAAGCATGGAAGGTTAACAAACGGTGCATTTGAGAATCTAGGACATAATACTACTGGACCTTCCATCTATGTGGTTAACATCGAGGATCAAGATGACCAAGCGGTATCACAGACACTCCTCCCTTGACCCTCAGCACCATCGCCATGTCTGGCGATATCCAACTAAGATAACAGACATGATCAGGAATCAATTCAGCAGTCTGTATCACTACTCGACCAACTCTTTGAGTTGGATGATTTCCACAGGCTTCGTCGGATATCTGAAGGAACGCTATTCCTCTTGAAGAAGCTAAGACGCGGTGGAGAAGCGTCACCGTTAGGACAAGAGGCTCGACGCAGTGTGAAGTGAAGCGTGCGTGTGCTGATGTGACGTTCCCCATGAGGACGTACGGTCAGACCACGGCAAGTAAGGACGTAGTGGAACGCTCTCTTGAAGTCGCGGCTGGAGCAGGCATAGATAATGAAGTTGAGACAGCTGTTGACGTAGCCGGTCCAGAAGCAGACGTCGAAGAGCAGGGGAGGGATGTGACATTGTTTGCACAGGGCACCTACACAACACATGGAACTTAGACACAAGATTTTCAATTGATTATACAATAGATCTTGAATAAATCAAACGTCTTTAATTCGAAACGTCTTTATTTCGACTATTTTATCTTTGTTCCTAGAATTTTAAGCCTTTCATTTAAAGGTTTTTAATTTGAATTGGTACCTCGGGCTTTGAATTATCCAAGTTACTATGAAATACAGCATAAAATTGCGGGAGCATGATATTCATGTATCTAAAAAGAGACATCTCTATCTTTAATTATGGATCAGAACGATGCATTATGTTTATCACTCTAGTAAACATGTTGTAGGTGATGATCATCTTTGAAATTCCTAAGAGAAAATATGTAAATTGTTCTAGCTGTTTGATTTAGAAGTTGTGTATGCAAATTTCTTTTTGTAAAAATATTTTTTTTTATGTTTTGTATATCTAAAAATTGTATGTAGAAAACAGATGTTTCTTTGAGTTGCTTGTTAAGTGTAAATGAGTGTGAAAGCTATGTGTAATAAATAAATTTTTAGGATAACAAGAAGTCTTATTGATTTTATTGAAGATCTTCTTTAAAAAAAAGGTAATCTCTGCACAACAACAAAATCTTTACTAGTAATGATAAGAAATGAGTCAAATTCGTCCTTTTATACCTCATCCTTAAGGTTAGTAATGGTCGTTATTTCTCCTTGGAATAATTTTTGATTTTTCTTTCAAAAGAAACACACGCGGGATAATTTTCAAAAGTCGTTTTACAATAGTCAAGAATACAACATAAATTTGGATAAGTCTTTAGCTGAATAATATAAAATATGAAAAACAATAGAAAATATAAGGAAAAAATATAAAAAAATGTTTTTTATTTTAAGCGTATATTTACGCAAGTTTGTCCGTTTATTGATTTCTCAAAAACCTCTGGGACCAAAAATATCTTTGGTCGCAGTGGTTACAGCCTACTCCACGCTGACGAGTGCCAACAGCGCGAAACTCTTTCGTGGATGGCTTTTCTTGATTTATTAAGAAATTGAGTTGGCAAAATATTAGGGAACAGGTTAAATCAATGTTTAGTTGATTTCTGTTCCACTAGATGGCGCTCTGCCATCTAAAAAGCACATTTGCTCCTGGTCAGGATATGCCATCCTTATTTTTAATATTATAAAATGTAAATTAAAGACTGTATAGATAAACATATTTTCCAATAATAATGCTACATCATATTTGAGGTACAATTTTTCAATTTTGTAAATCAAAAGTAACTATTTAACCCTAAATAATATTAGTTGTCAAATGATCAGAGTACAAATTATATACATAAAAGTATACATAAAAGTAGAACCAGTTCTACGGGTCTAGAAAATAGTTAGTTTTAAGTCTTTCAAAGGTTTACTGATATATGTGTAAATTTACATACCTTAGCATTTATATAGAGAGAGTTATAGATGTACATATAGACGTATACATGTTGATGCATTAGCGCGCCATCTGTAAGGAAAATTCAAAACTATTATAAACGCGCATGATTGTTTTAAAAATTAAGCAATTTACACTGCCCTTTGTGCAATTTAAAAATTAATGACAGAGCCTGGTTCATTATTCTTTTAAAAATTAAACAATTTCTACTGCCCTTACTGCAATAGAATAATTAATTGGAGGGCCTGGGTTATCATGATAAGAAAGAATCATCAAGAAAGAATCATACGCGTCTATAATAGTTTGGAATTTTCATATATACAGGTTGATCCAAAAGTCCCGCTCAACTTTAAAAATTAATAACTCCGCGAATATTTGCGCTAGAACAATGCGGTAAACACCATTGTGTTCAGGATGCAATGGGATTTTTTATGGCAAATATTGAAAAATTCGAAATTGATTTTAGTTACAACTTTATTCGCTAGAGATGGCGCTCTACCAGAATCAGAGATTCAGCGGCCAAATTGTTTGATAAATTGAAAAATATAACTGAACGACACGTATTTTTCCTTTTTGAATACCAGGAAAGAACCCTAATAATATCAAATGATAAATTAATAAAACAGCATTTCGCCAAAAGTTAGAAGAATTGGTTGACGATTTTTAAATACAATCTGACATTTTGTTTTAAGCGTATTTACGCAAGTTTGTCCGTTTATTGATTTCTCAAAAAACCTCTGGGACCAAAAATATCTTTGGTCGCAGTGGTTAGAGCCTACTCCACGCTGACGAGTGCCAACAGCGCGAAACTCATTCGTGGATGGCTTTTCTTGATTTATTAAGAAATTGAGTTGGCAAAATATTAGGGAATATTAGATGGAGTTTTGTGAAATAGATTGAATGTTTGAAAATAACTACTGAAATCAATACACGATTTTTGAAATGTTAATATAGTACCAACAATTATGATGGCACTACTAATAGGATTTCTTGCTATAAGGAATGTATAGTTTATTGACTGATTGGCGACACTTGACTATTTAACTGGATATTTGTCAAGATCCAAAAATGAAATATAGAGGGGAGTGACAAAATATATTTGTCGTACTTTATTCCAAATATCCTATGGGTTTGTCAAATGTTATCATTGTTTATTATATTGTACATAATTTTGAAAATGTATCCCCTAAAAAAATCATTTTTAAATAGACCTTTTGCGTTGAAAAACGTGGTAGTAAAATCATTTTGTATTATTTTTTGCGCAAAATTTCTAAAGTTGGGAGGAGGGGGGGGGATACAGAGAATATTCCTTATGCTATTTCTTCTAATGAGCGAAAAGCGCTAAACTAAACTTAAGGGGTAAAAGGTGTATACCTGTGTTATTCGAGAAGTTATAACACTTTGGCCTGCACGACATAATATAAGATGTGGGCAAATGACAAACAAAAAAATACTGTTCACAGAAAAAAAAGAGTCAAGATGTGAGGACAGCATTTATTATTTCCATAACCCAAAACAAAGAGCTGCAAAATTTAACACATGAGGTAACTGCCTTCTCTCTTGTATTAGGTCACAATCCTTGCTCAAAGTGGCGTCCTTCATTCTCAAACACCGCCTGCAGACGATAGATGACATAATGGTCACAATTAAATAGTTGAAATTTATAAAACGTGCCATCTGATAGAAGCTTTCAACATGGCCAATGTGGTAGGCCGGCATCGATAAAAACGCGACTTAATGTACCCCCATTACCGAAATTGTAAGGTGTCAAGTCTGGGGATATTGGAGGCCACTGGTATATGAAGTGGCGACTTATCAACGAATTTCACCGAACGTATCCTTCAGCAATTGTTTGGCACCGCGGGAGATATGAGGAGGTCCTCCATCTTGCATGCATGTTATTTCGCTTAGTGCTTGTCTGTCCTGCAATATGGGAATAACCTTTTCTCTCAAAGGTTGAACATAACGTTCACCAGTTACAAAAACGGTTTCAAAAGTTCTTCCATTGATTTTTTCAAAGAAAAATGGCCCAATAATAAAAGAAGAAGTGAACCCATACAAAACTGTAACTCTGTGCTGATGAAGTGGTATTTCTTTAAAAAACCTAGGGTTGTCTGTTGCCAAAATGAGGCAGTTTTGAAAGTTAAATTCTCCCTTTAGATAAAAGTGAGCATCATCTGTTCTTAGAACATTTGACAGCCAGTTTTCATCAATATCAATTTGCCGGAAAATTCATGCAGCGAATTCTTGACGCTTCTCAAAATCGCTGACTTTCAACTCGTGAAAACTTTGAATTTTGTTGGGGTATTTTTATAGAAAAATTCTAAATGTGTGTTCTCTCCAAACTGTTCCATACGAAATCCCCGTTTGTCGAGAAACTTGTCTAGCACTTACTTCTCCATACGTGGATAACGTTTCAATAGCTTCAGCATTCTACAAAACCGTAACAGCCACTGACTTGCATGTCGATGGTCTTCTACTCCGAGGTTTTGCTTCCAGAGATCCAGTTTCCTCAAAATTTTAATCAATCGCTTTAGAGAGTAGCAACTCATTGGTCAAATATCTTTAAAGGAACGAAACGCTCGTAAAGCTTCAGTGGCAGATTCTGAATCACAATTTAAAAAAATTCACCAAGAGTGCTTTATCCTGTAGTGACGGCATTCCAGGGGAAAGGGGAGAAGTCCGACCACACCTCCTTGCGGTCCCCCCTGGACCCTTGGAATATTTGACCAAATTCTGGTTCGTTTCCAAGATGACTAACGTTGCAACGGCACCCATTTTCAAATGAAGAGCAAAACTGATATATCCAGTAATGCTACCGCGTCCAGGGTAACCGCCGCGTCAGGAGCTGCAGCTCGAGCTCATGATGAGAAATCTACTACGAGAACACAATTCAATCTACTACAACTCACGTATAAATGGTACCCAGAGGAAAATAACCTGTCACCCTTTAAAATTTTGTAATAGTTTGGTATCAAGCGACGTTTTATTCATCTTTATATGTACTCCTGTAGAAAGACAGAGATGTCTGAAAGCTTGAAACTACGTTAATAAAATGAAAAGAGACTCATCTCCAGAAACCTGTGGTATTGTTTAATTAGCGGTTTAATTATGTATATATTAAAAAGAACTTAGCTATAAAATCTAATTGTCTTATGGATGAAAGAGACATTAAGGAGAATCTACTCCTAGGTTGGGCCAGGTTAGATAACGCTATTTTGGTATTTCAATTTTTTGAAAGCGCTTACGAACTTTTGGGACAACCTTGTAAAATGAAAAGAGACTCATCTCCAGAAACCTGTGGTATTGTTTAATTAATGGTTCAATTATGTGTATTTTAAAAAGAAAATCAACGTTAAAATATATTTATGATTGTCTTATGTATTATAGAGCAATTAAGGAGATTCTACTCCTAGGTTAAGCCATGTTAGCTATCGGTATATTGGTATTTCAATTTTTCACAAGCTTTACAAGCTTGATACCCTAATATGATTGAGTGGAGATAAGAAAGAAGAAGAGGAATAATTTGCAAGTGCTTACAAACATTTGGGACAACCTTGTAAAATGAAAAGAGACTCATCTTCAGAAACCTGTGGTATTGTTTAATTAATGGTTCAATTATGTATATTTTGAAAAGAACTTAGCTCTAAATTATATTTATAGTTATCATATGTATGATTGAATAATTTAGAAGATTCTACTCCTAGGTTGGGCCATGTTAGCTAACGCTATATTGGTATTTCATTTTTTTGCAAGCTTTACAAGCTTGATACCCTAATATGATTGAGTGGAGATAAGAAATAAAAAAAAAAGAATATTTTGCAAGTGCTTACGAACATTTGGGACAACCTTGTAAAATGAAAAGAGATTCATATCCAGAAACATGTGGTATTGTTTAATTAATGGTTCAATTATGTATATTTTGAAAAGAACTTAGCGTTAAAATAAATTTATGATTGTCTTATGTATTATTGAGCAATTTAAGAGATTCTACGCCTAGGTTGGGCCATGTTAGCTAACGCTATGTTGGTATTTACATTTTTTTGCAAGTGTTCACGAACCTTTGGGACAATCTTGTAAAATAAAAAGAAACCCATTTTCAGAAACCTCTGGTATTGTTTAATTATGTATATTTTAAACAGAAAATTAGCGCAAAATATAAATACAATTGTATTATGTATGATAGAGCACAATTTAGGAGATTCTATGCCTAGGTTGGGCCATGTTAGCTAACGCTATATTCTCCACGGGGAGAAGGATGACGGCTGACCCAGATCCGTCTGGCTCTGAGGGATTACTGGAATGTCACCCCATGTCCCACTTTAAAATGGGACAGCTGCCTTGTCGCTAATCTATTCTCAGTTTCACGTAGAGAACACTTGCGATGCACTTCGCGACAGCTTGGAACAACTTAGCTTAATCGTTTATAGTATTTTCAATGCATTGTGTTTATTATTAACTGTATCACATGTGTTACGTGTCTTGATAATCATGACGAGTAGTTAACGACGGCCTTCTAACTGTAAGTACACCACATGTCTACAATTGAAGAAAAACACTGCGACTTTTTCACTACCAAGTATCTCATCCCCAGCAGAGACCATCAACAAGCTCTACAAGCTTGATACCCTATAATTATTGAGTGGAGATAAGAAAGAAGACGAAGAGACTCTTCCCCAGCAGACACCATCATCAAGCTCTACAAACTTAATACCCTGATATGATTGAATGGAAATAAGAAAGAAAGAAGAAGAGACACATCCCAAGCAGACACCATCAACAAGCTCTACATGCTTGATACCCTGATATGATTGAGTGGAGATAAAAAAGAAGAAGAGACTCATCCCCAGAAGACACCATCAACAAGCTCTACTAGCTTGATACCCTAATATGATTGAATGGAGATAAGAAAGAAGAATAGACACATCCCCAGCAGACACCATCAACAAGCTCTACAAGCTTGATACCGTAATATGACTGAGTGGAGATAAGAAAGAAGAAGAAGAGACTCATCCCCAGCAGACACCATCAACAAGCTCTACAAGCTTGATACCTTAATATTATGAAAGGAGATAAGAAAGAAGAAGAGACACATCCCCAGCAGACACAATCAAAAGGTTCTACAAGCTTGATATCCTAATATGATTGAGTGGAGATAAGAAAGAAAAAGAGACTCATCCCCAGAAGACACCATCAACAAGCTCTACAAGCTTGATACCCTGATATGATTGAGTGGAGATAAGAAAGAAGAAGAGACTCATCCCCAGAAGACACCATCAACAAGCTCTACAAGCTTGATACCCTAATATGATTGAGTGAAGATAAGAAGGAAGAAGAGACACATCCCCAGCAGACACCATCAACAAGCTATACAAGCTTGATACCGTAATATGATTGAGTGAAGATAAGAAAGAAGAAGAGACACATCCCCAGCAGACACCATCAACAAGCTATACAAGCTTGATACCGTAATATGATTGAGTGAAGATAATAAAGAAGAAGAGACACATCCCCAGCAGACACCATCAACAAGCTATACAAGCTTGATACCGTAATATGATTGAGTGAAGATAATAAAGAAGAAGAGACACATCCCCAGCAGACACCATCAACAAGCTCTACAAGCTTGATACCCTAATATGATTGAGTGAAGATAAGAAGGAAGAAGAGACACATCCCCAGCAGACACCATCAACAAGCTATACAAGCTTGATACCGTAATATGATTGAGTGAAGATAAGAAAGAAGAAGAGACACATCCCCAGCAGACACCATCAACAAGCTATACAAGCTTGATACCGTAATATGATTGAGTGAAGATAATAAAGAAGAAGAGACACATCCCCAGCAGACACCATCAACAAGCTTTACAAGCGTGGTACTGTAATATAATTGAGTGGAGATAAGAAAGAATAATAATAAAAGATGTTCCATAGTCCTGTATGGCTACTTGCATTTACTAGCTGGACTTGGGCAGGAATTTGAGGCAATTAAAGCGAATTTTGCTTTGGAAAAAAATTCCAAATGGATGATTTAATTTCGAGTCGTGAGTGTCAAAATTCGTCGGTTTTTATTCCTTTTCCACCGAACCCCTCTATATGATGTGGAATAAGTGAATCAATTTAGATCATTGATATTGTTACGTAGAATAAAACATAACATATTTTAAAATTGAATGTTTCAGAACGTTCGAGACAAATGTTGAAAACTCGGAGATCAACTCAGAGAAGAATAAAAAGAAGTAGTAGAAGAACGAAGCTACGTGGTGTATTTCAAGCAAACGCGAGCTGCTGTCTCAAGAGGTCGTACTGCTGCTTGCCGCCGGTGTGCTTCGTGGAAGATTCTAGAAGATACTACCAACTTCTGTTTTCTATTCTGCTCTTTATTTTCTCCACTGTGCTGCATTTGGTGAATTTGTAACTGCTGTTTTCTTTATTGTTGTTATTTTATTTTACATTATTCTGTAATTATTTTATTGATTTGTCTTAAATAAACTCATACAGATCCTTTGTACCCATAGAAGTTATTCTATGTCAACCAACAATGCAACAATATTTTCGCTAGGTGTCAGTCGGGGTCACCGAATTGTTGCGGCACACAGGGCAAATAAAATATGGCTCAAACCTCCAGAGTAAGGCAGGTTTCGAAGTAGACAAATGGGAAAACGCGACGGTTGTATCAGCTAGCTGGGAACTTAAACACTCCTCAAAATGAAGGGTTTCTATATGGGCGTCCTAGATTATTTTTTGTCAAGAAAAAACGCAACAATACGTAAATTAGGTATATGCCATGGTCAGTCCTCCACCGCTGATGAGGCTGAGATGGCTGAACTACCATCAGCGGGTGATGACGTGAAAGGATGAGGCGATGGTCCGCTAGGTTTAACGTGGGGGAGAGCGGGGGCGCTACTGTGCCAGTGGTATTGAAGTAAATTAAATCGGGCAAGAGCTAATTGCTTTATTAAGAGCTTTGCCACAATTAGGCTGTAAAAGATTCAATTTAGGGAAAATTTCGTCGTTAGGTTTGGAAGTTGGAATGTGCCGAGAGAGGCTTTTATTAATGGTCGTTTTGGAGTATCGTGCACGGTTCTGGGTTAACTTCTGATTTCTCTGTGCACGGTTCTGGGTTAGTATCTTATTTCTCTGTCCACGGTTCTGGGTTAGTTTCTGATTTCTCTGTCCACGGTTCTGGGTTAGTTTCTGATTTATATATGCACGGTTCTGGGTTAGTTTCTGATTTCTCTGTGCACGGTTCTGGGTTAGTTTCTGATTTCTATATGCACGGTTCTGGGTTAGTTTATGATTTCTCTGTGCACGGTTCTGGGTTAGTTTCTGATTTCTATGTGCACGGTTCTGGGTTAGTATCTGATTTCTATGTGCACGGTTCTGGGTTAGTATCTGATTTCTCTGTCCACGGTTCTGGGTTAGTTTCTGATTTCTATATGCACGGATCTGGGTTAGTTTCTGATTTCTCTGTGCACGGTTCTAGGTTAGTTTCTGATTTTTCTGTGCACGGTTCTGGGTAGGTATCTGATTTCTCTGTGCACGGTTCTGGGTTAGTTTCTGATTTCTCTGTGTACTAGACTGGGTTAGTTTCTGATTCCACTGTTTACGGTTCTGGGGTAGTTTCTGATTTCTCTGTGCACTAGACTGGGTTAGTTTCTGATTTCTCTGTGCACGGTTCTGGGTTATTTTCTGATTTCTCTGTCCACGGTTCTGGGTTAGTTTCTGATTTCTCTGTGCACGGTTCTAGGTTAGTTTCTGATTTTTCTGTGCACGGTTCTGGGTAGGTATCTGATTTCTCTGTGCACGGTTTTGGGTTAGTATTTGATTTCTCTGTGCACGGTTCTGGGTTAGTTATTGATTTCTCTGTGCACGGTTCTGGGGTAGTTTCTGATTTCTCTGTGTACTAGACTGAGTTAGTTTCTGATTCCTCTGTTTACGGTTCTGGGGTAGTTTCTGATTTCTCTGTGCACTAGACTGGGTTAGTTTATGATTTCTCTGTGCACGGTTCTGTGTTAGTTTCTGATTTCTCTGTGCACGGTTCTGGGTTAGTTTCTGATTTCTCTGTGCACTAGACTGGGTTAGTTTCTGATTTCTCTGTGCACGGTTCTGGGTTAGTTTCTGATTTCTCTGTGCACGGTTCTGTGTTAGGTTCTGATTTCTCTGTGCATGGTTCTGGGTTAGTTTCTGATTTCTCTGTGCAAGGTTCTGGGTGAGTTTCTGATTTCTCTGTGCACGGTTCTGGGGTAGTTTCTAATTTCTCTGTGTACTAGACTGGGTTAGTTTCTGATTTCTCTGTGCACAGTTATGGATTAAATTTTGATTCCCTGTGCACGGTTCTGAATTAGTTTCTGATTTTCTTTTGGAAGGCCCACTTTGCTAGGTTAGTTTCTGCTTACCCGTGCGCCTTGAGCAGTGTTGGGTTAGTTTCTGCTTTCTTTGTGTACCGTTTACACTATAAGTTTCGGATTTCCCTGTGTATCGTGCAAAATTCTGGAAGAGATTCTGTTATCCTGTGCATCTTGCAAAGTTCTGAATTAGCTTCTGATTTCCATGTGTACCATGCGCAGTGCATGAACCTAGGACATTGACACTGTGCAACATCAAAAGCAGGAACTCGGGACAATGAGACAATGCAACATTAAACACAAGAACCCACGATAGTTCAACATCGGATTAAGGAACCCAGTATATTGAGACTGTGCAACATCAAAAGCAGGAACTCGGGACAATGAGACAATGCAACATTAAACACAAGAACCCACGATAGTTCAACATCGGATTAAGGAACCCAGTATATTGAGACTGTGCAGAATCGGATTAAGGAACCCAGTATATTGAGACTGTACAACATCGGTTTAAGGAACCCAGTCTATTGAGACTGTGCAACATCGGATTAAGGAACCCAGTATATTGAGACTGTGCAGCATCGCGTGCGGATTAAGGAACCCAAAATATTGAGACTGTGCAACGTCGCGGATTAAGGAACCCAGTATATTGAGACTGTGCAACATCGGATTAAGAAACCTAGTATATTGAGACTCTGCAACATTCAACTAAATAGTTCGGGGCAATGCAACATCGTTGAATATAGGCACTGCTATCTTCAAATAAAGAGCTAGGGGCAATGCGACTTCACGATGCTATCTGCAACTAAAGAGCTAGGGGCAATGCAACATCGTAACATCTAGGCACTGCTATCAGCAACTAAAGAGCTAAGGGCACAATGCAAAATCGTAACATCTAGGCACTGCTATTAGCAACTAAAGAGCTAGGGGCAATGCAACATCGTAACATCTAGGCACTGCTATCAGCAACTAAAGAGCTAGGGACAATGCAACATCGTAACATCTAGGCACTGCTATCAGCAACTAAAGAGCTTGGGGCAATGCAACATCGTAACATCTAGGCACTGCTATCAGCAACTAAAGAGCTAGGAACAATGCAACATCGTAACATCTAGGCACTGATATCAGCAACTAAAGAGCTTGGGGCAATGCAACATCGTAACATCTAGTCACTTCTATCAGGAACTGAAGAGCTAGGGACAATGCAACATCGTAACATCTAGTCACTTCTATCAGCAACTAAAGACTTAGGGGCAAAGTAACACCGTAACATCAAGTCACTTCTATTTTCAATCAAAGAGGTAGGGGCAATGCAACATCGTAACATCTAGTTACTTCTATCAGCAACTGAAGACTTAGCGGCAAGGCAACATCGTTACATCAAGTCACTTCTATCTTCAATTAAAGAGCTAGGGACAATGTAACTTCACGATGCTATCTGCAAATAGAAAGCAAGAACAAGTCAACATCGTAACATCTAGTCACTTCTATCAACAACTAAAGAGCTAGGGGCAATGTAACGTAAAAATATAAAGACATTGCTCTTAGAAACATAGAGCTAGGGCAATGCAATATCGTAACATTTATCTAGTCACTGCTATCTTCAACTAAAGAGTTAGAGACAATGCAACATCGCAACATCAAGCAACATGTTTACTCTCTTCTCTCCAAACAAAAAACGTAGATAACAGAGCGGAATGCAGCATCACAACACCATGCAACATGTTTAGTATCTTCTCTTAAAACAAAAGCGTAGATAACACAACAGCCTAAGATAATTTCCTCATCACCCTCCAAACATTTAATTACACAACTCGAAGGATTTTTACCAAACTTCACCTCTACATCACTCTTATTTATGACTCTCACTTTTTGCTGCGTGATTGCACCGGACGGATTTGTCTTAATCACCCCAGGATCTTTATGGCCCCTTATAAAATTCCAATTTTTATTGCTCTCTCTTCAGTAAACATGATCGATGTTTATAGCGTAGGGTTATAATCACATTCTACTCCTCTATCTCTAAGTTAGCATTACAACCATGATAAGTAACAGTAGGGCTGATTTGATGGCTATAGGTTTACTAGTTTTAAACTGATATTTATTCATCATACAATATAATGCGGCTTATGATTGTAGAACGACGTTTGAAATTTTACCGCAAATATTTCTTTTGAACGAAAAATTGTAATTTATTTTAAGGAAAAACGTCGTTCTACAATCATAATCCGCATTATGATATATCCTATCCCTAAGGATAGAAATAGTCGTTATTCATTCATAAAATAAATTAAGATTTTTCGTTCAAAAGATATATTTGCGGTAAAATTTCAAACGTATTTCTACAAGTATTGATATATTTTTATAAATCTTTTTAGAAATATTTTTATAAATGACTATATGTTACGATGTTGCATTGTCCCAAGCTCTTTATTTGCTGATAGCAGTGTCTATATGTTACGATGTTGTATTGCCTATAGCTCTTTAGCTGAAGATGTAATGATATTCTCTTTAGCGAATATCTGCGTGAAGAAAGTCATGACGATGTTTATTGCGATTCTGATCCTCGCGAATCTGGGCGAGTTCATGCCAGCCACAGTCCCCACCGTGTTCCCGCCACCCGAAGTCTGTCCCCAGCGCCCGGAGCCCGACGTTACCACGTTCTGAGTAACCTTCCTCTCCAGATGTTGAGATTTCACCCCATTGGCCACAACGAATCAAATTCCTACTAATCGATGTTGTTCGTCAATAAATGTTATAACTCAGTATATGTTTAAATGACATAAATATAGTTAAATAATAGAACGACATTCAACAAATTTTACCGCAAATTTTTCTTCCTATAGTACAGAAAAAATCGTAATTCTAATTTATATTAAGGAGATATAACGAATATTCCTATCCTTAGGGATGAAGTATGAAAGGATGAATTGTGAAGAGTAATGATGAATTCCCATCCCTGTACACTTTATCTTTCAGTTCACGAATTCCCTTCACAATTCATCCTTTCATACTTCATAACTAATAATAGGATTAGACGTTTTTCTCTTTAAATAATTAAAATTACGATTTTTCGTTCTGTAAAAAGAAACATTTGCGGTAAAACTTGTTATATGTCGTTCTATAATCATAGCCACATTATGTTGTATTATAGCTAAATACTGTCAGGAGTTTCCTGGCATTCCCTCTTATCTGGACTGGACCGACCGGTCGGGGAAAACAGTGGCGCCACGTGGAAGGAGGAAAGATCTCAGTTCTCCCCTCTTGCTCTAACTGCTGGGTCGATTTGGCTCATGTACATAGTAATTTTATATTCAAAATCTTTTATATAACTAATTAAATGAATATTTAAAGTAATTTTTGAAGCCTTTTTCAATTATTTTTCTTCGCAAAAATATTAAAAACAAAAAAAAAAAAATATCATCTCCACTCACATGAGCATTTTAATTATTATATATAAATTATTTTATAATAAGGCAAAATAGCCTAGCTGCAAAAGCTTTAGGCTTTAGAACCTGATGTCCCTGGTTCGAACACGCTTTTTTCGCTATCTTTTATTTTCTCTAATTATTTTTGTGATCTCTTTCTCATTTTGTAAATATTGACTGAGTTGTCAATAAATTTGTTTTAATTGGCAAAAAAAAGGCACATGAGCATTTTATATTTCATATTTACATGAAAATATTATAAATCAAGAGAAACGATGGACAAAATTGACACTACATGATTTTATATTTGCACAAAAATGATTGAACAATATAATCACCCGGCGTGATAATTGTTCAACAATGATGCAAAAGTGAAACAAAAATGAGAGAACATATGTTAATCCAGGTTTCTGTAGCGTTTGACCGCCTTCTCCCTGGAAGGTTACAACAATGATACCACATAGCGTGCGTGAAAATTTTACAACAATATTGCTACAGTGGCACCACATAGCATGAAATTTGTACAACAATACCGCAACAATCACACCACATAATGTGAGAATTAAACAAAATTTGAAAATAGATGATATCACATTATGTGAAAATTGAACAAATATGATATAACAATGCCTCTACGAAGGCGCAACAATTTAAATAAACAATGAATCAAATATGATTCAAAAATGAGCAACGATATAGATACCTATATTCCTGAAGCGATGACGATGAACACCACCACATATTTGAATGATGGAACAATGGAAACGACAATGGAAATGATAATTACGCAAAAAAAACCTGAAATTTCAAAACAATGGAACAAAATTGATATCATATGGTGTGATAATTGCACAACAATTGTGCAACAATACCCCAACGCTGAAGCAACAGTAAGAAAACAATGACAAAGTAACAATGTAAGAATAACTCCAATCCCTGGAGTGTAAAATACCAACAACCTAACTAGAGGCAGCTGTGCAAAAAGAATGACATAACAATGGTAAAACAATGAATAAAAATAAACCCAAAAATAGCACAACAATTTAGTAACAAAAACATTGTAGAAATCGCACAACAATGACACAGCAGTTTGTTGATAATTACCCAACAATGGTATATATTGAGCAATATTAATCAGGACTCCAGAGATAATGATACATATATATGTTGTAAAATTATCCAATATATACCTATATCCCCATGTGTTATATAGTTTTAGTGTAATTGCCAATGTGACAGAAATAAAATTTCGAGTGAGTGACAGTCGGCGCCTGTAGAGGAAAAAGGTCCGAAAAACAAGTCGGGTTCCCAGGTGTGGCCCCCTTCTTGCTCAAACAGATTAGTCCGCTTGGAGACACTAGGATTGACAGGCCCCTCCAGACAGTTCTCCCCTGACAGGTGTCGACTACACTTGCTCTCTCGTTACCTCTGTGGTGACATCTAACATGCCTTGTCCTTTTGTGTAATCCCAATCACGCCTGAACACACTCTAAACATTGGGGCTACCACGACTGCAACCAACATGCCACACTACATTCATCCAACAGAAACAACAACTACATTAAGACATATATATGTATGACAATGACACAGAAATTTTGAAACAATAAGTATTGATGTAGCAATAATACAACATTAATATAAAAAGATAAAAACAATGGTAAAACACACAGAATATTGTGATAACTGTACAACAATGTTATAACAGTGACATCTAAATAGCGTTTCTAAACTGTCAAAATAAGTGTAGAAGACAAAATAAAACTTGAAAAAACTTTCCCGAATCGATTCGTCAATACCTGGATAAGTTCTCCCCAGCTGCTTTCTAGGGATATTTCCAACATTGTGGGTGGCACTCAACTTGTACTGTAGTTCTACCACACAATCTCTATCTATATACACTCATGGACAAAACTTAAGTGGGATGTCTTCGATGTCCACCGTATTCTGTCTTCTTTTAAGGAGACAGAGGTAATTTTGTTCACACTTAGTATCTCCTATCAAGTATCTTTCAGAGTTATTGCCTGAATCCCGATATACATGATTAAAACAGCAAAAAATCATGAACAGATACATTGAAATATCAGAAACATACGAAACAATAAGGATGAATACTATCCCATAAATGTAGACACTCTTCTATATACCACAATAGTTCACGAATTTATTAAATTTAATTTAAAGTCTCGAGATATCGTTCAACCAGCAGGTATCATCAACCACGCATGAATATTTTCAAAATATTGTTTTCCACACACAAATAGTGTAATATATTTTTCTCTCTCAATATATCATACATATTTGAAATATGTAAATAATAATGTATATATAAAAATAGTATTTATCATTAATTTATTATCGTGATACTCCTGTTGAAGGACTGATAGGTCCGAAATCTTGAAAATAAAAAGTTGAACAAGAAATTTAACCCTAGAAGCTTTATTATTTTTTTTTCATATCGATTAAAAGTATAATTTTCTTAAGTTTTGTCTATGAGTGTATATTGCATATTCTATGAGAAATACCGATATTGTTGAGGAGCTCATGGGAGGTGAATTGATGAATCTTAAAATTATCTTTTTGCTATCATGGGTTTGTAATTTAGTGTACTTATCTACACCATTGAATAGTGGGCTACCTAGACCGAAGTCTGTACCCCTGTGTACTTATCTACATCGTAGGATGGCATGGCTACCTAAGCTACTATTGCTTGAACGCCTGCAGCCGAAGCTACATTCCGGCCATGTACTTATCTACCATATTGATCGAAAATATTCCTGGAAGATAATGAATTATAAAATAAATGTCACCTCTATCTTCCAAATGGATGTCAAAACAAGACGCCATCTATTGACCGTCGTCGCAAATTAGCGGCCTCGGTCGGTGACAAAGTAACAACACCAGCTTTGGTAAACTGAGAAGCGTCCACCTGGAAAACAATGTCCAGAGAAAGCGCGTTTTATTTCATGAGAACTAGAAGGGATCATGTGAAATCAATATAAGAGTGTCCTTAATTTTTATATATCATTGTATTCCAGACAAATTTCCATCTATATTTTGACCATAAATATGGCTTAGCCACTTTTCCAGCTAAACACCTCTTTGGTAGATTGTGAAGATTTCATTTGATCTCTTATGGTTATCATGAAATAAAGTCCGCCCTAGACTGACGAAGGCCATTAGCTCGAAACCATGGTCTCTGGGTGGACGCTTCTCAGTTTATCAAAGCTGGTGTTGTGGCTTTGTAACCGACCCGAGGATGTTAGTTTGCGGCGACGGTCAATAGATGGCGTTTAGTTAAGTCTCATTTGATCTTGAGAGTGTGGCGCTCTTCATTTTTATATATCTACAAATTTTTCCAAAATATCAAGACATATTTTCTACATTAAATAAAAATACTTATATTTCTCAAAACGGAATGAGATAAAAAGAAGTACTAACAAGCAAATTTCAATATAGTTTTTTGAATATACTCAAAGTGGGCATTAGTAAACGTATGGGAGAATGAGAATTAATTATGTTCTCCGTCATAAAAACAAATTGGAGCAAAAAATGAATATCAATTTTTTTTTTTAAACTTAGCAAATTTCTATCTGAAACTTGTCAAATGAATTTAGAAGCGTACGTTAAGGATGAGATGAGTTACGCGATCATGTAAATGTATTTGAAATGATATATATATAGGTTAAATATTTGTCATAATTTACCATAATGATGTTGTGGTAGATTCTTTATCATCAATTATAGGTTCTGCATTGAAGTGGTAAACCAAAATGCATTATTCTAATGCATTTGTGAAGTAAGAGGTGTCTCTTTTGGCTCATGTATGAGAGAATGTAGTTGTAAAAGGTCGCTACATTCTGTCAATAGTACAGAGACAGTTCCCCTAGAGACTTACTAAGTGGGAGGAGCAGGAAGAAAGGAAACCAGCAGAGAATGAAGACTCCCACCACAATCCCGAGGGTCTTCGCGGCTTTCTTCTGTCGTCGGAACTTGGCAACTCGGCTATGTAGGGCGAGGATGGGTGCTTTAATATTGGAGGCAATGGAATCTTCACGCTCCGTTCGGATACCACCATGAACCCGCAGTGTCAGTTCCTTACTTTCAGGGCCCTTGATGATCTTAACGCCTGTCTCGAGGAACTTGGTCTGCCGAGCCGCCGCCCGATAGATCTTGAAGTAGACGGCGAGGATGACCACTAGAGGTAGGTAGAAGGAGAAAGCGACAGAGAAGAGAACATATTCGGTCTGTTTGGTGACTTCACAGATGTGTGGGTCAGCCGGTGGTGGTTCCTTCCATCCGAAGAGTGGACCAACAGAGATGGCAAAGGAAAGAGCCCAGACGAAGAAGCAAGCTGTGACTGCTCGTCCTTGAGTCATAATGGCTGAATAAGCTAGCGGCCTGGTTACACCGATATAACGGTCGACAGAGATGGCGCATAGACTTACGATGGAAGCGGTACAGCATAGAACATCCGCTGCTGCCCATACGTTGCACAGTACCTGCCCGAACATCCATCTCTTCGATGCCAGCTCGAGTGATGCCGAGAATGGTAGAACACTGATCCCTAGAAGAAGATCAGCTAGAGCTAGGTTAACGATGAAACAGTTGGTTGGACTGCGGAGTGTCTTGTTGAAGATGACAGCCACAAGCACCAGCAGGTTGCCTCCAATGGTCAACAGGATGATAACGAAGAGAATCGCCCCCTTGGCGAGTAGCGTGGCCAGGCTGAGAGCACCCAGACGGGACGAAGCCGTAGTTACCTCCCCAGCCACAGTGGCGTTCCACAGAGAACCATTGGCTTCCATCTCTTCCATCAGCGACGTGCCGTGGAAGGCCATCTTCAGTCGTTCCTGGAGGATTCCACTGTGTTGACCATTTTCAATAATTTAAAGTAGAAATAAGGATCTTGATGGGAAATATCTTGAAAAGTAGTTCACACCATCTAGAACAAACAACAGACACTTTATTAGTTAACAAATAATATTATATAATAAATATAGATATTTTAACATTTTTTTATAACATTATAACTCTGCCTTTGCCGGTCCCAAGCTCGGATTAAAAAGGCGAAGGAGGAGCAGTAAAAAGCTCGCTACAAAACCTGGGCTCAGCTGGCCCGGCTGATAGTACTCTGAAAGAACTCTCGTTCCAGGGACACAGGATGAGTCTGTACTCCATATTAGGAGCGGCTACACATGGTATCTGTTCCTCATGTCAGGGGTGGCAATTTCTTTTTGGAGCTAAGTCAGTGGCCTGCCAATGAGTAGTGTTCCCAGTCTTAATGACAAAGGTAGACGCGTTCTACTTCACCAACACCATCATCAATCTCTACATACTTGATACCCTAATATGATTGAGGGGATATAAGAAAGAAGAAAACATTATAACTTCTAAACTGGTTGAAATCGTTTTGAAAATAGAGCAAGGCGTAGAGCATCATAACCTATATTCTTTTCAACTCTATTTTCAAAACATCCAAACTATAACTTGATGATAAAGGTTACCTCTGGCCGGCATTCATATTTCTCAAAGAATAAACACTTCGGCCGGTTAAAGTTTTATTTTCTTAACGTTTCAACAAATTTCTTTTGCCTTCGTCAAGAGAAATAAAAATAAAGCATTTGGAAAATCGTAAAAAAATATTAAATATAGTTAAAAATAAATTGAAGAGTGAGAACGCCCTTGCAACCTCAGAATAATTATAACGCCTTGTTAAATGCTTTATTCCTCCTAACGAAGAGAAAAGAATTTTGTTGAGACGTTGAAAAAATGAAACTTTGACTGGTCTAAGTGTCTATTTTTTGAAAAATTCTAAACTATAGTTTTAGGATACTATATATTTTGTAATTTGACCAGAACTTCCTCTAGGAATCCACCTAAGTATCATTAGATGATTTATCATTGATTATTCTCAATTTGCAAAATATCTTGGGATGTTTCTCATCATTCTTTGTGTGTTACAAATATAATAGACTTGAGAAATTTGATCCAAACAGTTCTTCATGTGATAGACCATTGGTGTGATGACACTGAACTATCTTGGATAGGCCAAATATCACGGAACAAGTTAAATAAACGTTTAGTTTATTTTTGTTCCACTAGATGGCGCTCTGCCATCTAGAAATGTTCATGTAAGCATGGTCAGGATATGCCTTTCTTATTTTCAACTATCTTTATCAACAGAAAATACAACTTTAACTTATTTTCATAATCAGCCTCAATATAACACAAAGCCTGAAAATTACCGATCAAATCAAGATACTTCGGAGTCCCTTTCTCCGATAACAAAAGAAACAGAAAACAATATCAACTTTACAAGTCACATAGAGGAGATTGTAGCTCAATTCAACAAAATAAATAACATTCTTTTCTCAATTTGCAAAAAATCTTTGGGAGTTTGACTATAAGAAAAGAAGTACAATTTATAAATCACGCATACGATCGAAAGTCACTTAGGCTAGCGAAATATGGTATCTATATATTTCTATATCTCTCGTACGTTCTTTACAGAAACTTCATTCACTACAACATAATATCTCAGTGGTACATGGAACCATATCATACGAATGTTCACACCTCCTTTCACATACATCATTCAGAAAAGACTATCTCAACTAAAAATCAATATGAACTGAAAAAACAATAATTATCCAGAGAAATACTTACAACAATAATTAGCGAAGAAAAAGCTATTATTATGAATCATTTGTATCAATCCATTTATAATGTTAATTACACAATTCGCACTATTTTTTTCTAAACAGAATTTCTATATAGTTCCATCCAAATTTTATAGTCACTCAATTTGTCACAAGTATGGCTCTTATGGGAAGGTTTCTATGATATTCAGTGAAATAAAATCTGCATAAGAATGAATATTATGATGCATTAGCGCGCCATCTGTTATGAAAATTCCAAACTATTATAGACGCGTATGATTCTTTTAAAAATTAAACAATTTTTACTGCCCTTACTGCAATGGAAAAATTAACGGGAGGGCCTGGCTTATCATTGATGAACCCTTCCAGCGGTTGCCAGTTTAATCTACCATATCGCTGTTATATTGCATTTTTCGATCTTCCTTTTATAGTGATACGGTTGTTAGACTCTTGGAATGGGTATTTTATATAAACTATGGACATAAGCTTCGCGGACAGTAGAAATACATACAATTATAAATATATAATATGCTTCGAGCAATCGCGAAACCGCTGGGAGGTTTCACCACTGATGTGCCAGGCCCTACTATTAATTTTTCCATTGCATTAAGGGCAGTAGAAATTGTCAATTTTTTTGAAGAATCATACGCGTCCTTAATAGATTCGAATTTTTATAGAATGAATATATAGTAGAAAATAAGATGCAAATATAATTGTCTGAAATAAGACAAACGTTAAACCTACAGGAATGCAGACAAATCAAGGACTGCCAAGTTAAGGCACCTTATGAGATGTTAGTCATTCAAATATGCAATTTCACACACCTATAAGAGCTTAAGGTAAAGAATTCTATTGAAAATTAAAGTTTGAAGAATATTCCTATCACTCTCTCCCTCTATTTTATTAAATAAATACAGATAGTCATTACAAAATATTTTCTCACAATTAATTTCTTTTTATTTCAAAACGCTAGCTTTCAAGCGATAATCGCTCTTAAACGGGCTTAATAAAACATCGACTTTATTTTACAATAAATATTTACAATATATACGCGCGTAGCGTGGATATTTACAACTGAAATTTTAAATTGATATGTAATTTAACAATGTTATGAAATATGTCTATTTATATTGTTGTAATTTTAATTGTAAATGTAAATAGACATATTCCATAACATTGTTAAATTACATATCAATTTAAAATTTCAGTTGTAAATATCCACGCTACGCGCGTATGTTTTTGTAAATATTTCTTGTAAGATATAGTCGATGTTTTATTTAGCCCGCTGAAAAACGATTATCACTTGAAAGCTAGCGTTTTGAAATAAAAAGAAACTCTTTGTGAGGGAATATTTTGTAATTTTAAAACGTTTTTCACAATTTCATTAAGAATACAGATAGTCATTAAAAAGACCAATCTTTTATTGGTAAATAAAACGCAAACTTTAAAGAACACTGTCTTTCTATTAGTTGAAGGGAAACAACGCTCTTTTAAAACGCTTTCCCTTTGAGCCAATAGAAGTGAATTGTGTTCCATTGCTTGCCTTTTATTCACCAATAAAAGACACGCATCGTCAAATGACCTACGGTCTTTATTTAGATATTCAAGTGCAAAGCAAACTCGTTCTACACTTCGATTTTTTCAAACTAGGTAAAACATATCTTCAAATAAAAGACACTTCGGCCAGTAAATCTTTTTATTGTCTCGACGTTTCGACAAAAAATATTTTGTCCTCGTCAGGAGCGAACAAAAATTAAAACATTTGGCAAAGCGTTAGAAATCCTGACGAGGACAAAAATATTTTGTTGAAACGTCGAGATAATAAAAAGATTTACTGGCCGAAGTGTCTTTTATTTGAAGAAATATGAATGCCGGCCAGGCAGCCTCTAATTTTACGATAGGTAAAACATGTTTTACATTCTGATCATAAGACTGTTCCTTGTAACCTGGTCAAAATCACTAATATATAGATGAATTTAGAAATTTGAACTATTTATGACGCAATGTGAAAAAATAGTACAAATGTGATATTGTACTGGGATAAGGTGCATAAATAATGAAAAATGCATCTCCTTATAGTGAAACTGAAAGTTGCTGATGGCTTACGCCATCTATTGGAATAAATATCAACTATTCTTGTTGATTTTTAATTATTTCAGAATTGGCCAAATACCCATTCTTGATTAATTAAGAAAAGCTAACCTCGAAGGCATTTCTGGCTGTTGGCCCTCATCAACTATTCTCGTTGATGAGGGCCAACAGCCCGAAATGCATCCGTGGTTAGCTTTTCTTGATTAATCAAGAATGGGTATTTGGCCAAATCTGGAATAATTAAAAATTTCGATAGATGGCGCAAGTCATCAGCAACTTTCAGTTGCACGATAAGGAGATGCCTTTTTTTATTATTTATGACGCGTATGATTCTTTAAAAAAATTTCTAATGTCTCTAATGCTCGATGACAACAATGGATGCGTCAGAATTGGTTAAAATATTTTAAAGCAGAGACGATGCGTTATTATATCAAAGTTTATTTATATTCCAAAATAATTTTATTATGTTTCGGTAACTTAAAAAGAACAACCTAGCTTATGTTATTCACAATTAATAATATAAACAGGTTTTTCACATATAAAAAAGTGTCCAATGCGGGATTCGAACCCAGTTCATGGCTGTCGTATATAAACGGTTTATATCACCGGCTACCGACTTCTAAAGGTTATACACAGTGAATGTATATACTGTATTTATACCTTTGCTCTTTTCTACAAACCTATCTCTTCGCTTATTCCTTTTTCTACCCAGCCTATGACGTGTAACGGCCGAAGCTATGCTGGAGTTTCCTTTTTTTTTTCATCCTATTGTCACGAAATTTGTTTATAGAAAATGTAAAGCAAATGTCTCTATTTGTAAATATGTAAATACTTTTATTTTTAATGTCATATTAGGAAGGTATGTAAATTCTGTAACTGATTTTTCATTTCTAGTTTCTAGTTGTGAGGAAAACATCACTCAAAAAGTGTATCAATTGGTTAATAAAATTCTAATTTGAAACTGTGACATTATTATATCCTTCTATTTATTTATTTATTATATATAAAAACAAACCTCTTATGCTTAAATAAACTAACAAATATATATATTTTTATCTTTTCTTTATTATCTAATACAGAAATAGCTTGCTGTTCTGACTTAATATTTAAACTATACTTTATTTTCAAAATCATTGAATCATAATTTATTATATTTTACAAAACCTCTTCCAAAATTACTCAATATGAAGTTGAAAGAAGTTTGCGGAAGGATATTATTTATGTTCCAAAAATGGCACCTCTCTTTTTAAGATTGCATTGAAACAATCCATTTTGTTTTATCACCCCTGAATGCCATGTAACGGTATTGATAATGAATAAGCCACAAGATTCGGAAAATTCATACAAACGACAATCTTTATACCATGGCTTTAAGCTTTGGCCCTTATAGGTACTGGAACAGCTTCGATTTCGTAACTTCCTACAAGAATTGACAGAGAATCGGCCAATTTGGCCTAAAAGGTGTTTAAGCTGGTGAAGTTTCAGGGATTGATTTTAATGCTAGAATGAAACATAGAGCTAAAGGAGAATGGTATTCATGTTTCTAAAATAGCATCTATATCTTTAAAAATGAACCAAATTAATTTATTTTGTTTACATTCCTGTACAAAAACTATTGGTAGTGATACGGCCTCTTCGTGATGAGTCCAAAGCCTGAAACCATGGTATACAGGTTTGTCTGAATTCACCAACATTGTAGTTCATTCTTTATCACTACCATTATGTTTTATACTGGATTTATAAACCAAATACACTTTTTAATGCATTTTGAAGAGTAGGTACGAATTTGGATACATACAAGTATGTTTTCAATGCAAGTATGTACACATATATTTATACATACTTGTATGTATCAATCCACTTCATCGGCTTGAAACACCTGTTTGGTAAATTCGACCGGTTTCATAACCCCTCTCGTAGAATGTTATGTCCCTGTACTGATGAAGGTCAAAGCCCGAAACAATGGTATAGATGTAGGAATTTTGTCTGAATTCACCAAAATTGGGATTATAGCTCATTATTTATCATCACATTTGCGTTTTATATTGGAGCGATAAACCAAATACATTGTTTTAATGTATTTTAAAACGGTAGGTACTATTTTGATACACATGTATTAATCCATATCACTAACTTATATAAATATAAAACACCTGTTTGGTGAATTATTTCGATTTTATAACCTATCTCGTAGGATGTTATGTCCCTGTACTGATGAAGGTCAAAGCCTGAAACCATGGTATACAGGTTTTCACTAGAATTTGCCAAAACAATTGTGGCTCAATTATCATCACTAGTAAATTATATTTACTAGGGTGATACATTGTGCCATCGTTTTGATGTACAATTAAGGGCAGAGGTGTTACTTTTGTTAAATATGTATAAATTTGTGTTTTAGATAAAATTTTAGTTAATCATTTCTTTATATATAATGTTATTTTTACATACACATAGTACAAAATAATTGTAAATATAAAATATGCACTATTTTTTAATGTTCAAAATATTCACAACCTAATTTTACTAAATATATTTTGTCTATAATGTATATATGTTGTAAATTATTTTACCATATTATTTTCTACTTAAATTATATTTTTTATTAATACTTTATTGTTTATTTCATAGATGAACTCTGTGACGCCGAGAAGTCCAGACGGCGCTGATGTAGATATAAATATTGTTTTTTTTTTGCTTAGTCGAGTTAGTTAGACATTTTATTTGTTACCAAATATGTAAATTTACTATATTTTTGTTTAATTAAGTTTTTTTTTTTCTCAAGATTGAGGTATTCTACCTGTTAAGATTCCTCAAGTTTGTTATTACCATTAATTTTGTAAAACTTTGACGATTGGTTACTAAATAAAACCGTCAAGAGTGGAGTGTTTTGATCTTCTTTAATCAAAAGGCCTCGACTGCTCATCTCATCTCACCACCAGCACCATTTTTAAAAAATAGAAATTAAATATAATATATATAACAATTGCTTAAAATTACTCTGTTGTCAATTTATATATGTAGATAGAATAACAATAATTATGTATAATATTATATATCTTGTTTAAAATCGAGCAATCCATTTTAAATAGTTAAAATCACGTGGATGTTTACAAGGTTAATATCCCCGAGGAAGATAGGCGAACAGCCTCATCGAAATATTGGATACTTTAATAAATTATTTTGATCCAAAATAAGCGTTATTAATTTTAAATATTATATATATTAATATTAGCTGTATATATACTAAAATGTAATATTTAACTGTAATATTTCATTGGTCTTGTAGAACGAGAGTGATACACGCGTTCTCACGTGTTTTAGTGAGAAACATCCTCGATAAAGAGAGGTGAGTTGCCCCTCGAAATATCGGAATAATAAAAATATTTATAAATACAATATATGAATCTTTTATATAAATATCAAAATTTTGTCTTTCTCCCTATTAAATATAGGCAAACATATTTTTTAACATACTATTAGCGTTATGTGGCGCTGAGTTTTGTTATTTACACATGTTAATATAATACCTTTAAAAAGGTTGGCGTTTAGCCACACACAGAATAAATATTGGTAAATAAATTATATTCTGATACAATATATGCCTTTTAAATTGAATATATGTTAAAGGTTTTCCCAAAAGTTCGTAAACATATTATGATTTATATTTTGAAAGTGTTTACGAACTTTTGGGACAACCATTGTAATATTGGTAACCTTAGTAAAATTATAACAGAATTCTTATAGAAGAATGATTTAATCTCTGATGTTCTATATCAAAGGTGGCCAATCATCTAATAGTCTAAGTTTTAGAATTACAAGGTTGTCCCAAAAGTTCGTAAACACTTCCAAAATATAAATCATAAACACAAGGTAATCATAATATGTTAACGAACCTTTGGGACAACTTTGATAACATTGGTAACCTTAGTAAAATTATAACAGAATTCTTATAGAATAATGATTTTAATCTCTGATGTTCTATATATCAAGGGTGGTTCATCATCATATAGGCCAAGATTCTGAATTACAAGGTTGTCCCAAAAGTTCGTAAACACTTGCAAAATATAAATCATAATCATAAACACAAGGTAAACATAATATGTTTACGATCCTTTAGGACAACCTTGTATAAATGTAATTCTATGTGAATTTAGTGGACTAATTGTTGAATTTAAGATATATCACGGAATATTTTATCAATAGATTTTTATAAATATAGTTATCATCATCAATGGTTGTTATTCTTCTTCTTATTTTGGTTTTACATATGTATGTTTGTATCTAAATGATAAATAAAGTTTTATTAAATTAAAACGTATTTGTTATGCATTGATTGAATATAATAAAAAACCAATAATTGGTAGCAGACCGTGGTTGATAAAAGTAAGTAAATAAAATATTTTCCTGAAATCTAAAGCGGTACGTAATTAAAATAAGAACATTCAAAATGGCGGAAAATATAAGAATTCCTGAATTTAATGGAGAAAATTTCCATAGCTGGAAATTCAGAATAGAAGCCTTCCTTGAAGGAAAGGGATTAAAAAGGTATTTATATGAAGACCCGCCACAATTAGATGATAAGACAGATTGGAGTATCAAGGATGCCCAAGCAAAAGGAATAATGACTAGTGCAATGAATGATAGTCAAGTAAGTTTAATTTTGAATTGCAAAACTACAAAAGACATTTGGAACTCAATTCATAGAAGATATGAAGGAGATATAAAAAAACAAAAAATTGAGGCTAAAAATAACCTCTTCAGAATGCAGATGAAAAAGGATGAAAATTTAAATCAGTTCTTACTTAGATCAGAAAAATTACTAGAAACTGCAAGGATATTGGGAAACAGTATTGAAGAAGAGGAATTTGTAGATGCATTTATAAAGGCTTTACCAACAAAATACAATATCATAGTGATGCAATTGAGCAGCATTAGTGATCCAGGAATTCTAGACATAAGAAGAATTGTACAACTTTATCTAGAGAGATACAAATTTCAGGAAAAAGAAGAAAATCCTAATGCATATAAAATGTTCACTAAAGAAAATGTGCACTTTAATAGGAATACAACATTTGAAAATACAAGACCTAAAAGGAAGATTCAATGCTTCATATGCAGTAAATATGGACATAAAGCAAATGATTGTTGGTACAACCCAAAAAACAAAGGAGAAAATTCCACAAGAAAGAACAATGGACCACAATCAAACACACATTCTTGGAAAACAAGACAAAATGTGCCTAGAGCTACAGCTGCTAAAGTAAAAGAAGAACAGACATTTACCACAATCAGTAAAGAAGAGGAGATAAAGGAAGATAAATATCAAGGTTGGATTCTAGACAGTGGAGCAACTTGTCATATGACATCCTCTCTTGAGCAAATGAAAGACATTCAACCTGATGAAAGAAAAATTGTTCTAGCTGATGGGAGCTACACCAAATCAAATTACATAGGAAATGTGAAACTAAATGGTGTGAATCATTTTTTAATACTAAATAATGTTTTACATGTCCCTAGTTTAACTGATAATTTGATTTCCGTAAACAAACTTGTACAAGAAAATAACAAAGTGATTTTTGATCAAAAAGGAGGACATATTATTGATCAAGCTGGATATACTATAATTACAGCAAACAAAGTAGGAGACCTATATTTTATAAAAGGAAATAATAATAAAATAGATATCACTTTCAAAGTAACTAATATCCCATGGGAGGTGTGGCACAAAAGACTTGGACATATAAATGATCAATACATGGAAATAATGAAAAAGAATCAATTAGTTTATAAATTTGACTACAATGAACAGAAATCAATGGAAAATTGCATCAGCTGTATAAAAGGAAAGTATTCAAGAAAACCCTTTAAGACAGTTACTGAAAATCAATCAAACCAGCCACTTGAGCTACTACATTTGGATTTGATAGGTCCAATCAAACAACTCTCAATTGGATCTGCAAAATATGTTTTAACTATAGTAGATGATTTTTCAAGAAAAATATTTGTTAAATTTTTACATTCAAAATCTGATACTTTAGAAATATTCAAAGAATTTTTAGAAAGTACTGAAAACCTATTGAATAAAAGAGCTAAATGCATAAGAAGTGATAATGGGCTTGAATTTGTAAATCAAGAATTTGAGAATTATCTGAAAAATAAAGGCATTATACACCAAAAAACAACTATTTACACTCCACCGCAAAATGGCATAGCAGAAAGGGCTAATAGAAGCATCATAAATGGAACAAGAACACTACTTGTAGAATCAGAGCTTCCCACCAAATTTTGGGCAGAAGCCATGCATAACTTTGTTTATACTAAAAATAGAACACCAAACAAACATAATTTGAAAATAACACCTGAAGAACTCTTTACAGGTAAAAAGCCTACAGTGGCACATCTAAGAACATTTGGTTGTATTGCTGAATTTTGGATACCAAAAGAAAAAAGAGCAAAATTTGACATGATTACACATTCAGGTATATTCATGGGCTACTCATCAAACAGAAAGGCATATAGAATTTTTAACCCAAACACTTATTCAATAGTTGAATCAAGAGATGTAAAATTTATAGAAAATAAAAAAGGAGTATCATTACTAAAGAGTGATCAAAATGAAGTACAGGACTATTGCATCTTTAAGTTTCCAGAAGAAAATTTTGATTATGATTCAGAAAATAAACCATCAGAAGAGTCCAACATTCAAGAACTTGAAGAAGCTACACAACAACAACAAAATAATGTTGTTCCCTACCTCAGGCCAAGTGCAAGAAATAAATATTATTGTGAGCTTTCTTCAGATGAAGAAGAATTATCAGATGATTCAAGACTTGATCCAACATTTGATCCTACAGAACACAACCTTTTTGCCTTGGATGAAATTCCTATACCCAACTCATATGAAGAGGCCATTAATAGCAAAAATCCAGAATATTGGATTGAGGCCATGCAAAGGGAAATGAATTCTCTACAAGAACATCAAGTTTGGGACCATGTTTATCTACCTAAAGGGGTAAAACCCATAAAATCTAAATGGGTATATTCATCAAAGGTTGATCCATCAACAGGACAAACTATCTTCAAAGCAAGACTTGTGGCTCTTGGATGCTGCCAAAAGGATGGAACCTACTTCCAGAATATCTGCTCACCTGTGATGAAAAGTGACAGCTTTAGAACACTTTTAGCATATTGTGTGTTACAGGGTTGGAGCTTAATACACTGTGATGTACAGACTGCATTCCTATATGGAAAATTAGATGAGGACATTTACCTACTTCCACCTCAAGGATATCAGCCTACTGATGAAAATCTTGTCTGTAAGTTAAACCAGGCATTGTATGGGCTGAAACAGTCAAGTAAGGTATGGTACAATACTTTTTCTGATCATTTGGTTAAAATAGGGTTTACTAGATTTAATTCTGATAAATGTTTATTTGAATTTAAAATTGGAAATTCTAATCTTATTTTAGGCCTATATGTTGATGACATGATAATAATTTACTCAGATATCAATATATTAAATGTGGCCATAGGCAAAATTGAATCAAAGTTTAAATTAAAAAGAAATGCTGATAATTTTACCATTTTAGGATTTGAGATTACTCAGCATGAAAATAAAATAACTCTAAAACAAGAGGGCTATATTAACAAATTATTACAAAAATACCATATGCAAGATTGCAAAGGTGTTTCTACACCAATGGATGTTAACACAGATTTTGGAAATTTCCACAGTTCTAAAAAGATAGATCAGCATAAATACCAAGAACTTATTGGTAGTTTGCTTTATTTGGCATGTAAATCTAGGGCAGATATAGCATTTTCTGTTACTGTTTTAAGTAAATACAATACAGATCCTAGAGAAATTCACTGGAATGCTGCCAAAAGAGTATTAAGATATTTACAATTCACAAAAAAATTAGGTTTAGTTTATACTGTGGGTGACACCAAGCTAGAAGGCTTTACAGATGCAAGTTGGAATTCAAAGAATTTTAAATGTTCATTTGGAGGTATAGCCTTTAAATTTGGAAATAATCTTATTTCTTGGTCATGTAAAAGCTTGCCAAATGTTTGTCTCTCAACTACAGATTCTGAACTTTATGCTTTTACACTGGGTGTAAAGACAAGTATTTACATACGATATCTGATTGAAGAATTAACTGGCAAAAATTGTAAGCCAACAATATTTTGTGATAATCAATCAGGAATTACTTTGATAAAATCTGGACAAACTAGCAATAAATCTAACCACTTGATTAGAACCATCAATTTTTTAAATACCAACTTATGTGTATATAATAGCTTTGATATTATGTATATAAATACTGATCAAAATGTTGCTGACATCTTAACAAAACCCTTAAGTAAAGGGAAATTTCATTATTTTTTAAATTGTTGCAATATTATCTCATAACTTTAACTACTGAACTTTAATAAAATTTGAAAATATTAGCCTATAACTAAAGGTTATTGTAACTTGAATAATATAAGGCATATTTTACTATATTCATATGAAGTGTTAACAGATTGTTGACTTCATTTAATCATATGTTTCAAATTAAATTGTAATATTATTAGTTTAAATACTTGATTTTATATCTTTTGTCAAATATTGCTTTATTCAAATATTTAGGCTTAACAATACCTAAAAGTTGTAAACAAATAAATGGGGATGTCGCCGCCATCTAGATGACGTCATTGTTATGACGCAATGCTCGGCCATTCCAACTACTACCTTAGTTACCTGTCTATACTTATAAATTTTAAAACCATGATAAAATATTCAGCTAAATCTTACGGGGGCATTTGTTGAATTTAAGATATATCACGGAATATTTTATCAATAGATTTTTATAAATATAGTTATCATCATCAATGGTTGTTATTCTTCTTCTTATTTTGGTTTTACATATGTATGTTTGTATCTAAATGATAAATAAAGTTTTATTAAATTAAAACGTATTTGTTATGCATTGATTGAATATAATAAAAAACCAATACTAATCTAACGAAATAATACGATTATAATGGAAGAAATAAAGTGAGTTGGAAGCAATTGGTGCAGAGAGTATATCAAGTTAGTAAGGCAATGCTATATATCAAGGTTGAGTATCATCGCTTCGAGCCAACAATTAGATTGGTCAGTCAGCATGTTGAAGCTTGGCACTTGAGACAACAATCAATCGTCTAGGTCAAGGTCTCCCACAAAGCTGTCATGTGGCGGAGACACCCAGCTGGTGACAGGGCCGATAACAAACTTTTACAATAATGGCGGTTTCAATCTTGTCGTCCAAGATGGCTGTTCTTACACTTGGTACAGATTTGTTGTTTGTGTTGTTTCATATATTCTAGAGAGAGAATACTTAGAACATTTCCTTCTTTGTATAAAGAATTTTAGAAATGTTAGTTTTTTCATTTACTTTTATAATCTTTCTAGAATTCTTTAAATATTATAATAATATAGAAATAATAATAGAAATACAGTTTGATTATTATACTCTAGCTGGGTGAATGCTAGAAAATATGTTTCAATCTTTAGAAAGGATGGTAGAATTTCTAAACCCATTATTCCTACTCATTGTTGAAGGTTTTTGAATTTATTTTTAAGTTTTATACTTTAGCAAGGATGCTTGAAATGTTCGGGTTTACATTAAGTATAGAATACTAAAGATTATGTTTCATTTTTATACTCTAGCAAGGATCCTAGAAATCATGTTCCAACCTTATACCTTAACAAGGATGCTATAAATGTTCGGGTTTACATTAAGTATAGCATACTAAAGCTTATGTTTCAATTTCATACTCTAGCAAGGATTCTAGAAATCATGTTCCAACCTTATACTTTAGCAAGGATGGTAGAAATGTTCGGGTTTACATTAAGTATAGAATACTAGAAAACATGTTTCATTTTTATACTCTATCAAGGATTCTAGAAATCATGTTTCAACCTTATACTTTAGCAAGGATGCTAGAAATGTTCGGGTTTACATTAAGTATAGAATACTAGAGAACATGTTTCATTTTTATACTCTAGCAAGGATTCTAGAAATAATGTTTCAACCTTATACTTTAGCAAGGATGGTAGAAATGTTCGGGTTTACATTAAGTATAGAATACTAGAAAACATGTTTCATTTTTATACTCTATCAAGGATTCTAGAAATAATGTTTCAACCTTATACTTTAGCAAGGATGCTAGAAATGTTCGGGTTTACATTAAGTATAGAATACTAGAGAACATGTTTCATTTTTATACTCTAGCAAGGATTCTAGAAATCATGTTCCAACCTTATACTTTAGCAAGGATGGTAGAAATGTTCGGGTTTACATTAAGTATAGAATACTAGAAAACATGTTTCATTTTTATACTCTAGCAAGGATTCTAGAAATCATGTTTCAACCTTATACTTTAGCAATGATGATCGAATTTAAAAACAGGTTATTATTAAACACTATCAAAAGTGTTTGAAGTTATTTTTAAGTTTTATTCTCTATCACACACACAGAATTCTAGAAATGTTCGAGTTTACCCTATTCAGAGAATTAAAAAGATTGTTTCATTTTTATACTCTAGCAAGGGTGCTAGAAATGTTCGGTTTTACACTAAGTAGAAAATACTAGTGAACATGTTTTATTTTTATACTCTAGCAAGGATTCTAGAAATGTTCGGGTGTTTTACCCATGTAGAGAATACTAGAGAACATGTTTCTTTTGTATACTCTAAGGTATCACTACTGCCTCGTTTGGTACATGAATAGCATCCTCCCACAACTTTTATGTTGTATTTTAGCCTGGAAAATTCTTGCCGCTTTACTAGCCTAACCACCTGTAATTCAACCGATTTTATAGCCCCTCTTGTAGGATATTATAAAATCGAAGCTGACCCTGTAATGATTATAGCCAAAGCCCAGAATAATGGTAAACAAGTTGGAAATTTGTCTGAATTTGCCAAAAATGGTTTTGTGGCTCATTCTTTATCATCATTAGTAAGATATTATACTAGGGTGATGCAATGTGCTATCGTTCTGAACACATTTGAAGGGAGAGGTGACGTTTTTTGGTGGATAAATAAATAGGTAAAATCCAATCAGAAAGAAAGAAAGAATAGAAATTAAAAAAAAAACTTTAAATCTTTGTGTTAAGAATGTAATTGCTTCAATCGAGATGAAATTCAAGTTTAAAGCATTCAAAACATCTCCTTTCATTTAAATTTCAACAATAGCATAGTAAATATATAGAATATCAATACATACATTAGGCAAAATAAACTACAATAAACCAACATACTAATTAAAAATGTGAAAACTCTCATGAACGTTAACCAGCGATGGAAAAAGTAGAAAACGCAATTTATCCTATATATTTTAGAAGAAAACTTAAGGAATATATGAAAGAAATTTTATTCATTCTTCAACTTTATTCCATCGATTTTCAATTCAGTTCTATATCTTCCTACGTTATGGATTCTGGAGAGTAGTTTTTCACTTTTAACTGGGACGGAGTGGTATTGTACACTGGCGCTTGTATACATCCTAGAGCTAGGATCGAATCCCACATATATTGCTATTTTTTAACTTTCAAAATGATAAATTGGTTGAATGACCCAGCTCGATCAGCTAATACATTCAACCCAATAGGGAACGGGCTCTTTGGGAATGAATAGTAGAACAGTTTTCTGAATTAATAATTAGATTGTAGAACGACATTTGAAAATTATCCCGCATATGTTTCTTTTGAACGAAAAATCGAAATTTTTAAAGGATAAATAACGATTATTTCTAACCTTAGGAATGAAGTATGAAAGGATGAATTGTGAAGAGTAATGATAAACGGAAAAAAAAATAGTGTCCAGGGATGGGAATCATTATTCTTTACAATTCATCCTTTCATACTTCATTCCTAAGGCTAGCAATAATGTTATTTCTCCTTTTAAAAAAAATCGATTTTTCCTTCATAAAATAAACATTTGTCGTTTCAAATGTCGTTTTACAATCATAAGCTGCATTATATTCTATAATAATTAGATGTTCTATAAAATAATACTTGCATCAATATTGAGTAAAATTAATTATTCCTCCAGGGAAAAGTGTCTTTTCAAAACATATTAATTCTCTAGCTTTCAGGCACGGACGTCCTCCTACAGGAGAAAACTTGGTATAATGATACGCCAATAGAACACGAGTGTTAAATATAATCGGATACTATTTTACATAATTTTATAAAATGTTATATCTATTATTATTAATATTATATATTTTTATATCTATAGAATTTTATAAAATTACGTAAAATAGTTTCCGATTATATTTAACTCGTGTTCTATTGGCGTATCATTATACCATGGTTTCTCCTGTAGAAGGGCGTCTGTGCCCGAAAGCTAGAGATTAAAAATGTTTTTAAAAGACACTTTTCCCAGGAGGAATGATTAATTTAATCAATAATTAGAAGTATTTGTAACGGTACTTTTCCAAATATATATATGTTGTGAGGTAGTTTATCCTGTAGGATGACTGTAGTGTAGCATGTTGGTTAGATTCAGTCTTTGTGACCCTATTGTTCAGAGTGGTTTCAGGCGTGAATGAATTACAGAAAAGAAAGAGACATGTTGGATGTCACCACAGAGATGGCGAGATAGAGAATGAAGGCAGCCGGACACCGGTCGAGGTGGGTCTTATCTATATTTGAATGACTAATGCTATTTTTTTAATCAAGAAAAGATAAAAAAGTACCCTTTTAATTAATCAATAAGGGATATTCGGCCATTTCAGGAATAATTAAAAATTAGCAATTATTCATCAAGCCATCATCAACATTTATTTGGACAATCAGGAGATGCTATTCTCTTAGTACAATACAATATTAGAGCTGTGTATATGATAGATTAAACTGGTCTGAAAACCGGAGAGTTATTTACTGATGACCCAGGCATCCCTTGATTATTGTGTGGAGACGCTTAAAGTGTTCTCCGTGTGCTTTATCCGTGTCTGGTGATCTCCTCGCATACCTGTGTGACCCCGGTCCGATCCCTACCAACGCTACAATAAAATATAAGTACTTTATAATAAAATATAATGCGGCTTATGATTGTAGAACGACATTTGAAAATTATACCGCATGTGTTTCTTTTGAACGAAAAATCGAACTTTATTTTAAGGAGAAATAACGATTATTTCTAACCTTAAGGATTAAGTATGAAAGGATGAATTGTGAAGAGTAATGATAAACGGAAAAATAAAAGTGTCCAGGGATGGGAATCGAACCCACAGTGTTTCGCTTACCGGGCAGATGCCATGGTCACTAGGCTACCCTGGACATATTTATCCGTTCGTAAATATTATATAAAATAATTTATAATAAAATATAATGCGACTTATGTATAAGTACTGTTTTGTTTTTATATATAAAATAGTGAGTTTTTATTTACTTTCTTTTTTTGTTGGTATTGTACTCTTGAGTGTAAGCTTTTCTATGTGTCAGTTACTATTACTTTAGGCCCTTGTATAATTTGCAATTTTATGTTAAATCGTACACACAAAATAAACTATGTTTTTATTCCAGTAAGGGCAGAAGAAAATTAATATGTTGATTCAAATATAGATAATTTATATATATGGGATAATCTGTATATAGGACTATGTACCCCTACCACAATCTATATACCATGTATCATCTAAAGGTTTAATAAACTTTAGGCCTCGCGAGATGGGAAGAAACAAAGTACAGGATTGCATCATCCAGGAAGTAAAAGTCACTGCCCTGGACCCCCATAAAACTTAAGTTCAAAGGCCTTCTTCTTCCTGGAGGATTGTAATCATGGCGGCAATGGAGGTTCAGAGGCAATCACCTTTAAGGAGGACAAACTAGTAACGAATCACCAGAGCGCACGTGTGAGTATCTCAGCCAATGAGACGTTCGAGATAGTCGATGATGATTATCTCGGACAAGAAAAAGGCAGAAGGTAGGTGACCGTATTACGAGCTAGGTGTGCTCAACATAGGCTCTAACCAAGGCAGTGTACGCTCCATAGATGTGAAAGGCCAGCTACCTCCGTCGAAAATTCTTCTTTCCTCCCTCACAGGTTCTATTCAAATCCATCCAGTTGTGTTGTTCTTCCCCTGTGGAACCCTTGTCACCCGACCAAGACTGCGCCCACCACCATCATCCATCCTCACATATATATATTTCTTACGATAATTATCAATAATAAAATATACTGATTTGAGGGTTGAGGGTAGTTTAAAAGTGTGTTTTCTGCAAGAGCATTTTTGATGTTTTGAAAAGCTTCTAATGTGTCTGAAGTCCAATTTAATGATGCATTGGGAGATTTAGTTTTTTAAGTGAATAAAGCGGAGCTAAAATATGACTTGAATTTTTTATGAACCTGTGATAAAAGTTTACAAGACCAATAAATCTTTGGAGTTGACGGGTCGAATTAGGTTGAGGAAAATCTTTAACGATTCTTATTTTCTCAGGAAGAGGTTTTATTCCTTTGTTGTCAATGATGTGTCCAAGAAATTCTAGTGAAGGTTTTCCGAAAACGCTTTTAGATATATTGATTGTTAATCCATGATCGGAAAGTCTTTTGAAGATTGTATGTAGATGTTGAATGTGATCATTTTCATTTTTACTGGCGATCAAAACGTCATCAATGTAAACGAAGACAAAATCTAGACCTTTTGTTACTTCATCCATGAATCTTTGAAATGTTTGGCTTGCGTTTTTTAAACCAAAGTTCATTCGTGTGAATTCAAATAGACCAAATGGCGTAGTTATTGCCGTTTTGGGTATGTCTTCTTGGTTAACTGGAATATGGTGGTACGCCTTCACGAGATCTATTTTGCTGAAAATTGTACAGCCATGAAGGCTTTGGGTGAAATCCTGAATGTGCGGAATGGGGTAACAATCAGGTTGGGTCACAGCATTTAGTCTTCTGTAGTCGCCACATGGTCTCCAGTCTATAGAATTTTTCTTAGGGACTAGATGTAAAGGTGATGCCCATGCTCCGTCTCCTCTCTTGCATAAACCTAGTTCCATCATGTGCTCAAATTCTGATTTGGCAATTTTAAATTTTTCTGGATTCAGCCGTCTTGGTTTGGAGAATGTTGGTTGCCCTTTTGTAGTAATATGATGAGTGACTGAATGCTTGACTGGTGTGGAATATGATGGAGGCTTAGTTAGAGAGGGATAATGAGAGAGAATGTTCAAAAATTTGTCTTCATAGCTGTTTATTGAGCACTTTGGAGAAAGTGAGTTGAAATTTGTAATTGATGCACGCTTGCGTAGCTTCGTTAAAGAATCAATTATAAACTTTCCTTTGATATCTGGAATTATTCCAAAGTGTTCCATAAAATCAGCTCCTAGAATGGCTTTGTTTGTGTCTGCTATTATGAATCTCCATTTGAAATCTCTACGAAGACCTAGATCAAGATTAAGGAATCTTTCGCCATAAGTCTTGATAGGTGAATTGTTTGCTGCTGTGAGAGTAAATTTTGTTGGACCACGCCGTCTATCTTCAGGACGAGGAGGCAGGACACTGATCTCTGCACCTGTGTCAAGGAGAAAACTAATTTTGTTGCGGTAGTCAGTGATAAATAGACGGTGGCTTTTATTATTGCTACAATCAGTAACCACCGGGCTTACTGATTGTTGTTGGAGTTTTCCTGCTGGTTCTTTGCTTTTTTGTTGAAAGTACAAGGTGAGATGCATTTTCTTGCATGGTGCTTGAATCTAAAATGATACCAGCACCAAGAGCCATTTGGATTGTACTTTCTATAACTGTTTGGGGAAGATTTTCGAGATGAAGATGAGCTTCTGGATCTTAAACGAGGTATTCTTTCTTCCTTCTTGTTAAGGTCAATTTTCAATGCTGAAATTTCCGCACGCAAAGATGCCAGTTCCTTTTCTAAAGTCGAAGTATTTGAAGATGGTGAAGAAGTAATCTCCGTCACTCTATCAGCTAAATCTGCTAGAGAGTTTAGTGATGCTTGCTCTTGCGTTGTCAGAATTATTTGGATGTTTTTAGGTAAACGTTGCATCCAGATCATTTTTAATGTTGTGTCACTGACGGCTTTGCTTTCTCCAATCAATTGTCTTAAGTGGCGTAATAATTGGCTAGGCAGTCTGTCTCCAAGTTCTTCTTGAGTCAACAATTGCTGTAGTTTTTTAAATTCGCTGTCAGCGGTACATTTAATTATGGCCTTCTTTAGCGCGTCGTATTTATTGTCTGGTGGAGGTGATATAATGAATTCACGTACCTCTATGGCAGTTGACGGAGGTAAAAGTGAAATTATATAAGAAAATTTGGTGTCATCATTTGTAATTGGACTTGGCTTGTTCAATAAAAATTGTGATTCCAATGTTATGAACCACAATTCTGGATCGTTTGGCCAAAATTCGGGTGCTTTAATTGAATCCATTTTGAGAATATATTGTATTTAAAAAATTATATGTCCTTAAGAGATATTAAAATTCAGATTATTATAATTATTAAAATTCAGAATTAAAATTTTATATTTGATTTTTTTATTTGATAAGAAAAAATATTTGAATATATTATCAAGTTAAAATTTTTAAATTGTAAATTATATATTATTTTTTTAATTGCCAATTTAATGTGTATTTGAATTTATTTAATATTTATTTCTTTTAAAATTATATTTGATATCTGATTTGTTTTTAAGTTGAAAATTTGCCTTGAATTAAATACCAAACGATGTACGTTTTCGTAGTTTTTAAATATTGCGAAATATGTTATAATTTTTGTTTTAAATATAAATATTTAATATGTATTTCTTAAATATTTATAATTTGATATTATGAGTATTTTTATTTTTCACTTTTGATCGAATTGAAATTTTTGTTTGATTGCTTGCAAATGTTCGTTAAAGTTTACCGGCTCACCATTTTGTGGGTGGCATGGAATTCTAGGCGGAGTCAGATAACAAATTATTTATTGTAAAATCAACTTTTAATTACATTTATTTAATACAAATTATCAGAAGGGTTAAATTGGTGTATACTACATGTTGAAGTTATTTTTGTTTTTATGTGTGTGTGGTCAAATATCAATTCTAGATTATATAATGTTAGACATATGTGCTTGATATATTATAGATAAATATTTACATTTCATATTATTTATGATTTATATTTAGAATGATGTATAATTATTTTATTATATTGATATGGCAACAATTAATATGATATTAATGTTAATTCATATAATTTTAATAAAGTATATTTTATAAGCATTATATATTTATAAGATGAATAATTTTAATATTTGAATTGAATAGTTATTAGACAAATTAAAACTTATAATGAAAATAGGAAAAGTTAATATTTGGGAGCCGCTACAGTGTATCAATTGGTTAATAAAATTCTAATTTGAAACTGTGACATTATTATATCCTTCTATTTATTTATTTATTATATATAAAAACAAACCTCTTATGCTTAAATAAACTAACAAATATATATATTTTTATCTTTTCTTTATTATCTAATACAGAAATAGCTTGCTGTTCTGACTTAATATTTAAACTATACTTTATTTTCAAAATCATTGAATCATAATTTATTATATTTTACAAAACCTCTTCCAAAATTACTCAATATATATAAACAATGTGAAGTTTGCGGAAGGATATTATTTATGTTCCAAAAATGGCACCTCTCTTTTTAAGATTGCATTGAAACAATCCATTTTGTCTTATCACCCCTGAATGCCATGTAACGGTATTGATAATGAATAAGCCACAAGATTCGGAAAATTCTTACAAAAGACAATCTGTATACCATGGCTTTAAGCATTGGCCCTTATAGGTACTGGAACAGCTTCGATTTCATAACTTCCTACAATAATTGACAGAGAATCGGCCAATTTGGCCTAAAAGGTGTTTAAGCTGGTGAAGTTTCAGGGATTGATTTTAATGCTAGAATGAAACATAGAGCTAAAGGAGAATGGTATTCATGTTTCTAAAATAGCATCTATATCTTTAAAAATGCACCAAATTAATTTATTTTGTTTACATTCCTGTACAAAAACTATTGGTAGTGATACGGCCTCTTCGTGATGAGTCCAAAGCCTGAAACCATGCTATACAGGTTGTCTGAATTCACCAACATTAGGGTTGTAGTTCATTCTTTATCACTACCATTATGTTTTATACTGGATTTATAAACCAAATACACTTTTTAATGCATTTTGAAGAGTAGGTACGAATTTGGATACATACAAGTATGTTTTCAATGCAAGTATGTACACATATATTTATACATACTTGTATGTGTTCATCGGCTTGAAACACCTGTTTGGTAAATTCGACCGGTTTCATAACCCCTCTCGTAGGATGTTATGTCCCTGTACTGATGAAGGTCAAAGCCCGAAACAATGGTATAGATGTAGAAATTTTGTCTGAATTCACCAAAATTGGGATTATAGCTCATTATTTATCATCACATTTGCGTTTTATATTGGAGCGATAAACCAAATACATTGTTTTAATGTATTTTAAAACGGTAGGTACTATTTTGATACACATGTATTAATCCATATCACCAACCTATAAATATAAAACACCTGTTTGGTGAATTATTTCGTAGGATGTTAAGAAGCTGCCCTGTACTGATGAGAGACAAAGTCCGAAACCATGGTATACAGGTTTGATTTTTGTCTGAATTCACCAAAATTAGGGTTATGGCTCATTAATATCACCACAATCACATTCAATATTTGCGTGATAAACCAAATACATTGTTTTATTGCATTTTAAAAAGGTAGGTGCAAATTCTGATACATATGTATAAATCCACTAACCAGCTTAAACACCTGTTTGATAAATTCGTTCGGTTTCATAGCCCCTTTCGTAGGATGTTATGTCCCTGTACTGATGAAGGTCAAAACCTGAAACCATGGTATACAGGTTTTCACTAGAATTTGCCAAAACAATTGTGGCTAAATTATTATCATCACTAGTAAATTATTTTACTAGGGTGATGCATTGTGCCATCGTTTTGATGTACAATTAAGGGCAGAGGTGTTACTTTTGTTGAATATGTATAAATTTGTGTTTTAGATAAAATTTTAGTTAATCATTTTTTATATATAATGTTATTTTTACATACACATAGTACAAAATAATTGTAAATATATAATATGCACTATTTTTTAATGTTCAAAATATTCACAACCTAATTTTACTAAATATATTTTGTCTATAATGTATATATGTTGTAAATAATTTTACCATATTATTTTCTACATAAATTATATTTTTTATTAATACTTTATTGTTTATTTCATAGATGAACTCTGTGACGCCGAGAAGTCCAGACGGCGCTGATATAGATATAAATATTGTTTTTTTTTTGCTTAGTCGAGTTAGTTAGACATTTTATTTGTTACCAAATATGTAAATTTACTATATTTTTGTTTAATTAAGTTTTTTTTCTCTCAAGATTGAGGTATTCTACCTGTTAAGATTCCTCAAGTATGTTATTACCATTAATTTTGTAAAACTTTGACGAATGGTTACTAAATAAAACCGTCAAGAGTGGAGTGTTTTGATCTTCTTTAATCAAAAGGCCTCGACTGCTCATCTCATCTCACCACCAGCACCATTTTTTAAAAATAGAAATAAAATATAATATATATAACAATTGTTTAAAATTACTCTGTTGTAAATTTATATATGTAGATAGAATAACAATAATTATGTATAATATTATATATCTTGTTTAAAATTATAACAGAATTCTTATAGAAAAATGATTTAATCTCTGATGTTTTATATCAAAGGTGGCCAATCATCTAATAGGCTAAGTTTTAGAATTACAAGGTTGTCCCAAAAGTTCGTGAACACTTCCAAAATATAAATCATAAACACAAGGTAATCATAATATGTTAACGAACCTTTGGGACAACTTTGATAACATTGATAACCTTAGTAAAATTATAACAGAGTTCTTATAGAATAATGATTTTAATCTCTGATGTTCTATATATCAAGGGTGGTTCATCATCATATAGGCCAATATTCTGAATTACAAGGTTGCCCCAAAAGTTCGTAAACACTTGCAAAATATAAATCATAATCATAAACACAAGGTAAACATAATATGTTTACGATCCTTTAGGACAACCTTGTATAAATGTGATTCTATGAGAATTTAGTGGACTAATCTAACGAAATAATACGATTATAATGGAAGAAATAAAGTGAGTTGGAAGCAATTGGTGCAGAGAGTATATCAAGTTAGTAAGGCAATGCTATATATCAAGGTTGAGTATCATCGCTTCGAGCCAACAATTAGATTGGTCAGTCAGCATGTTGAAGCTTGGCACTTGAGACAACAATCAATCGTCTAGGTCAAGGTCTCCCACAAAGCTGTCATGTGGCGGAGACACCCAGCTGGTGACAGGGCCGATAACAAACTTTTACAATAATGGCGGTTTCAATCTTGTCGTCCAAGATGGCTGTTCTTACACTTGGTACAGATTTGTTGTTTGTGTTGTTTCATATATTCTAGAGAGAGAATACTTAGAACATTTCCTTCTTTGTATAAAGAATTTTAGAAATGTTAGTTTTTTCATTTACTTTTATAATCTTTCTAGAATTCTTTAAATATTATAATAATATAGAAATAATAATAGAAATACAGTTTGATTATTATACTCTAGCTGGGTGAATGCTAGAAAATATGTTTCAATCTTTAGAAAGGATGGTAGAATTTCTAAACCCATTATTCCTACTCATTGTTGAAGGTTTTTGAATTTATTTTTAAGTTTTATACTTTAGCAAGGATGCTTGAAATGTTCGGGTTTACATTAAGTATAGAATACTAAAGATTATGTTTCATTTTTATACTCTAGCAAGGATCCTAGAAATCATGTTCCAACCTTATACCTTAACAAGGATGCTATAAATGTTCGGGTTTACATTAAGTATAGCATACTAAAGCTTATGTTTCAATTTCATACTCTAGCAAGGATTCTAGAAATCATGTTCCAACCTTATACTTTAGCAAGGATGGTAGAAATGTTCGGGTTTACATTAAGTATAGAATACTAGAAAACATGTTTCATTTTTATACTCTATCAAGGATTCTAGAAATCATGTTTCAACCTTATACTTTAGCAAGGATGCTAGAAATGTTCGGGTTTACATTAAGTATAGAATACTAGAGAACATGTTTCATTTTTATACTCTAGCAAGGATTCTAGAAATAATGTTTCAACCTTATACTTTAGCAAGGATGGTAGAAATGTTCGGGTTTACATTAAGTATAGAATACTAGAAAACATGTTTCATTTTTATACTCTATCAAGGATTCTAGAAATAATGTTTCAACCTTATACTTTAGCAAGGATGCTAGAAATGTTCGGGTTTACATTAAGTATAGAATACTAGAGAACATGTTTCATTTTTATACTCTAGCAAGGATTCTAGAAATCATGTTCCAACCTTATACTTTAGCAAGGATGGTAGAAATGTTCGGGTTTACATTAAGTATAGAATACTAGAAAACATGTTTCATTTTTATACTCTAGCAAGGATTCTAGAAATCATGTTTCAACCTTATACTTTAGCAATGATGATCGAATTTAAAAACAGGTTATTATTAAACACTATCAAAAGTGTTTGAAGTTATTTTTAAGTTTTATTCTCTATCACACACACAGAATTCTAGAAATGTTCGAGTTTACCCTATTCAGAGAATTAAAAAGATTGTTTCATTTTTATACTCTAGCAAGGGTGCTAGAAATGTTCGGTTTTACACTAAGTAGAAAATACTAGTGAACATGTTTTATTTTTATACTCTAGCAAGGATTCTAGAAATGTTCGGGTGTTTTACCCATGTAGAGAATACTAGAGAACATGTTTCTTTTGTATACTCTAAGGTATCACTACTGCCTCGTTTGGTACATGAATAGCATCCTCCCACAACTTTTATGTTGTATTTTAGCCTGGAAAATTCTTGCCGCTTTACTAGCCTAACCACCTGTAATTCAACCGATTTTATAGCCCCTCTTGTAGGATATTATAAAATCGAAGCTGACCCTGTAATGATTATAGCCAAAGCCCAGAATAATGGTAAACAAGTTGGAAATTTGTCTGAATTTGCCAAAAATGGTTTTGTGGCTCATTCTTTATCATCATTAGTAAGATATTATACTAGGGTGATGCAATGTGCTATCGTTCTGAACACATTTGAAGGGAGAGGTGACGTTTTTTGGTGGATAAATAAATAGGTAAAATCCAATCAGAAAGAAAGAAAGAATAGAAATTAAAAAAAAAACTTTAAATCTTTGTGTTAAGAATGTAATTGCTTCAATCGAGATGAAATTCAAGTTTAAAGCATTCAAAACATCTCCTTTCATTTAAATTTCAACAATAGCATAGTAAATATATAGAATATCAATACATACATTAGGCAAAATAAACTACAATAAACCAACATACTAATTAAAAATGTGAAAACTCTCATGAACGTTAACCAGCGATGGAAAAAGTAGAAAACGCAATTTATCCTATATATTTTAGAAGAAAACTTAAGGAATATATGAAAGAAATTTTATTCATTCTTCAACTTTATTCCATCGATTTTCAATTCAGTTCTATATCTTCCTACGTTATGGATTCTGGAGAGTAGTTTTTCACTTTTAACTGGGACGGAGTGGTATTGTACACTGGCGCTTGTATACATCCTAGAGCTAGGATCGAATCCCACATATATTGCTATTTTTTAACTTTCAAAATGATAAATTGGTTGAATGACCCAGCTCGATCAGCTAATACATTCAACCCAATAGGGAACGGGCTCTTTGGGAATGAATAGTAGAACAGTTTTCTGAATTAATAATTAGATTGTAGAACGACATTTGAAAATTATCCCGCATATGTTTCTTTTGAACGAAAAATCGAAATTTTTAAAGGATAAATAACGATTATTTCTAACCTTAGGAATGAAGTATGAAAGGATGAATTGTGAAGAGTAATGATAAACGGAAAAAAAAATAGTGTCCAGGGATGGGAATCATTATTCTTTACAATTCATCCTTTCATACTTCATTCCTAAGGCTAGCAATAATGTTATTTCTCCTTTTAAAAAAAATCGATTTTTCCTTCATAAAATAAACATTTGTCGTTTCAAATGTCGTTTTACAATCATAAGCTGCATTATATTCTATAATAATTAGATGTTCTATAAAATAATACTTGCATCAATATTGAGTAAAATTAATTATTCCTCCAGGGAAAAGTGTCTTTTCAAAACATATTAATTCTCTAGCTTTCAGGCACGGACGTCCTCCTACAGGAGAAAACTTGGTATAATGATACGCCAATAGAACACGAGTGTTAAATATAATCGGATACTATTTTACATAATTTTATAAAATGTTATATCTATTATTATTAATATTATATATTTTTATATCTATAGAATTTTATAAAATTACGTAAAATAGTTTCCGATTATATTTAACTCGTGTTCTATTGGCGTATCATTATACCATGGTTTCTCCTGTAGAAGGGCGTCTGTGCCCGAAAGCTAGAGATTAAAAATGTTTTTAAAAGACACTTTTCCCAGGAGGAATGATTAATTTAATCAATAATTAGAAGTATTTGTAACGGTACTTTTCCAAATATATATATGTTGTGAGGTAGTTTATCCTGTAGGATGACTGTAGTGTAGCATGTTGGTTAGATTCAGTCTTTGTGACCCTATTGTTCAGAGTGGTTTCAGGCGTGAATGAATTACAGAAAAGAAAGAGACATGTTGGATGTCACCACAGAGATGGCGAGATAGAGAATGAAGGCAGCCGGACACCGGTCGAGGTGGGTCTTATCTATATTTGAATGACTAATGCTATTTTTTTAATCAAGAAAAGATAAAAAAAGTACCCTTTTAATTAATCAATAAGGGATATTCGGCCATTTCAGGAATAATTAAAAATTAGCAATTATTCATCAAGCCATCATCAACATTTATTTGGACAATCAGGAGATGCTATTCTCTTAGTACAATACAATATTAGAGCTGTGTATATGATAGATTAAACTGGTCTGAAAACCGGAGAGTTATTTACTGATGACCCAGGCATCCCTTGATTATTGTGTGGAGACGCTTAAAGTGTTCTCCGTGTGCTTTATCCGTGTCTGGTGATCTCCTCGCATACCTGTGTGACCCCGGTCCGATCCCTACCAACGCTACAATAAAATATAAGTACTTTATAATAAAATATAATGCGGCTTATGATTGTAGAACGACATTTGAAAATTATACCGCATGTGTTTCTTTTGAACGAAAAATCGAACTTTATTTTAAGGAGAAATAACGATTATTTCTAACCTTAAGGATTAAGTATGAAAGGATGAATTGTGAAGAGTAATGATAAACGGAAAAATAAAAGTGTCCAGGGATGGGAATCGAACCCACAGTGTTTCGCTTACCGGGCAGATGCCATGGTCACTAGGCTACCCTGGACATATTTATCCGTTCGTAAATATTATATAAAATAATTTATAATAAAATATAATGCGACTTATGTATAAGTACTGTTTTGTTTTTATATATAAAATAGTGAGTTTTTATTTACTTTCTTTTTTTGTTGGTATTGTACTCTTGAGTGTAAGCTTTTCTATGTGTCAGTTACTATTACTTTAGGCCCTTGTATAATTTGCAATTTTATGTTAAATCGTACACACAAAATAAACTATGTTTTTATTCCAGTAAGGGCAGAAGAAAATTAATATGTTGATTCAAATATAGATAATTTATATATATGGGATAATCTGTATATAGGACTATGTACCCCTACCACAATCTATATACCATGTATCATCTAAAGGTTTAATAAACTTTAGGCCTCGCGAGATGGGAAGAAACAAAGTACAGGATTGCATCATCCAGGAAGTAAAAGTCACTGCCCTGGACCCCCATAAAACTTAAGTTCAAAGGCCTTCTTCTTCCTGGAGGATTGTAATCATGGCGGCAATGGAGGTTCAGAGGCAATCACCTTTAAGGAGGACAAACTAGTAACGAATCACCAGAGCGCACGTGTGAGTATCTCAGCCAATGAGACGTTCGAGATAGTCGATGATGATTATCTCGGACAAGAAAAAGGCAGAAGGTAGGTGACCGTATTACGAGCTAGGTGTGCTCAACATAGGCTCTAACCAAGGCAGTGTACGCTCCATAGATGTGAAAGGCCAGCTACCTCCGTCGAAAATTCTTCTTTCCTCCCTCACAGGTTCTATTCAAATCCATCCAGTTGTGTTGTTCTTCCCCTGTGGAACCCTTGTCACCCGACCAAGACTGCGCCCACCACCATCATCCATCCTCACATATATATATTTCTTACGATAATTATCAATAATAAAATATACTGATTTAACAGAAATTATTGTTTTCATTCGACGTTTCAGGAACCCGGGTAATGTCTCTGATTGTTGAGAGGTCTTTTTATTTTCGTTATAACCGTATTTTCGAAACTATTATAGACGCGTATGGTTCTTTTAAAAATAAAACAATGGAGGGTTCACCACTGATGAGCCAGGCCCTTCCATTAATTTTTCCATTGCAGTAAGGACAGTAGAAATTGTTTTATTTTTAAAAGAACCATATGCGTCTATAATAGTTTCGAATTATCATAACAGATGGCGCGCTAAATGCATAATAACTGTATTTTATATATAATTGGCCAAATTATTTGGTCCGTAGTTATATATAACATTTATTGCAGCTCTGCCTTGCTGGTCCCAAGCCTGGATGAAAAAGGAGGAGGGGGAGCAGTAACAAGCTCACTAAACAACCTTGGCTCAGCTGGCCCGGCTGCACCTGTAAGGGCTCCTGATCCAGGGATAAAGGATGAGTCTGTACTCCATGTTAGGAGCGGCTACACATGGCGTCAGTTCTTCATATCAGAAGCTGCCATTTCATATTGGAGCTAAATCAGTGGTCTGCTAGTTGGCCATCCTCCCGCAGCTGGATTCCACCCATCTTCCCCAACTTTACTTCTCCCAGTTACCGCAGTGAGGTGCTGGTTGCGAGTGAAATAAGGAAATTTGTTAATAATTACAAGAATATTTGAGATAGAAGCCTGTAAAATATGCCTAAAAGTTAATCCAGATATAACTCTCTATATATAATTTTGTAATTTCAGCTAAATTATTTATTTTAATTAGCTAGTGTATAGCTGACAAACAAACATACATACACATATAGTGACATATATATGTTATAGAAAATAGTTTGATTTTGGGATTAGAATTTATAGAAAAAAGATTAATTACTCTGTTGGATCGACCGCCAGAGGTCGCGCTTTCCTTATAAAAAAATCATTGTTGTTTTTTCCCGATGGCCGGCTCAAACCTTTTGTACATTATGTAAATAAGTTCTTTATTTTTTAAATTCTTACGCCTTAAGTCAGGCATATCTTTCTCAAATAATGTTTTCTATATTCCATAAGCTTAATTAAAACTATTTCTAATATTCACTATTTTTATTATACTTTCAAGATTTTAACCATGACTGCATTACTATAGCATAATCCGTAAGATAATCGATATCAGCAGAAAATACTTTTATTTATAACATATATATATGATAGTTTCATCTAAATATTTGAAAATTTAAGTACAATAAATTAATTATTGGACAATAGATAAAAATAGTGATCAATTAATTATATCATGATGAAAATTCTAGTAGGTTTCTCCCATGGTAAATTAGATAAGCGAAATGATGATGAAGCCTTCTTAATATTTTACTTCTTCTGTTAGATAATTGTAAGGATTCTTTTGAAATATTTGCTATCTTCAACATACGCATGGATCCCAGAATTGGCAAGGGCCTGTCCACACTCAAGACGGCTTCTAGCTCCTGATAGAATCCAGACGTCCCTTCGTAGTAGGCTTCGTCTGTTGTAAATATTTTTCTCTACTATTTTAAACTCTGTAAACTCTATCTTGACTGTTGACTAGATGTCAATAAACCATTTTTATTTGTCAATTGTCATACGCATTATGTGCTCAGTTTATTAATATCTATAAATTCATTAAGAATAAAGGATGGGAGAGCACTAGAAAAGTGTGAATTTTAACCAAAATATGGCGCGCAATATGTTAATTTTTAAATTATGGAGGTTTAAGGATAGGGACATTAAATGACGACAATATTGTTTCACTAAAAGATACGAAAAAGTACGTAAAAAATAATTTTGCTGATAATTTCGAAAAGATAATTCTATTAAGTTATCATAACCTTCTTTATTATTGATATAGAGGTAAATTAGATTACTATATTTAAAATAAATTTATAAAAAATAGAGTTTCTATAACAAGAATGAGAGAAATAGCATTAAACATTAAAAACTAAAAGTAAAAAAAACTAGCACAATGAATTAAAATAAGAATAAAATATAAATTTAACATTCAAAATTCAATATTAAAATTATAGAAAAATATATAAAATTTTAATTTTTTTCTAGAATGTAATTTTAATATATTCACAGCGTTGTAGAAGTATGTCGGTGGTTCTAATGAGTCTGACAACACTGCAAACAGGTTTAATTCCGCTAATGGCATTTCGCAGTCGGCCACACTGGTACACTGATCGATGCAGGGGTGCCGGTTCCGCAACTTGGCAAGTAATATACACTTTATGTCCGTATAGTAAAGATTCTGCACAATTGGAGAAAACTTAGAACTAGCCAGTCGTCTGTTTTTTCATTGAAGGGGACTGAAAATTTTTGTTCATACTTAATAATCTCGTGTGTCTTCAATAAAGGTCACTGTGTATTAAATATCTTTCAGAGTTATTGTCTGATTTCCGATATACATGCTTAAAGGTACAACTTCCTTAAGTGTTGTCTATGAGTGTATCTTTCAGAGTTATTGTCTGAATCCTGATATACATGTTAAAGGTACAACTTCCTTAAGTTTTGTCCATGAGTTATTGTCAGAATCCCGATATATATGCAAAAAGGTAAAACATTCTTAAGTTTGTCCATGAGTTATTGTCTGAATCCCGATATACATGCAAAAAGGCAAAACATCCTTATGTTTTGTCCATGAGTCCATGGAGAATTGTAGGCGTATAACAGGTATTGTAAGACCGACATACTATAGCAGGCATCGTTATATTAACACTTCACCACAGAAATTGATATTCTTGTACCATATTTTTTACGCATTGTTCTGACCTACTATAAAAAGTAAGATTAACACTTCTAAACAATCAGACATTGTTATGCTAACTCACCAGCATTGTTCAACCTTTTCCTTTTATTATTATTTTTCGCATTGTTACTGACCTACTATAGCAGGTATTATATGATAGACACCTACTACTGTCCAACAATTAGACATTGTTAGAAAAACTCACCATCATTGTTAGACTTCTCCCTTTTATTATTATTTTTTCGCATTGTTACTGACCTACTATAGCAGGTATTATATGATAGACACTTACTACTGTCCAACAATCAGCCATTGTTAGAAAAACTCACCAATACATTGTTAGACTACCATTTACAATATATGCTTTTAGCAGTGTTACTGACCTGTAGCGGCTCCCAAAAATATTAACTTTTCATATTTATATTATAAGTTTTAATTTGTTTAATAACTATTTAATTCAAATATTAAATTAAATTATCTTATAAATATATAATGCTCATAAAATATACTTTATTATAAAATTATATGAATTAACATTAATATCATATTAATTGTTGTCATATCAATACAATAAAATAATTATACATCATTCTAAATATAAATCATAAATCATATAAAATGTAAATATTTATCTATAATATATCAAACACACATATACGAGGTGTGTTCAAAAAGTATCGCGACTTCTGAATTTTCGCGGGTTACGTATATTCGAATTTCGATCTTTTTGTGGCTTTATGTTGGTACTCATGTCTCTCACTTATGCCGACAAGCTCGGCCATTTTGAATGTTCACTTAATTGTTGACAGCTGCTTTGCTTGCAGGTGTTTTGGATCGTCTTCGATTTTTACCTATTAAAAAAATGGATCAAAGAACCAGTATCAAATTTTGTGTGAAAAACAATATTAAGTGCGCGGATGCATTCCGAATGTTGACTGTGGCATACGAAGAAGCTACCTTGGACCGAAGCAACGTTTATCGGTGGTACAAAATGTTCTCAGAAGGCCGAGAAGATGTGAACGACGAAGAGCGTGCCGGACGCCCGAGCACTTCAACAAGAGACGAAAAAATTAATGAAGTGGAGAAAATGATATTGGCCAATCGTCGAATCACCCTTAGAGAAATTGCTGAGGACCTAAACATGTCGATTGGCTCGTGCCATTCGAATTTTATCAATGATTTGGGCATGAGACGGTTCGCCGCGAAATCCGTACCAAAATTGCTCAATTGCGACCAAAAACAGCATCGCATGAACATTGCTAATGAGATGTTGGACTCTGTCCGCGACGACCCAAATTTGCTCAAGAGGGTCATAACTGGTGACGAAGCGTAGGTTTATGGTTATGACGTGGAAACCAAAGTTCAATCATCTCAATGGAAGCTGCCGCACGAACCAAGACCGAAAAAAGCGAGCCAAGTTCGGTCGAATGTGAAGGTTTTGCTGACAGTTTTCTTCGATTGCAGGGGCGTGATGCATCATGAGTTCTTGCCACAAGGTAGAAGGGTCAATAAGGAATATTACTTTCAAGTTATGCGCAATTTGCGCGAAGCAATCCGCCAGAAACGCCCGGATTTGTGGAAGAACAAAAATTGGCTTTTGCACCACGATAACGCCCCTGCTCACACATCGTATCTTGTGTGCGAATATTTGGGCAAAAACAACACACTAATGATGCCGCAGCCACCGTATTCCCCAGATCTGCCCCCCTGTGACTTTTTCTTGTTCCCTAAACTGAAGAGGCCCATGAAAGGACGACGTTACGCTACGCTTGACGAGATAAAGACGGCATCGAAGGAGGAGCTGAAAAAGATTTTTTTAAAAATGAATTTTTTGAAGTGCTTCGAAAATTGGAAAACCGTTGGCACAAGTGTATAATATCTCATGGAGATTACTTTGAAGGGGACAAAATAGGTATTCATGAATAAATAAATAATTTTCGAAAAAACACAAAGGTCGCGATATTTTTTTAACACACCTCGTATCTAACATTATATAATCTAGAAATGATATTTGACCACACACACAGATATACAAAAAAGAACTTCAACGTGTAATATACAATAATTTAACCCCTTCTGATAATTTGTATAAATAAATGTAATTAAAAGTTGATTTTACAATAAATAATTTGTTATCTGACTCCGCCTAGAATTCCATGCCGCCCACATAAATTGGTGAGCCGTATTTAAAATATAAACTTTTACGAACATTTGCAAGCCATCAAACAAGAATTTCAATTCGATCAAAAGTGAAAAATAAAAATTATTCATAATATAAAATAATAAATATTTAAGAAATACATATTAAATATTTATATTTAAAACAAAAAATATAACATATTTCGCAATATTTAAAAACAACGAAAACGTACATCGTTTGGTATTTAATTCAAGGCAAATTTTCAACTCAAAACAAAATCGCTATCAAATATAATTATAAGAAATTATTTATGTGGATTGTCGTTTTTAACCACCACATAAATTGGTGAGCCGGACAAAAGAACAAGCACAACGAATTAATAAAATGAAAAGTGAGGAAACTGAGAAAGTTGAGACCTATAAGGTAAATATTAAACTTCCACCTTTCTGGATTGAAAGACCTGATATATGGTTCCATCAAGTTGAGGCTCAGTTCTTGAAAAATAATATATATAAAGACAGAAAATACGAAATTCAATTATTTAATCGCTCAATTGGAACCAAAGTATGTCGAAAACCTCTGGGGTATAATTACCTCTAAAGAAATAAATAAATATTCAGAGGCAAAAAAGAGACTTCTTAGGATATTTAAAGATGGCGAATCAAAAAGAATTCGAAAACTGCTATCGGGAATTGAACTAGGTGATCTAAAGCCTAGCCAGCTGTTGCAGAAATTGAGATCATTAGCAACAGAGGATTTATCCGATAAATTTATAAAGACGCTATGGCTCGAAAAACTACCACAGGCAATTCAGCAAATTTTAATAATTAGCGAGGAAGAGCTCGACAAATTGGCAGTAATGGCTGATAGAATAGCCGAATTAAACCGCAAGGCGGAGATTTACGAGGCAGATAAGCCGGAGAATGAAACAAAAATGTTATTAAAACAAAATAGAATCTCTGGAACAGAAAATAGAAAGTATGAAAATGGAGCATCAAGGTATATCTCGTGACCGAAGTTCACGTGATTATCGCTACAATGCACCATCCCGTTCCAGATCTAAGGGCGGATATAATCCAAAGGGAAAATTTTGCTATTTCCATTATAGGTATGGAAAAAACTGCCTACCTGGAAAATGTAAAAAGCCATGTGAATGGGTCAATGCGGAAAACTCCAACCAGCAGTAAGTGGTGCGACGCACTCTGCTGCTGGACAGAACATACGTCGCAATAGCCGTTTATTTGTAAGTGACAAAAATACTGGCATGCGATTCTTAGTAGATAGATTTTTCAAAGGAAAAATTGGGACCACCCTGAACGATTTCAAGCTATATGCAGCCAATGGAACGGAAATCCCCACGTACGGTACTCAAATATTATCTTTAGATCTTGGTCTACGGCGACAATTACAATGGCCATTTGTAATAGCTAAAACCAACAGGGGTATACTTGGAGCCGATTTTCTAAATAATTTCAAATTAATCCTCGATATTAATAGAAGACAATTGATTGACGGTATAACAAACCTGACAATTAAAGGTGATATCTGCTCAATCTCTGAAGAGACTTTTAGCTCTTATAGAACAACATCAAATTTTTCTAAACTATTGGCTAATTACCCAGATATTACGAGGCCCAACGTAGGAATAATGAAAGCTAATCACGATGTGAATCACTTTATAATAACAAAAGGACCACCAGTGTTCTCTAGAGCTCGGCCGTTGGATCCAAAAATATTAAATGAAGCTAAACAAGAGTTCCAATTTATTCTCGAGCATGAAATAATCAGGCCATCAAAATCACAATGGGCTAGTCCACTTCACCTGGTCACCAAAAAAGACGGCACATTAAGACCTTGTGGTGACTACAGAAAATTAAATTCTCAAACCTTGCCTGATCGCTACCCAATACCTAGATTGGAGGACTTTCAGCATATTGTGGCGAAGAAATATTTTATTATTTAATTTAATATTATTCAATGAAAATATATTCAACAGATTATAAAAATATATATTAATCTGTATTTGTGAAATCATCTTTAAAATATTTCTTCGCCACATACCAGTTGTAGCGTAGAGAACAAGCCTTGAAATATCCTAAGATGTAAAAGTATTTATTGATGACGTCACAGCGACGAGTCAACAATTATTAACAAGTCAGCCCAAAAAAACTATTTACAGCTAGAGAATCTTAAGCAAGCAAGCAAAGAAATATTTTAAAGATGATTTCACAAATACAGATTAATATATATTTTTATAATCTGTTGAATATATTTTCATTGAATAATATTAAATTAAATAATAAAATATTTCTTCGCCACATAGCCTCCTCCTATAAAGAGCATCGACCCGATGCTCAGTCTCAAGGCTCGAGAACGGGTGTAAGGGCCTGAGATCTCTACGCGGGTCTGTGGTTGTTGTGTTCGTTCAGTGGGGATGTCTTCTTCCTGGAAGTTTATCGAGTCATCTTCTGGGTCCTCTTCTAGGTGGTCCTCCTGGTCCTCTGGGTTTAAATATGGTTTCATCCTACAAATGTGAACTAAATCTTTTGTTTTACGGCGACCTTGCTGTTTTCCGAATGTTTCAACTTCATAGGTCACATCAGATATTTTTCGGGTTACTTTGTATGGGCCGAAGTAACTTTTCTTAGTTTGAGTCTGAACCTCTCGGAAATGACAGAATATGAGGCTCCTGAGTCGACGAGGGCACGCGTCATTTTTCCTTCTATTTTAATGTCTATGTAATTTTCTTTTAATTCTAATGTAGTCGATAAGGGAGGATTTATAAATTTTGCGGCCTTACCTCCAAAATAAGACGCTTCTTCTAGTTTTCCTGACGGGAACGGCGAGGCAACTGGCTGGGTCTTCTATCAGGAGACGAATATTGTCCTTTTCGGTCAGTGTAAGGAGAGAGGCTTCGTTAGCGGCGTATATTTTCTCTTGGCAGGTCGTCGTTGGGCTCTTGGTTGCTCCGAGAATTATAGAATGTTCTAGGCTCTTGCCTATCTCTCTGTTTGTAATACCAATTTTGTCCTTCTTCATATTCTCTCCTCCTGTCACGGCAGTAGCGCACGACGTGGCCAGGGCGTCCGCAGTGTAAACAGATTGGCTTACCTTCCGTGGTTCGCCATTCGTTGGTATCGCGTCTTCCTCCTTGTTTTGGGTACCGAGGTTCAGGGTGCGGTCTTATCGTTTGGGCCACATATCTATTATTATAAAACTCTCGGGGTCTTTCCTTCTGTGGGGAACTTCTCCTAGGCATTGAGATTGGCGCCAGGGTTCTTCCAATCTCCTCCTTTACAATTTATTCGATTGTAGCATTTTTGGTTCCTCCCAGCACCAGCTACGTTTCATCGTTTTATTCATGAAGTACTTCGTGGCTTGGATTTTACATTTTCCTATTCGGACGATATATTAGTGGCTTCAGAAACTTGTGAAGAACATGAAACCCATTTAAAATTGGTTCTCGAGAAACTACAAAACTATGGATTGCGCATAAACATCGTTAAATCTATTTTAGGAGTTGACCAATTGGAATTTCTAGGGCACTGGATAACTAATGGAGGGTCTCAACCGCTTCCATCAAAGGTTCAAACAATTCTAGATTATAAACTGCCAACGACGAAACGGGAATTGCGTACCTTCCTAGGTATGGTAAATTTTTATCGTAGATATCTTGAGAACGCAGCTTCTACGCAGTCTCTTCTTCATGATTATCTGAAATATTCAAAAAAGAATGATAAAAGAAAAATCGATTGGTCAGAAGAGGCCAAGTTGCAGTTTGAAAGATATAAATAAGACTTAGCAAGTACTGCATTATCATGCTACCCCAACCCTGCACTTCCATTATCGCTCTGTACAGACGCATCTAATAATGCTATAGGTTCAGTTTTGCAGCAATGTGAAAATAGTTGTTGAAAGCCAATAGCATTCTTTTCGAAGAAGTTAAATAATGCTCAAAAGGTATACAGTACCTATGATAGGGAATTACTTGGAATTTATTTGAGTATTAAAAAAATTAAATATATGTTGGAAGGAAGAGAATTCTATATATTCACTGATCATAAGCCATCAGTATATGCTTTCAAACAAAATAATGAAAAAGCTTCTCCAAGACAACAGAGACAACTTCAATATATTTCACAATATTCCACAGACATCCGGCATATTAGTGGTAAAGAAAACATTGTTGCAGATACGTTGTCTAGAATAGAAGCAGTTACAAGCATTGATTATGATAAAATTGCAGAGGAACAAAATAATAGTGATGAATTGCTCAATCTACCGAAAGAAAATACATCGCTAAAATTTAAACAATATCCATTACAATCTGGCAAAATGCTTTGGTGTGATGCGTCAACAAAAAATATAAGACCGTTTTCGAATTCAAATCTTTCATCAATTTCACGATTTAAATCATTCGGGTATAAAGGCTACAATTAATCAACTTAAATCAAAATTTATCTGGAAAAAATAAAAAAAGACGTTCGAAAATGGTCCCAGGCTTGCATTAATTGTCAAAAAACAAAGGTAACGAGGCACACAAAAACCCAAATTGGTACATTTCGAGAGCCCGACGTAAGATTCAGTGTGATTCATATTGATTTAATTGGGCCACTACCTCCATCAAATGGAAAGTATTATTGTCTCACTTGCTTTGACAGATATACGTCCTGGATGGAAGTGATACCCTTGGAGAACATAACATCTGAGAGTGTAGCTCTAGCCTTTTATAATAACTGGGTGTCAAGATTCGGAACTCCCTACACTATAGTTTCAGATCAGGGAAGACAAACAAAACACAATTTACATCTAAAGTATTCAAAGATCTTGCAGCTATAAGCGGTACGAAACTGCTACATACTACTCCTTACCATCCTCAAAGTAATGGTAAAATTGAACGTTTCAATCGGACACTTTTAACTGCTATTAAAGCTCATAATTCAGTCAAATGGACCGATTCTCTGCCGACAATGCTTCTAGCGTTACGCGCTGCTATTCGAGAGGATACGGGTTTTTCAATATCACAGATGGTTTATGGAAAAACCATTAAATTACCTGGAGAATGTAAGTCGAGTTGATTCCAGTTTATTTATATCGAACCTCATAGAATATTTGCATATGGTTAGACCAATAACAACGAATCACAATGTAACCAAAGATATTTTATCCATAAAGATTTATTTGAATCTGATCAAGTTTTTTTGAGAATCAATAGAATTAGAAAGGCTTTAGAACCATATTACGAAGGACCTTATCCAGTTCTTGAAAAATATGATAATTTTTTTACGCTAAAAATTAAGAACAGGGAAGTGAAGATATCGATAGATCGATTAAAGCCCGCTTATATCTTGGGAACACTAGATCAACCTGCCAGCAGTGGAGATCCTATCATACCTGCCAGCAGAGAAGATCCCATCGGGCCTTCCAGTAAACCGCAACCATCTAAGCCTGGGGTGCGGTTCGAATTGCCAAAGGAGACCCGCAGCGGAAGACGTGTAGGAAAGCTGCAGGCGTGTTACAAAATATTTATAATTTGAGAATTAATTACTAAATCACATTGAATTTAGCTAGTAATTTTATTATTTTTTTTATACGGAAACAAGCGTGTTCTTTGTTTACAACAATAACATGAGAATTGATGATGATAATATATTTAGAATTAAGCTGTTGTTTTTTATTTTGGTATTAACAATTATTGATTTAAAATAATAAGAAATAAAATTATATGAAATAAAATAATATGATTTAAAATTATAAGAAATAAAATTATATGAAAAAAAATATGATTTAAAATTATAAGAAATAAAATGATATGATTCCCTACATCACTCCCTTGCCAGTAACAGAGTTACGTCTGATAGTCCTGGAATCTGACAGGGAGTTTTAGAGTCCGTCCAGTTCGTGTTGAAGTCCTCCTGATGTCTGCTGGTGGCTCCACGGGTTTCCGATTGGAGTGTTGTCTTTAGCAGATTCCTCAGGTTGAGAGATGTTTAATATATATGCTGGTTTTAATCTGTCTATTGAAACTGACACTTCTTTGTTCTTGATTTTGATGATAAAGTATTTTTCCTCTCTCCTTAGCACTTGGAAAGGACCTTCGTAAGGTGGTTCTAAAGCCTTTTTTACTCTGTCCGTTCTTAAAAATACATGAGAGCATGATCTTAAATTTTTGTGGACAAATATATTTTGATTAGTTTTTAAGTTCTTTGGTCTGGGTCCAAAGTTTTCCATCTGTTTCTGTAATTTATAAACATACTCTTCTTGTGTCAAATATGAATCTGGTTCGACAAAAAATTCACCAGGTAATCTTATATTATTACTATATACTACTTGCGCTATGGAATGATTAGAGTCATTCGGTATAGCTGTACGCAAACCCAAAAGTATCGTTGGTATAGATTCACTCCAGGTAGGGTTAATGTGTGCTCTGATTGCCGCCTTTAATGTTCGATGCAAACGCTCAACCTTCCCGTTAGCTTGGGGGTGGTATGCAGTGGTGTGTTGTAATTTAATTCCACATATTTTTGTTAGATTAGCAAATGTATCTGATGTGAACTGTGCTCCTCTATCAGTGACAAGTCGTAGTGGAGTACCGTATCTTGTGATCCAGTTATTATAGATTGCCCTCGCTACTGTATCAGCCGAGTTGTTTTCCAAGGGTATTGCTTCCATCCAGTTACTATAGCGGTCAATACATGTAAAACAGTATATATAGTTTTTAGATGGTGGTAGTGGTCCCACTAAATCGATATGAATATCATTAAATTTTTCTCTTGACATTTGAAATGTTCCAAAACTAGTTTTTGTATGGCGATTGATTTTATTTCTTTGACACACGCCCTACAATCTCGACTCCATTGTAGGACATCTTTCCTTATGCTAGGCCAAATGAACCTTCGAGTCATTTGCTTAATTGTTGACCTTATCCCTGGGTGTGACAGTCCATGGATTTGATGAAACGTTCGCATTCTGTGAGACTTTGGTAAGTAGGGTCTTATATTTGCGGTAGATGTGTCGCACCAAAGCTGTTTACCAGATGGAAGGGGATATTCTTTAAACTTCAAAGAGGTTTGAACATTAGTTTGAAGATTATTCAATTCACTATCCAAAATTTGTTCGTCTGCAATTACATCATAATCAATAAGCATGAGTTCTTCGATTCTAGACAGTGTATCCGCCACTACGTTATCTTGGCCACTGATGTGACAAATTTCAGTGGAGAACTGGGATATAAAATGGAGTTGCCGTAGTTGTCTTGGAGAGGCTTTTTCTGGTTTCTGATGAAAAGCGTAAATCAAGGGTTTGTGATCTGAGAAAAATTTGAAATTCCTTCCTTCTAATAGATGTTTAAAGTTTTTAATAGAGAGGTAGATTCCTAAAAGTTCGCGATCATACGTGCTATAATTCCGTTGGGTGGAATTTAATTTTTTTGAATAGAATGCTATAGGTTTCCAACCCTGATTGTGATACTGTTGTAATACCGCTCCTATGGCTGAGTTCGAGGCATCTGTACACAATGAAATTGGTAAATTGGAGTCGGGGAACGATAATAATGCCATGTTGGCTAAATCAGCTTTACACTTTATAAATTGCTTCTTAGCTTCATCTGTCCATTTGATTCTTCTTTTGTCATTCTTTTTTGCACTATGTAAATAATTATGGAGTATCGCTTGGGTATCTGACGCACCTTTTATATGCCGTCGGTAAAAATTTACCATGCCAAGGAATTTTCGTAGGTCCTGAATAGTCTCCGGAAGTTTGTAATCCTGAATCACTTGGACTCTTGATGGTAAAGGCTTAGTACCCATCGGTGTAATCAAATAGCCTAAGAATTCTATTTCTGTAGCTGCAAAGACTGATTTTGACACATTTATTTTGAATCCATATTCATTTAATCTCTTGAATACCAAATTTAGGTGTTCTTTGTGTTGTTTTTCATCTGTGGAAGCAATAAAAATATCATCCAAATAGGAGAATGCGAAATTGAGGTCTCTTAAAACTTCGTGCATAAAGCGCTGAAACGTTGCAGGAGCGTTACGCAATCCGAAGCACATAACATTAAATTCAAATAATCCAAATGGAGTGATAATGGCAGTCTTTTCTTGGTCCTCCTCTGCAATAGGAATTTGAAAGTAAGCTTTCAGCAAATCAATTTTCGAATAGATATTAGTATTTTTAAGAATATTTTGAACATCTTCAATTCTTGGAATAGGGTATCTATCAGGCAAGATACAGAAGTTAAGTTGTCTGTAATCTCCACATGGGCGAAAAGTGCCATCCTTTTTAAGAGCTAAATGTAGCGGACTTGCCCATTGAGACTTAGATGGCTTAATGATGTTGTTATCTAGCATGAATTTAAATTCCTGTTTAGCTAATTCCAGTCGGCGGGGGTCTAACTGTCGCGCCCTCGCAAATTTAGGTTGACCTTTTGTTATTATTCTATGCCTTACTCCATGATTAAGTTTCGTGGGAAACAACAAGGGTTTAGTGATATCAGGAAATTGCGCAATGAGGTTGAATGTACTGTGTTGGCCTTGACTGTGGTGATACTATCCTCGAATGTCGAAATGGCTTCACAGATAATTTCGAAGTTAGTAAGTCCATCAATTAATTTCCTTTTGTTAATATCAACCAAAAGATTATATTCAAATAGAAAATCAGCACCTAATTAGCCCCTCTTTACATTAGCTATTATAAAAGGCCATTGGAAGTCTCTGCGGAGGCCTAGATCCAGGTTAAGTATTTTAACACCAAAAGTTTTTATTTCGGAACCATTTGCCGCGTATAGTTTGTAATCACTTTCTTGTTTGAATTGAGCAGTGGCTGGAATGATGCTCACATCAGCACCAGTGTCAACTAAAAATTTTAATTTCGATATTTTATCAAAAACAAACAAGCGGTATTTGCGACATGGTTCATTATGACCTGCAGTAGAATTTGTCGCTGCTTCTACTGTAGGCTGGAGTTTTCCGTTTGATCAACTTGTGGTGTTCTATTTATGGTGTTTCTATATTCCCAGCCGCAAGGTTGGACACACATTCCGGGTAGGCATTTTTTTCCAAATCGATAATGATAATAACATAGTTTTCCATTTGGGTTGAAACGACGGTTAGATCTGCTTCTGGATCGAGTTCGCGCCGAATTCGATTGTCGGTTATCTTTTCTTGAGTAATGGTCGACATTGATTTGTGAGATTTGTCGTTCGAGTTCCGAGATCTTATTTAGAAGAACTTTGTTAGTATCATGATTATGGTCATAAATTTCAGATTTAGTAGTCATGTCAGTTATTTTTTCTGCCATTGCCGCCAATTTGTCTACATCTTCATCGCTGACTAATAAGATCGCTTTAAAAGAATCTGGTAATTTATCAAGCCATAAGGTCCCGATTAGTTTTTCAGATTTCTTGAAAAAAGATACTTCAGCCAGTATAAATCTTTTTATTACCTTTTTCAGAAATATCTGGTGTAGCGATGGCTCTCAATTTTTGTAGTAGCTGGCTAGGTTTCATATTATCTAATTCGACACCAGTTATTAATCGTTTTATACGAGCATTTTCACTTTCTTTAAACCAATTAAGCAAGCGCGCCTTTGAATCAGCAAATTTTGTTTTACTCTCACTTGAAACGATATCCCAAATATTTTCAACATATTTTGGGTCTAACTGGGACACTAAATAATTAAACTTGGTTTCTTCTGTAGTGATATTATTTATTTTAAACTGGGCTTCTACTTGAAAAAAAACAAATTTCAGGCCTATCGGTCCAAAAAGGGGGTATTTTAATGCTAACTCTATGTATTTCAGAATTAGGGTTAGAACTAACAGCTTCATTTTTCTCCGCCATCTTGAATAAAATTAAAATGATAAAATAGTAATAAAATTGGCTCACCAATTGTAGGAAAGCTGCAGGCGTGTTGCAAAATATTTATAATTTGAGAATTAATTACTAAATCACATTAAATTTAGCTAGTAATTTTATTATCGTTTTTATACGGAAACAAGCGTGTTCTTTGTTTACAACAATAACATGAGAATTGATGATGATAATATATTTAGAATTAAACTGTTGTTTTTTATTTTGGTATTAACAATTATTGATTTAAAATAATAAGAAATAAAATTATATGAAATAAAATAATATGATTTAAAATTATAAGAAATAAAATGATATGATTCCCTACAGACGTATAAAAACTTCCAGGTACAATGAGTCTATTGGACATGACTTCCGTCACTGGAAGGGGAGATGTAGCGGCTCCCAAATATTAACTTTTCATATTTTCATTATAAGTTTTAATTTGTTAAATAACTATTTAATTCAAATATTAAATTGAATTATCTTATAAATATATAATGCTCATAAAATATACTTTATTAAAATTATATGAATTAACATTAATATCATATTATTTGTTGTCATATCAATATAATAAAATAATTATACATCATTCTAAATATAAATCATAAATCATATAAAATGTAAATATTTATCTATAATATATCAAACACATATATCTAACATTATATAATCTAGAAATGATATTTGACCACACACACATATATACAAAAAAGAACTTCAACGTTTAATATACAACAATTTAACCCCTTCTGATAATTTGTATAAATAAATGTAATTAAGAGTTTATTTTACAATAAATAAGTTGTTATTTGACTCCGCCTAGAATTCCATGCCGCCCACATAAATTGGTGAGTCGTATTTAAAATATAAACTTTAACGAACATTTGCAAGCCATCAAACAAGAATTTCAATTTGATCAAAAGTGAAAAATAAAAATTATTCATAATATCAAATAATAAATATTTAAGAAATACATATTAAATATTTATATTTAAAACAAAAAATATAACATATTTCGCAATATTTAAAAACAACGAAAACGTACATCGTTTGGTATTTAATTCAAGGCAAATTTTCAACTTAAAACAAAATCGCTATCAAATATAATTTTAAGAAATTATTTATGTGGATTGTCGTTTTTTAACCACCACAGACCTACTATAGCAGGCATTATATGACTGACCTACTACTGTCCAACAATCAGCCATTGTTAGAATAACTCACCAACACATTGTTAGACTACTTCCTTACATTATATTGTCAAGTAGCTCCATCCAGATGGGACAACTGTCAATCATCCCTGGACCCCGGGGGGAACCACCGGTGTGGGGGCTGCTGGGAGGCTGATCTGTAAATAAGGAAAATGGGACGGTGGCTAACGCCGTTCATTCAGGATTAACCTTAACTGGGGGTAAGTTGTACAAAACTCTCTCTCTCCCTATACTCCTTATATACTCCATATACTCCTTATAATAAATTAATTATCCCCAAACTTGCCCTTGCTTTATTTATCTCCGCGACATATTTTGGTGGAGACGCTGGGTAGCGTGACGGAACTTCGAAGAAGTCGACGTCTACAGGGACGTGAACCAATTCTTCAACCTTTGCCACAACGAATAGAAATGGAAGACGACCACAGACCTACTGTTAGCGGATCCTACCTCCCTTGTCAGCGCCAACGAGATCCTTCTACCTTTTCGGGAGATGGAAATATAAACCCTGGACAATGGTTGAAAGAGTGCGAGAGAGTGTCGAAGTACAACAGATGGGACGAGACCATGAAGCTTGCCAACGTCGTATTTTACTTGAACGGAACTGCTGGAAGGTGGTTTGATAATAACGAAGAATCACTCAACTCGTGGAGAAGCTTTGAAGACGCATTCCGCGGTGTGTTCGGACTGCAGGAGGATTCTGCTCGACGCGCCGAGGAAGTTCTGAAGTCAAGAGCACAGAAGGCCGAGGAATCCAGCGAGTCATACATCCAGGAGATTCTTAGTCTCTGCCACCAGGTGAACCCTCGCATGGAAGAAGGTGAGATAGTTGCTCACATTATAAAGGGAATTTCGGAAGACACATACCAGGTATTGGTGGCGAAAGACATACAGACAGTAGATGAGATCCTGAAGTTTTGTCGTCATCTGACAACCGTCAAGCAGCGCAGGATCGGCCGTACGAAATTCGCCAGGTTGTCAAACGTAATGCCCATTTCGTGTGTTGACGACTCAGACGACTTGGCCGGCTTAATTCGCCGCATCGTTAGAGAAGAGATACAAAAGGTTTTCTCAGCACCTGAAGTGGTCAATCCTCTCCGAGAGGTGAACGCCCTGGAACAGACTGTGAGGGAAGAGGTCAGCCGTGCTCTACAACCTACCAGACCACAAATCAACGTGGTACAACAACAACCACGAACGCCCTATTATAATATCGACCGACCAACCCAGGAAGACGGAACATTGGAGAACCTACGACGACAAACCTATCTGCTTCCACTGCGGACGACCCGGACATGTCGTCCGTTATTGTAGGGAACGACGGCAGGTCTTCGCTGAAGCCAGGTCAAGGAATGGCGGAGAAGGAAGAAATGTTGGATTTTCGAGTCGACCCCCGAGATATGACGCCGACGACGACTATGTAACGCCCCAAACCTCGACGTACTTCTACCGGAGCTCTTCCCCACATCCAAGCCGCGCAAGGACGCCAGCCCGAAGACAATCCCAGTCGCCAGCCCGTCGTTTCAGCCGTTCTCCCATGCCTCAGAATGTGAAAAACTAAGTGAAGCGGCTTCTAACGGGGGTGAGGTCGCCATTGAGGAAAATCCTCCAGGGTATATCGCCGCTAAATTAAAAGAAAATTTTGTTATGGTCGAAATAAATGGACGCAAAATTAAAGCATTGGTGGATTCAGGAGCCGACTTTTCTGTTATTTCAGACAAATTTCGACGCGAACTAAAGACACCTCTCTTCAAAGAACCAGGTCCCATCCTTAAAGCCGCAAATAAAAATTTAATAGAGACCCTAGGAAAATGTGTCCTGAACATAGAAGTTAATGGTCTGAAGATATCCTTTGAATTCGTTGTTATGGTGGAATGCAGCCATGACATCATATTCGGATGGGACTTCTTCAAGGCCACCGAAGCCGTCATTGATTGTGGCAGAAATGAACTCCATCTCAGGGAAACCTCCGTCCTGGAATTTCGAGAGGAGGAAAACCAGAGATTGTTTGCTTCCGACGACTTTGTCATCCCGCCTAAATCAATAAAGAAGATCAGTGTGATAAACGAAGAAGTATGCGGTGTTAGAGATGTTTTAGTCTCAACTTCTAAGGACTTATTATTAAGAAAGGAAGTTCTTATACCAAACTCATTGGTTACATTTCGACACGGCCGAGGTAGCATTTGGGTGGCGAATGGAGCGTCTTGGCCGCAACTGATTCCATCAGGAATGAATATGTGCACCATGGAAAGTTATGAGAATGGGAATATCTGCAGTCTTATTGAATCCAGCGATAAGTTACAAGAAACGCAGCTAAAGTCACGTGAATGGTCACAGAAGATAAACCTTACTCTAGATCCAGGGCTGTCTGAAATTCAAAGGTTACAGCTTGTTTCATGACTTGACGAGTTTATTGACATATTTGACTTTGGGAGTACTCCTATTAAGCCCACCAGTACTGTGAAGCACAAGATAAACACAGGCCCTATAGAGTAGCACCAAGTGAACGACGACTAATTCAAGATGAAGTGAACAAGATGATTGAAAATCACATCGTGAAGCCCTCTGAAAGTCCTTGGTCATCTCCAGTTATTCTAGTTCGAAAGAAAGACGGGACCTGGAGATTCTGCGTAGATTACCGTCGATTAAATAAGATAACAAAAAAAGATGTTCACCCGCTGCCACGCATTGACGATGCCTTGGACAGTTTAGCCGGCTCTAGTTACTTCTCCACGATGGATCTTCGGTCCGGGTATTGGCAGATTGAAGTGGACGAAAAAGACAGGGAGAAAACTGCTTTCATCACTCCAGATGGGCTGTATGAATTCCAAGTAATGCCTTTCGGTCTTTGCAATGCTCCAGCAACGTTTGAAAGGATGATAGATAGTGTTCTGGGCAGTCGTAAATGGAAGATGTGCCTTTGCTACCTGGACGACATCGTAGTTTACGCACCTACCTTTGAAGAACATCTACGTCGTCTACAACTTGTATTAAGCTGCATCCAGAAAGCTGGACTAAGCTTGAACCACAAAAAGTGTCTTTTTGGATCAAGGAGGATAAAGATTTTGGGACACCTTGTTGACGCCAATGGAATTCATCCAGATCCAGATAAAGTTGAAGCCGTCTCTAAATTTCCGAGGCCAAGGAATATCTCTGAACTGAGGAGCTTTCTTGGATTATGTTACTATTACCGAAGATTTATTGAGAACTTTGCCGACAAAGCTAGATCTTTGCATGACCTACTGAAGACTGAAAAACAATTTTATTGGGATGCAGCTCAAGAGAAAGCGTTTGAAGTCCTTAAAACAGCTCTAATTTCAGAGCCTGTCTTAGGACACTTTGATGAATCCGCTGATACCCATCTACACACGGATGCAAGCGGACATGGTATTGGAGCTTCACGGTTGTCACTGACCATCATTCTCTATGTTGGTTGGTAGGGCAGAAAGATCCTTCTGGCCGTTTGGCAAGATGGGCGCTGAAGTTACAAGAATTTGACGTGACCGTTATCTACAAGAGCGGACGCAAACATAAGGATGCCGATTGTCTGTCAAGGAGCCCGCTTGAGAACGATCCACCAAGTGCTGTGATGTCACTAACCAACGTCGATATAGAGCAGACTAAAGACCCGGATTTAGCTAAAATAATCGATAATTTAAACTCGGGCTACACCAGAAAGGAATTCAGCATTATCGACGGCATCTTATACAAGAAAAACTATAGCACAACTGGAAGACCCTGGCTTATGATGATCCCTAAGCACTTAAGATCGGAAGTTATGGCAGATTTACATAACGCTCCTACAGCTGGGCATTTGGGTTTCGCCCGAACGTATGACAAAGTCAAGAAACGATTCTATTGGCCTGGCCTTTATAGAACTGTTCGCCAATATGTAAGCCATTGTCGGGAGTGTCAACGAAGGAAGAAATTACCTCGACGTCCGGCTGGACAACTTGTATCCATACCGCCCGTAGAAAAGCCATTCTATAAGGTCGGGGTCGATCTCCTTGGAAGATTTCCAGTTTCTAAAGATGGAAACCGTTGGATCATTGTGTGCACCGATTATATGACAACGTATGCCATAACGAAAGCGATCCCAGACGGAGGAGCAATCGAAACAGCTAAGTTCCTGGTTGAAGATGTTATCTTGAAGCATGGAGCTCCTAGAGAAATGATAACAGATCGCGGAAGAAATTTAATTTCTCAAGTAATAAAAGAGATCAATGCTCTGTGCGGAATTGTGCACAGATTTACAACGGCCTACCATCCCCAGACCAACGGCCTGACTGAAAGGTTCAACAAAACTCTGGGAGACATGTTGTCCATGTACACAGGTGTCGAGCAGAAGGACTGGGACCAAGTTTTACCCTACGTGACTTTTGCTTACAACACTGCTAAACAGGAGGCCACCGGCTACACTCCGTTCTTTCTTGTCCACGCCCGCGAGGCCGAGACCTACATCGATGCCGTACTACCCTACCTACCAGATGAGATCTCTGACGACTACGTTGGGGAACTTGTGACCAGAGCTGAGGAAGCGCGTCAACTCTCCCGATCACGCCTTCTACAATCACAGTCGAAAGACCGTAGACTTTACGACCAGAAACATACTCCAGTCTATTACCAGAAGGATGATCTTGTGTGGGTTTTTACTCCCATCCGAAAAGTAGGGCTCTCAGAAAAGCTACTGAAGAGATACTTCGGTCCCTACAAGGTGACCAAGAAGCTTTCAGAAGTTACGTATGAAGTAGAGCCCGTGGACCCGTCTCCCCGATCACGGAAATCCAAGGATATCGTTCATGTCATTCGGATGAAGCCCTACCTGGACCCTGAAGAACAACATTCCATTCTGCTAGGGAACACAGGCTGTGATAGATTTCCTTCCAGAACAAGGGCTGAGACAAGCTAATCAGCGGGTCGCTGCTTTTTCTAAAGAGGGTGTAATGTCAAGTAGCTCCATCCAGATGGGACAACTGTCAATCATCCCTGGACCCCGGGGGGGACCACCGGTGTGGGGGCTGCTGGGAGGCTGATCTGTAGATAAGGAAAACGGGACGGTGGCTAACGCCGTTCATTCAGGATTAACCTTAACTGGGGGTAAGTTGTACAAAACTCTCTCTCCCTATACTCCTTATAATAAATTAATTATCCCCAAACTTGCCCTTGCTTTATTTATCTCCGCGACAATATTTTTCCGCATTGTTACTGACCTACTATAGCAGGCATTATATCACTGACCTACTACTGACCAAAAATTAGACATTGTTAGAGAGAGAGAGAGAGAGAGAGAGAGAAACTTACCAGCATTGTTAGACTTATATTATATATTTTTTTTACATTGTTACTGACCTGCTATAGCAGGCATTATATAAGACCTACTACTGACTAACAATCATCCATTGTTAAAATAACGCACCAGTATTGTTAGATCTCTTCCTTGCATTATATTTTCGCATTGTTACTAACCTACTATAGCAGGTATTATATGACTGACCTACTACTGACCATCAATCAGAAATTGTTAGAATAACTCACCAACATTGTTAGATTTTTTATTAAAAATACATATATTTCATTTATTTCAACACACAAAACGCGATATCCCGGCTAGGGATAAATGCGTTGATTTACATTTTTTTAAACAGAAACAGTTATAAACAAATTATAAAAGAAAAAGTAATCAAAAATATAAAAGAGAAACAATAATATATATTAGGAACCTGAACCTTTCAGGTTAGAAAGATTAAAATCGCAAATATATTTACAAAAATAGTTAAATCTATGATAAATATCTCTGCTATTTACAAATTGATATAGATCTAAAACATTATTTATTGTCTGTTGTATAGCGGTGAAGAAGAGTAGGCATTCCAGCAGTAGGTGTCTCGAGTCATATATTTGATCAAAATATAATTTATTTTGCCAATATTTTTATTGGCTGAACGCCAACCTTTTTCAAGGTATTATAACATATTAATAAATAAATTTATTTATTATAATTCATAGATGGAGTTGTCTGGTCAAAATGTTCCAACTCTAGCACATGACTGTATAGAGCACATGCTGCAGCATGACCTATACAACAACCACAAAACACTATAGTATAAAATATTATTGCTTCCAACCTTCTCTCTCTCTCTCACACACATTACCTGGTGTAAACTTACTCATGGGTTAATATATAATAATGAATACATATATAGTATTTACGAACGGAGAAATATGTCCAAGGTAGCCTAGTGGACATGGCATCTGCCCGGTAAGCAGAATACTGTGGGTTCGATTCCCATACCTGGACGTTTTTATTTTTCCGTTTATCATTACTCTTCACAATTAATTCATTCATACTTCATCCCCAAGGTTAGAAATAATCGTTATTTCTCCTTAAAATAAATTTCATTCAAAAGAAACACATGCGGGATAATTTTCAAATGTCGTTCTACAACCATAGGCCGAATTATATTGTATTAAAAATTACTTTATATAATATTTACGAACGGAGAAATATGTCCAGGGTAGCCTAGTGGACCATGGTGTCTGCCAGGTTAGCGGAGCACTGTGGGTTCGATTCCCATCCCTGGACACTTTTATTTTTCCGTTTATCATTACTCTTCATAATTCAACCTTTCATACTTAATCCCTAAGGTTAGAAATAATCTTTATTTCTCCTTAAAATAAATTTCGATTTTTCGTTTAAAAGAAACGCATGCGGGATAATTTTCAAATGTCGTTCTACAATCATAGCCCGAATTATATTGTATTATAAATAATAATTATAATAGTATATTGTTATATATCTTCCTTATATTGCCCCCGCATTATCAGACTATGACCATCAGCGTAGCTACAAGAAACAAACAGCCAGCTGCGACCTTAATAAACAAATTTCCAAGTTTATTGAAGGTGAGAGGGCCAATTAATCTTTTGTTAAGGAACGCTTGTAATTTTATTGCAGTTAAAAACTTCCGCCTTGAATTAATTGCCGCAGTCGATCTCTGAGATTATTGATGGCCGGCGACACAGAGCTTCGATTTCTGATTTAACTCTTTATCATCATCATTATACATTTGGCATATTCCCCTCACTACACCCAACTTCCCTTAGTCCAAATGGATTCTTATCAATCAGCTTAGAAAGGTGTAATAATGAAGAAAAGGCTGATGCTTCTTTTATTTTTTTTTTACTTTCAAGAAAAATTCGAAGTACCTACACACCTCATAGACAAAGATTAAGAAAGTGTGAAGTCTTTTATGTTTGATGGTTGTCTATTATTTCGAAGGAGATAGAAGTAAATTTGTTAACAATTGGTTATCTAGTTGTTGTTGTTGTCGTGTCCAATGAAGAGCCTCAGATGTCTCCATGCATCTCTATCACAGCAGTCGCAATGACCACTATATTGGATGTGTAAAGCTGCTGTTCTGGGTTCATGCCAATTTTCTGTTGTTGTCGTGTCCAATGAAGAGCCTCAGATGTCCCCATACATCTTTATCACAGCAGTTGCAATATCCTCTATCTTGGGTGTGTAAAACTGCTGTTCTGGATCCATGTAAAATTTCTGTTATTGTTGTTTCATGTCCAATGAAGAGCCTTAGATGTCCTCATACATCTCTATCACAGCAGTCCGTCTATATCTTGAGTGTGTAAAGTTGCTGTTCTGGGTCCATGTCAAGTGTCTGTTGTTCTCGTGTCCAATGAAGAGCCTCAGTTGTCTCCATACATCTCTATCACAGCAATCGTTCTATATCTTGGGTGTGTAAATCCGCTGTTCTGGGTCTATGTCAATTTTTTGTTGTTGTCGTGTCCAATGAAGAGCCTCAGATGTTTCCACACATCTCTATCACAACAGTCACAATGTCCACTATCTTGGGTGTTTAAAGCTGCTGCTTGGTTATCTAGTGTATCTTCAATATGAGTCAATGTGTATCAAATATCTTTCAGAGTTATTGTCTGAATCTCGATATACATGCTAAAAGGCACAAATTCCTTAAAGTTTGCCCCTGAGTGTCTTATACTATTTTAGCAAAGTATTTATTATTTTAATAACAAAATATCATTTTTGATATTTATATTTTTCTACTCTGTAAACTTCCCCCATTGCCTTTCTTTATCATTCATAGTTTTTTCTTGCCTTAAATAAATTGCTGTGTCATCTTGAAATTTGTCTTTCCTATTTTTCCATGTGGTAATATACGTCTTTATGTTTCTATGGTATCAACCTCATTAGTTCGATGATTGGTTTCCTTTTATCACGTGATATTAATAAGCCAATTAGAATGCTGTGTTTATTTATTTCAGTGGTTGCATAGAGTAACTAGGTTGTATAATGTCACAGAATAATCTGTGGTGGCCTACTCGGCTTATCATCATCAGTCACGTGACCTCAGCATTTTATATGTAAATAGTTTATAGCTATACTCGGTTGTATAGATCGATCTGACAAACTTGTAAATACCTTTCTTGTAGAAATAAATTATTCCGGATTCTACTTAAAGTAAAGTTATATAAATTGGTAGGATGGTTGAAACTTGTTCTTGAGAGATACAAGACATGTCTGAGAAAAGAATCAAGGCTGAAGAGTCTGCCAATTCGCAACCTGGTGCAACAATATAGATGGTGATGTTGATTATCAAAATTATTTTTCTTGCGTGTGTGTTTTACTAATAAATATATATAAATTTCTAATCATTCTTGATATACCCTGGTGATGTAAGGGAACCGCAAATGACACTTGAAGGATTCGGCTACCTAAGAAACTGTCACCTCATAACCCGGTTTTAGGGTCGTGCGACATGCGACAAACAGGTCGACATATTATCCGTTATGACATATAGGTTGGTTTTTGTCTGAATTTTACAAATCTGTGGATAATACTTCATCATCAATAAAAATGATGTTAAAAATCATTGGTTTTTGACCGCTACGACCCGGGATCGAATTCCACATTGGGATTTATTTCTAATATAAAATAAAATTAATTGAAAAGGCATATATTGGATCAAAATATCCTTCATTTTACCTAAATATCTGTTATCGTAAATATTGAGGCTGCCTGGCCGGCATTCATATTTCTTGAAAATGAAGATACTTCGGCCAGTGAATCTTTTTATTACCTCGACGTTTCGACAAAAATCTTTTGTCCTCGTCAGGAGCAAACAAAAATTAAACAATTTTTAACGCCTTGCTGAATGTTTAATTTTTGTTTGCTCCTGACGAGGACAAAAGATTTTTGTCGAAACGTCGAGGTAATAAAAAGATTCACTGGCCGAAGTATCTTCATTTTCAAGAAATAAATATCTGTTGGCTGAACGCCAACCTTTATCAAGGTATTATAACATATTAATGTTTGTTATAATACCTTGATAAAGGGTGGCGTTCAGCCAACTGAAATATTGGTAAAATAAATGATATTTTGATTCAATATATGCCTTTTAAATTAATTTTCTTTTATATTAGAAAAAAAGGCCCAATTCGTGATTCTATCCCGGGTCGTAGCGGTCAAAAACCAATAGTTTTCGAACAAACTTCCACCGATCTCCACTTTACCCAACATCGTTTTACTAGTGATGCCATATATGTCAATATGCCAGAATCCCGTTTGATTGCTTGTACTCGCTAGGGTTTGACTCTGGCAAGAATCGGAGGCCATTAGAACATTTTATATTGAAAATAGAGCAATCCAATAATAAATGTTCTAATGGCCCCCGATTCTTGCCAGAGTCAAACCCCAGCGAGTGCAAGTAATCAAACGATATTCTGGCATATTTATCAATGCAGATGTCGAACTGTCGTGAAGTCGATTTTTTTTTTATTTATGAGAATAGGCGTAGGCTAATTTCATCGATGGGCGAGCATGTAGTCAAGGATATATAATAACAACGGAGTATTTTTAAGGCAACGACAATCTTCCCTTTCGCCACAGAAGAAGAAACAAAGGTCAGGTAGAAGAGATTTTTTATATAAGAGGATGTTCGTACAAGCTTTCTGATAAAATTCCCTTCTACAGGTACAGGCAAAAAGTCTTCTCTCGGATATGAGAATTCGAAACTATTATAGACGCGTATGATTCTTTTAATAATTAAACAATTTCTACTGCCTTTACTGCAATGGAAAAATTAATGGGAGGGCCTGGCTTATCAGTGAAGAACCCTCTTCAGCGGTTTCACCATTTTAATCTACCATACCGCTGTTGTATTGCATTTTTCGGTTTTCCTTTTATACCGATACTGACGTTGACCACTTGGAAAAGGTATATTTATATGAGCCATGGACATAAGCTTTGAGGATAGTAGAAATAAATATAATTATAAATATGAAAAAACAATAGAAAAAATAAAAAATAAAAAGGTCAGGTGTTGATATTAAAAAACAAAGTAAGCATATCCTGACCATATATTACTTATATAATTATTTTTAGCTTGGGATAAGTTTTCTCCCTATAAATACCTCTTGTAAATAATTTTATTGGAGAACTAAAAGGAAAATACCCACCTTTATACTAAATTAATTATTCCTAAATTTCCCCTTGCTTTATTTTATCTCAGCGACAAAACTATTCGCCAAGTAATATGAAAAACAACGTTTTAAGAAAAGACACAAAATTTGGGACAACCTTATTGTTGTGATTTTTCCATTTGAATGATTTATAAAAATGTAAGAAATAGTCAAATGGCCAATATTATGGAATAATAAAAAAAATTCAACGATTAGTTGATATTTTTTCAGATAGCTGGCGTAGAACATCAGCAACTTTCAATTGCCCAATCAGGAAATACCAATTTCTTAATTTATCAACTTAATCCCAGTACAATTTCACTTTTCCACCATTTTTCTTTCAGATAGCGACGAATTTATATTTATTATCGACGCAAAATAAATATATTTCATATCAAAAGAAATTATTAATTATTCCTGCGTAAACAAATATCCGTCAAAATAATAACGATTACCAATAAATTATTAATTATAAGAAATAACAATTCATCATATTATATATTATAATTAAAATCCATACATAAAGAAGAATACTTCAATATGATAATAAAATATTTAAAAAGATTATCAAATTGGAAAGAATCTATTTATTATAAAGAATGCTTATTTATGAAAAAGAAAAAGACAACTCGTTATTGATTCCTTAATTTAATTTTTGTTCTCTAAGCGAAGAAAATGAAAAAGACCTTTTTCAAAAATGGCAAAAAATTAGCTTTTCATAAATCGATGCTTTTCTGTTCTTATGAAATTTTTAGGTAGGGTAATTAATGTTTAGGTTTTTTTTTTGTCTATGGAAGAAAACAACAAAAAATTATGGTATACGTCTGGAAACATATTTAGTTCTAGCGTGTATTTTAACATACGAAAAATAAACATTTTGGAATTTTTAAATTACTCTATTGTTGAATATTTGGATGCTGTGAGTATATTGATAAAATGTTATATACCATGGTAAAATATTATAATACAATATAATGCGGCTTATAATTGTAGAACAACATTGAAAAAATATCCCGCATGTGTTTCTTTTGAACGAAAAATCGAAATTTATTTTAAAGAGAAATAACGATTATTTCTAACCTTAGTGGTGATGGATGAAAGGATGAATTGTGAAGAGTAATGATAATCGGGAAAAATAAAAGACTAGGGATGGGAATCGAACCCACAGTGTTCCGCTTACTGGGCAGATGCCATGTCCACTAGGCTACCCTGGACATATTTTTCTGTTCGTAAATATTATATAAAGTTAATTTATAATACAATATAATGCGGCTCATGATTGTAGAACGACATTTAAAAATATCCCGCATGTGTTTCTTTTGAACGAAAAATCGAAATTTATTTTAAGGAGATATATCTTATCTAATTATCAATATTTTCTATTAATTATTGTTATTATTCATTTATATAAGACTTATGGAGAGCATCCCTCAAAATTGATACCAGATACGAAAATAGGCGCCTGATTGGCCTACGCGGGAAAGTAGTTCTGTTTATTAAACAAAATATAATATGTGACCTTATCTACCCTAACTCAAACTAACCAAATCTAACTGAAACTAACCTAACCAAACTTGACCTAACCTAATCTAGCTAAAAAAAAACCTAACCTAACTTAACCTAACCTAATCTAACTAAAGCTAACCTAACCTAACTAAAGCTAATCTAGCCTAACTTAACCCAACCTAATCTAAATGAAGCTAACCTAACCTAATCTAACTGAAACTAACCTAGCCTAACTTAACCTAACCTAATCTACCTGAAACTAACCTAGCCTAACTTACCTTACCTAATCTAACTGAAGCTAATCTAGCCTAACTTAACCTAACCTAATCTAACTGAAACTAACCTAGCCTAACTTAACCTAATCTACCTGAAACTAACCTAGCCTAACTTACCTTACCTAATCTAACTGAAGCTAATCTAGCCTAACTTAACCTAACCTAATCTAACTGAAACTAACCTAGCCTAACTTAACCTCACCTAATCTAACTGAAACTAACCTAGCCTAACTTAACCTAACCTAATCTAACTGAAGCCAACCTAGACTAACTTAACCTAACCTAATCTAGCTGAAACTAACCTAGCCTAACTTACCTTACCTAATCTAACTGAAACTAACCTAGCCTAACTTAACCTAACCTAATCTAACTGAAGCCAACCTAGACTAACTTAACCTAACCTAATCTACCTGAAACTAACCTAGCCTAACTTACCTTACCTAATCTAACTGAAGCTAATCTAGCCTAACTTAACCTAACCTAATCTAACTGAAACTAACCTAGCCTAACTTAACCTCACCTAATCTAACTGAAACTAACCTAGCCTAACTTAACCTAACCTAATCTAACTGAAGCCAACCTAGACTAACTTAACCTAACCTAATCTAGCTGAAACTAACCTAGCCTAACTTACCTTACCTAATCTAACTGAAGCTAGTCTAGCCTAACTTAACCTAACCTAATCTAACTGAAGCTAACCTAGCCTAACTTAACCTAACCTAATCTAACTGAAGCTAACCTAGTCTGACTTAACCTAACCTAAACTAGTTGAAACTAACCTAACCTAACATATTAGAATTAGAAACTATTATAGACGCGTATGAATCTTTTAAAAATTAAACAATTATATCTACTGCCCTTACTGCAGTGAAAAATTAATGGAAAGGCCTGGCTTATCAATGGAAGGGTTCACTACTGATGAGCCAGGCCGTCCCATTAATTTTTAATTGCAGTAAAAGCAGTAGAAATTGTTTAATTTTTGAAAATAATCATACGCCTCTCTAATAGTTTTGAATTCTCATAACAGATGGAGCGCTAATCAATAATACTAACCTAATCTAGCTAAACAAACCTAACCTAATCTAGCTAAACAAACCTAACCTAATCTAGCTAAACAAACCTAACCTAAAGTATCAATGCATTCAGCGTCACATGTATCTTGGAAAACATCGCGAACTGCCTGACGTACACTCATGGACAAAATTTAAGAAAGTGAAAAGTCTTCGATGTAACCCCTGTTCTGTACCTTTGAAATAGACAGAGTCAATTTTGTTCACACCTGGTTATCTCGTGCGTCTTCAATAAAGGTCACTGTAATATCTTTCATAATTATTGCCTGAATCCCGATATACATGATAAAAGGTACAACTTACTTAAGTTTTGTCGATGAGTGTATCTTTCAGAGTTATTGTCTGATTCCCGTTATACATGGTAAAAGGTACAACTTCCTTAAGTTTTGTCCATGAGTGTATCTTTCAGAGTTATTGTCTGAATCCCGATATACATGGTGAAAGGTACAACTTCCGTAAGTTTTGTCCATAAGTGTATCTTTCAGAGTTATTGTCTGAATCCCGATATCATGGTGAAAGGTACAACTTCCTTAAGTTTTGTCCATGAGTGTATCTTTCAGATTTATTGTCTGAATCCCGATATACATGGTGAAAGGTACAACTTCCTTAAGTTTTGTCCATGAGTGTATCCTTCAGAGTTATTGTCTGAATCCCGATATACATGGTAAAAGGTACAACTTCCTTAAGTTTTGTCCATGAGTGTATCTTTCAGAGTTATTGTCTGAATCCCGATATACATGGTAAAAGGTTCAACTTCCTTAAGTTATTTATTCCGTCTCAATGGACAAAGATGAAAAATATCGAAAAAGCCTTTTAAGGCACAATTTGGATTATAGATTATAAACACAAGGTAATAAGACCAAATCCAAATAAATAGTGTGTGACGTTTCGGTAACAGCGTTGTTACCATCTTAAGACAAAAGTACTGCTTAAGATATTTTACCACAGCATGTTTTAAATAATTACTGTTATCTTGTTTCTATATTCTGCTATCTTGTTTACACACTTGATAACAGTAACTATTCAAAGCATACTGTGGTAAAATTTCTCATTCAATACTTTTGTTTGAAGATGGTAACAACACTGTTACCGAAACGTCATATACTATTTATTTATTTGTATTTGAACTTATTACCTTGTGTTTATTGAAAAAGCTTTTTTATAAAAATAATAAAATAAAACTTTGAAGCTATAAAAACCATTTTAAAACAAATAAAAGTTATTTCTTTATCAATGTTACTAAGGAATAATTTCCATGAAGAAATTTTTTAAATGTCGACTATGCAAGCATAAAAAATTAGCAAACAACTCAGAAGTATTGTAGGTCAAAATGTAGAAACGTATGAACCATTACTATATACAAGTTACATAAATCAGCAGACGATTCAAAAACTTCAACTTATATATGCATATATCGCTGAAAAGAATGTTTTTATTTCATAAACAAAATTATGTTTAAAAAGAAAAACTATTTACCCATAAATATCAAAAGATATTCTCATATACACAATTTTTTAAATAAAAACCACACAGATTAATCAAATCATAGAAAAAAAAAAGAACAAACAATGAGGTCAACCAAGCGTGTAGTCATCGTTACCATTTTATAGAACCAAAAGATATATTAATCCAAACGATGATTTGTTAGTCAGAAGACAAGCAGGGGATCTTGATTAATGTGATTTGTCAGAAGATTACAAAAGAAGCTAACAAAATCACCGTCTGATGTTATTGGCGCAGCATACCAAACGGTAATGGTACCAAAAGTAGGTCAACGGGAGAGAAACGAGTTCAGAATTGGCTCACAGATTATTAATTAACATTGTGCCGCCTATCTGTTCTCCCATTTATTTTAAATAAATTTTGATGATTTATGATATTCTTTAAAATGATCTAATTTCTTTTTTTAACTTTTGCGTTTATAGAAGTATTGTTCTATTTATGCATCAATGTTTTATTATTATTATTCATGGTATTGTTTTCTATAGGGAGAATATTTTGAACTATTTGGATTTTTCAGTGTTTGTAGAAAAACATATTAAGTTCTTTAATTGGGAATGATGATACTTATTTCTATACTCTATAGAAGAATATTCATGATTCAAGATAAAATTTGTAAAAAAGAAGAAATAGTCAATTGTTTTGTTAAGCCTGTTTTAGAGCGATTATCGTTTGAAAACTTGCAATATAAAATTATAAAGAAACTCATTTTGAGAAAATATTTGTACTTTTTAAATAGATAATTATTATGAACCTATTTTGTTACTCATCAAATTTCTCTCTTCATTCACACAAAATCATAAAAAGACACTTCTCATGGATTTTATGAGAATGAGATTAATTTACCCGTCAAATAAAACGTCAAAACTAGACGCCATCTATTGACCGTCGCTGATTTGGCCCAGTCACTTTGCCAGCTGAACACCTCTTTGGCAGATTGTGAAGATTCTATTAGATCCCGTGTGGATCTCATGGAATAAAGTCCGCTCTAGGTGGACGTTTCTCAATTTGCCAAAGCTGGTGTTGTGGCTTTGTCACCGACCCGAGGTCGCTAGTTTGCGGTGACGGTCAATAGATGGCGTCTAGTTTTGATGTTTAATCAATTCAATCATTATTATTAGAGGCTTTTGTGATCGTTTTATTTCAGCTTGTTGAAAGTTACAATTCCGGAATATTTCTACGATAGAATACTCTTGTGATTTGCATAGTGTTTTAGTATTGTCTATGCTAATTGTCATCCGTATATATAGCTCAGCCTTGTTGGATTGTTAGTTGGCTAGCGGTTATTTGAATAGGGCAGGTCGGCGTGAGCTGCTGATGTACATATAATTTGATCTTTTGTCCTTTTTTTTATAGTTTTATACCTTTAGGTAATAAAGGATCTTTCTCTTCCTCTACGACTCCATAAATATTTTCAACACAGCTCAATTCACAACTCTTTTGATGTGATCAAATGAAGGTTATGGCTTTTATAGTTCGCAAAAATAAAAACTAATCAAGTTATATGAAAGAGATGCTAATATACTGTTTTAGAATTATTAAAGATAAAGGTTTTCTGGCCGGTATTCATATTTCTTTAAGAATAGACACTTTGGATAGTTAAATATTTTGACGAGTTTAATATTTTATGAAAAAGGCATCTCCTTATCGTGCAACTGAAAGTTGCTGATGGCTTGCGCCATCTATCGGAATGAATATTAACTATTCTCGATGATTTCTAATTATTCTTGAATTGTACAATTACCCATTCTTGATTAATCAAGAAAAGCTAACCACGGACGCGTTTCGGGCTGTTGGCCCTCATATTATATAATATATATATATATTTTACTTGTGCTTTAATGTTGTACTATATTTGAGAAATCGTGTGAGAACGCCCCTGTAATCTCATAACAATTTTTAACGCCTTTCCGAATGGTTTATGGTTACTTATTTTTCCTGACGAAGACAAAATACTTTTGATGGAAAGTTGAGAAAATAAAACCTTAACTCGCCGATATATCTATTTTTAAAGAAATAAAGTTTGAGATATATTATCTATTCGAACTGCTTTTCACATGTGTAGACATGTGGTGCACATACAGTAAAAGCAGTCGTCAACTTCTACCCACCATGATTATCATGGCCTATACCACGTGTACTAGGGATAATTATAATTTAAAAAAGATATGTTATCTACAACGTTATCCTAAAAGTTTGTAAACACTTGCTAAAAATTGAAATACCAATATTATTCGCCGTTATGGATAAGGTCTTTGTATTAAATATAAAGCAATTGTCACAAAGCAATGACGCGCCATCTATATACGAGGGCCATCCAATAAATAAGTTTCCCTATTTTTTAACAAATAAACAACATTATTTACAATTATGCAGTTATTTTATTTTTATTATAAAACTCATAGACTACTTCTCTACATAATCACCATTTCTGTCCGAACATTTTTGGCACCGTTGTAGCAATTTTTTTTATACCACTGTTGTACCAAGCCGTGTCCTGTCTTCGTAGCCAGTGGTTCGCCTCCGCCTGCACTTCGTCATCATTCGCAAAGAGCTTGCCTCAAAGGTGCAACTTGAGTGCTGGAAAAAGATGGAAGTCGCTTGGGGCAAGTTCCGGAGAATAAGTTGGATGTGTGAAAATTTCCCATTTGAAGTTTTCCAGCAACGTTTGGGTCGTTCGAGCTGCGTGAGGGCGAGCATTGTCATGGACGAGTAACACTTTCCGAGACTAAGGTCCAGGATGTTTCCGTTTTATTGCAGTTTTGAGTTTAGTGAGGACTTCGCAGTACCTCGCAGCGTTAACCGTAGTGTTTGGGGACAGGTAGTCAACCAAGAAAACACCCTTACAGTCCAAAAAGAAGATAGCCATAACTTTGCCTGCAGAGATTGTGAACTTCGCCTTTTTTGGTACACCTTCCTCTGGCTTCTTCCACACCATGCTTTGTCGATTTGTTTCTGGAGTTGATTGATGCACCCAGCTTTAATCTCCAGTGACAACAGGGGAAAACAGTTTATCTACATCTCTTCGATGCATTTCCAGGAAAGCTCGGGCAGCCTCCATCCGTTGTTGCTTGTGATTTTCCGAGAGCAAACGCGGGAACCATCTTGCGCAGACTTTGCGAAAATTTAAAACATCTAACATGATTGTTCCAATCGAAGAGCGTCCAATTTCGATTCCAGGAGACAGTCGAATCATTATTTCGTCAATGGTGACGCGGCGATCTGCTTCCATCACATTCCGAACAGCAGCAACCGCTGCATTGTCCGTAGCAGTAACGGGCCTGCCGCTTCGCTCGTTATCATGCAGGTTTTGCCGTCCTTCCAAGAACCACGAACGCCATCGGCGAACCATTTGGATGCTCATACATCCTTCACCATACACTGACACTAAATTGCGATGAATATTGACCGCAGTTTCATTTTTGGCCGTGAAAAAACGATTTACAAAACGGAGTTCGCAAGTGGACACGTTCACCAGTGGTAGCTCCATGAAAACTGAAGCGCTACGGACTTTTGCGTAGGAGTAGCGTGATTTTGAAGGTCACGCGCTTCCAACACATCCTAGTGACCATTTCTTACACTACTAACTAATTTTTACAACGTTTCGTTCGCAGAAAAAAAAAAGGGAAACTTATTTATTGGATGGCCCTCGTATATATAAAATGGAAAGATTTAAAAGCACGAATGTTTCTTTTATACACAATACATACTTCTACTGTCCTTAGTGCGATGAAAAAATATATTGGGAGGGCTTGGCTCCTCGTGGTGAACCCTTCCTGCGGTTTCGCCAATTTAATCCACCAGACCGCTGCTCAGAGCTCAAATACTGTATTGGATCATTCTGCTTTTATATGTTACACTGAAGGGTGGAATTCAAATAGAGGTATTATGCTGTTGAATCCGAATTGTTGTCATCCCATTACAACTGTAATATTATTTGTTTTTATAATTAACAATTATTATATAAATAATTTGTTTGCTATTTTAAGTATTTATCATTTAAGTAACAATCTCTTTAGTACTCTTAGGAACTCTTGTTCTACTAATTTATTCCGGGAAAATTGGGGGGTACGGTGCTTAACTGCTTCCCCAAGTACAATGAACTACTTAGCCTAAATGACTGATTGTTGGATGTAACTCGGGACCCAGGAAATCGAAGAGTTATTTAAGAGTGAATTTGTATTTATTATTAATTCTATCTATATTCATAAACAAAAATATATATATTATAAATAGAAAATGAGATTTTCTATTGATTTTGATTATCTTGAGGATTATGACATGTCAATGCAGTCATGGTTGAAATCTTGAAAGTATATACAGTCGAACTTGGATAATTCGAACCCCAAGGGACCATAAAAAAATTCGAATTATCCAAAAATTCGAATTAAAAACGGAAATTCTATTTATAGGAAATTCTAGGGACCAAGATAAATATTCGAATTAAAGAGGTTTTCGAATTAAAGAAGTTCGAATTATCCAAGTTCTACTGTACTAAAAATAGTCTTGATCAATAATTGCTTTATTAATTGAACTAATGGAATATATAAAAAACATAATTTGATGGAAGTACTGCCTGGCTTAAGGCGTAAGAATAAAAAATGGAAAAATATTTTCATAATGTACAAAAGGTTTGAGCCGGCCATCGGGAAACAACAACAATGAGTTTTTATAGGGGAAGTCCCGACATCTGGTGGTAGATATAAACAGAATATTTGAATCAATAAAATATAATTTTAAATAAAATAATATTTTAATATAACATATATATATATAAAGAAAGATGTATAATCAAATTTCAATAATTGAATATTTTTCATTTAAGAATATAAAAATATAATATTTTTTTTACTGATTAAATAAATTAATTTCCCACTGAATTGATTTGGTCACACTGTGGCTTCAAGTATCTTATATGATAATTATTATTTATCGTAGATAGTTTAGCTATGTAAAAAGTTATCCTATTTATTAATAAATAGTTGTTTACCTATATTGAACAACTGCTATCACTATACAAGTATCACTACCTTGACAATATTGTCGAGAACGAAAGTATCGATTTAAAAAAATGAAAATTTCTACTGCCCTTACTGTAATGAAAAAAAAAAAAGATAATGTGTCTGGCTCATCAAATGTGGAACCGCTGGGAAGATTCACCACTACTGAACCAGGCGCGCTCCCATTATATTTATCATCTCAGTAAGAGCAGAAGGAACCTTTTTATATTAAAAAATAGCTTGCGTTATAAAAGATTTAAATTTTTAATACAGGTAACGCGCTAAATAATACCTCATATATTTAAATTTACTTTATTGTCATATATGTGAATTTAAACAACACCCACACGATGATTTTGTCATCTAACACAAAAAAGAAATTGTATGAAAATTATCTATTTTATAAGGATTACAATCTTATTAAATAGGAATATTGTTTAACTTTTTTTAACAAACGAAAAGTATTGATATAAATATGAAATATATGATAAATTCACACATTTCACAATATAATACTTATAGCTTATATCTTTTAAATGATAAGTTGTTATAAAGTTTTAAATATAAAAGCGTTAGCAATATGCGTTTTTTATTTATAAGAAACGTATTACTACCGTTTATATTCCAGACTATATCTTGGTAAAATATCGCAGAAAATTAAAAAATTATATATTATTTTATAAAACATATCAAATTCTAATTATATTTATATACCCTATTTGCTATTATCAATATAAAATTATAGGCCTTAATTGAGAATATATCGGAATTACAAGCAGAAGATATAACGACAGTAAAGTAAGTATCGTTTGGTTGTTTATTTTGTTCTAACAATGTCCTTCAGTCAATTGACAAGGTCATCTTTCTTTTCCACACAATTGCCACCACATCTATCACCTCCTACTTCTGTGTTCTCGCTACCTATGGCTTCTTTAGAACATTGAACTGATGTATTGAAGAAAAACTTTTTTATATATAAATACATAGTTATTATTAATAAAATAAACTCTTTATTAATATTGTCATATATTTAATATTTTTGCATTTTGTTTTTTATTTCGATTGTCTTATGTATTTAAAATATCAAAACTTACTAATTCATTTTAATCAGCATATTTTTATTTGAATACACCTTATAAAAACAAAGTTATTACTATTTTTAAAATAATATAAAGGCCTTCTTTCCTATTGTTATTAATCTTTTTTAGTCCTTTTTTTTTTAAGTTCTTTTTTTTTTCAAATTTCACTGATGACTCGTGACGATATGATGCATTAGCGCGCAATCTGTTATAAAAATTCGAAACTATTATAGACGTGTATGATTCTTTTTAAAAATTAAACAATTCTATTGCCCTTACTGCAATGGAAAAATGGATGAGCCAGGCCCTTATATTAATTTTTCTATTGCAGTAAGGGCAGTAGAATTAAAAAAAAAAATCATGCGCGTCTATAATAGTTTCTTTATAAATATATTTTTAAAATGATATAAAAAATAGAATGTATCGGATTCAGGCTATAAATTAAGAAAAAAAAACATCTTCTGATAGTGAAACTGAAATTTACTAATGGTTCCCGCCATCTATCGGAATAAATATAAACTAATATTCAAATTAATCGATATTTATTTCAACAGATAGCGTAGCCAATAATTAAATTTTATTTTAAAGATCAGGAAATGCTTTTTTTCCTTAATTACCTTATAAATAATTGATATTTTCAATTATAGAAGGCTCGCTGGTAAATCGTGTTTATATTAGGTCTAAAAGTTCTCTCTCAAGAAGAAGCAGTTCCTCTTTTCTTTAAGAATAATAATTATAGAAGTTTATATACACTGGCCCGCAAAATTAAACGAGCAACATTTTTTTTTCATTTATCTCAAATTTTATTGAACATTTATTAATGATATTTTATACACAAATTTATATTTTCATTATTGATCAAAATACCCGAAATCAACGAAATCTAACACGTATATTATGCAAATTACCCGGTTAAGTAATGATCTTCTTGCAGTCAGTACATAAATATCTTGGATATTGTTGTTAATATGGGGTGTGATCGCCTTTAACTGATAAACAGGCTCGGCGACCCATGCTAAGAATTAGGAAGTTTATCAGCTCCTGTGGAATCAACGCCCACTCTTGTGTTAAAATTGTTTCTAGCTAATGAGTGTTTCTAGGAGAGGGTTGGAGGGATGAGATCCGCCGTCCTATATTTTCCCATACATGCTCAATGGGATTTAGGTCTGGGGATGATCTGGTCAATTCATCCGAGCAATTGCATTGTTTTGTAGAAAGGTGTCGACCACATCAGCCCTATGTGGACGGGCATTATCATCCATTAGAAGAAGGTTTTCTCCCATTTCAACTGATACAAAAAGCAGAAGGCTTCACATGAAAGACCTCTATGCTCGACGACCCATAATTTGTGTGCCATTGACACCACCTAAAAAGAGAGCAAGGAAACTTTGGTGCAGACAACAAGTCGCCTGGAATCCAGATGAATGGAAACGCGTAATGTTCACTGACGAGTCCAGATTGTCACTAAACAGCGATTCTCGTCGTATCTTTGTCGGGAGAGAGGTAGGAACCAGAATTAATCCCCGGAATATGGGTGAAAGGGATCCTTACAGAAGCCAAGGTTTATGGTCTGGGCTGGAATCTTCTTGGGCGGTCGCACAGCACTCCATATTTTTGGCAAGGAAATTTCAACTGATACAAAAAGCAGAAGGCTTCACATGAAAGACCTCTATGCTCGACGACCCATAATTTGTGTGCCATTGACACCACCTAAAAAGAGAGCAAGGAAACTTTGGTGCAGACAACAAGTCGCCTGGAATCCAGATGAATGGAAACGCGTAATGTTCACTGACGAGTCCAGATTGTCACTAAACAGCGATTCTCGTCGTATCTTTGTCGGGAGAGAGGTAGGAACCAGAATTAATCCCCGGAATATGGGTGAAAGGGATCCTTACAGAAGCCAAGGTTTATGGTCTGGGCTGGAATCTTCTTGGGCGGTCGCACAGCACTCCATATTTTTGGCAAGGAAACCTGACTGGACAGAGGTATCGGGACAATATCTTGGTAGCATATGTGATGCCTAAAGCTTTGGAAATGGGAGAAACCTTTCTTCTAATGGATGATAATGCCTGTCCACATAGGGCTTGTGTGGTCGACACTTTTCTCCAAAACCATGCAATTGATCGGATGAATTGGCCAGCTCGATCCCCAGACTTAAATCCCATTGAGCATTTATGGGACAACCTAGGACGGCGGATCTCATCCCTCCAACCTCCTCCTAGAAACACTCATGAGCTAGAAACAGCCTTAACAAATGAGTGATTCCACAGGAGCTGATAAACTCCCTGATTCTTAGTATGGGTCGCCGAGGTAGAGCCTGTCTATCACGTAAAAACAATCACACCCCATATTAACAACAATATCCAAGATATTTAGGCACTGACTGCAAAAAGATCATTGCTTGACCAACTAATTTGCATAGAATTCGTGTTATATTTATTTGATATCGGGTATTTTAATTAATAATGGAATAATAAATTTGTGTATAAAATTTCATTGATAAATGTTCAATAAAATTTGAGATAAATGAAAAAAATATGTTGTTCATTTAATTTTGCGGGCCATTGTATATATACAAGGTATGTCCCATAGGTTCCCGGACTGGGTCCACAAAAAATAAATAAATGAAAAATGTAAATATATTTGACTGTTTATTATAGCAAAAATATCTGGCAACACGGTGGTACCAATATCGAGGCTGTACGTGCGCGCGCGCCAAGGTCATTCTAATTTATTTAAAGGTTACACCTAGCGCTGCGGCGATTTTACGATGGAACAAAAATTGAAGCAGAGGATTTGCATAGAATTTTGTGTGAAACTTCAAATATCAGCAACCGAAACTTTTGAAATGCTTAATAAAGCATTTCCCAATGACGCCCCAAAGAGAACAACTGTTTTTGAATGGTATTCTAGATTTAAAGCTGGCAGAATATCTTCGAAGATGATCCTCGTCAAGGACGCCCAAAATTTCAAAGGACTGATGAAAATGTGCAAAAAATCACCGATTTGATAAAATAAAATCCTCGAACCACTTTGCTGAAGCTAGAGCATGACACAGGCATCTCTAAAACAACGATTTAAAGGATCGTAACCAAAGATTTGAAGCTCAAAAAGACTCCTGCAAAATTCATCCCAGTTTCCTCACTAATGAGCAAAAACTGTGTCGGCTTGCAACCTGTGAGAACATGTTGGAAATGACAAGAACGGATTCGGAATGGAAAGACAAGATAATCACAGGCGACGAGACATGGGTCTATGGCTATGACCCTGAAATCAAGCGTCAATATGCCGATTGGAGAGGTCAGGGTGAGCCTAGACCAAAATAATCCAGGATATTGAAATCCAGAAACAAGGTGTTGTTGGTCGCTTTTTTGGATAACAAGGTTATTGTTCATCAGTTATTAAGGAAATGTATTTGGGCATTCTTCGCCGTCTAAGGGAAGCGATTCGAAAAAAAAGGCCAGAAAAATGTCCTAATGGTGACTGGATCCTACACCATAACAATGCCCGCCCTCACACAGAGCACTTGGTGACGAGTTTTTTTGCTAAAAACGGGACAGAAATTCTACCTCAACCACCCTATTCCCCAGACATCGCACCAAATGACTTTTTCCTGTTCCCCAACTTAAAGCAGTTCTAAAAGGAAGACATTTTGACACCAGGGATGACACAATAGAAAAATCGCTGTTGGCATTGAAGAGCATTCCAAAAGAGCCCTATAAAAACTGTTTCGACAATTTGGAGAAACGATGGCACTGGTGCGTTGAAGCAAGGGGGGATTACTTTGAAAAGTTTTAATAATATAAAAATATATATATCTTACCTATTTTTATGGACCCAGTCCGGGAACTTATGGGACATACCTTGTTTATATGGTGTTGAAAATGATCCTGTCAGATGACTGTAGTGTGGTATGATATATGCAGTCATGGTGGCCACAATGGTCAGTGGTTTCAGGCATGAATGAATTGCACAAAAGGACGAGGCATGTTGGATGTCACCTCAGAGAGAGTAGCCAGAGTCCGAGAGAGTGAGAAGCTAGCGCCGACGAGGAGGGTCTGATCTATTCTAGAGCCAGAGAGAGACTGGTGGTATTTCGACTGTTTTTCGGACCGACGGTGTACGGAGACTTTTCTCCTGTCTGGCGCCGGCTGTCACTCAATCTAATTTCATTATTCCGTTTTGTATTACACGATGGCCAAACTGGAGAGTTGGATTGTGTCTACATCTTTGGCTGTTTTACTATACCTATATTACATATGGAGATATAAGTATATATTGAATTATATTACAACATATATATGATGTGTGAAAGAAACATCCGCGTCTTAGATGGCGCGTTATTGATTCATAATAATTAGTAGTAGTGACAGAAATCTAGATTAGTAAAAGTAAAAAAAAGGAATTTACAATAATTTATTATATTGTGGCGACCACAATACCAGGAGGAGCACCTAGAAGAGGACCCAGAAGATGACTCGACAAACTTCCAGGAAGAAGACATCCCCACTGAACGAACACAACAACCAAAGACCCGCGAAGAGATCTCAGGCCCTATAACCCGTTCTAGAGCCTTGATACTGAGGATGTAAGACTTCTTCTGAGCATCGGGTCGATGCTCTTTATTATAGGAGGAGGCTATGTGGCGAAGTAATAATTCATATTTTATTATTCAATTCAATTTAACTATTATTCAGTGAAATTACACAACAGATTATATAAATATATATTATTCTTTATTTGTAAAATCATCATAAAAATATTCCTTTGCTTGCTTGTTCAATATTCTCTAGCCGTAGATAGTTTTGTTGATAATTGTCGACTAGTCGTACTGACGTCATCAATAAATACTTTTATATCTTAAGATATTCCAATACTTGATTTCTACGCTACAATATTTAGTTATACCAGGCATCTATACTGTTTTATACATGGATGGATCAAGGTTAGAGGGTTGTATATTATCAGGATATAAAATATTACGAGTTACTTAATAATTTGATTAACCAAGTTGTTCAGTAAAGATATTTTGCTCTTATTTTGAATTTTGAGATATGAACAATTTTGGCATTTTGGTGTAGGTGCGTTTCACACTCCCTTGTTCCACAATTGTTCAGTTTTGACTATAAGCCTTTATGCCAAACACACCAAAAGCGCCTGTTGAATCAATAAACAAAGTTCTTTAACAAAAAGGTACAGACATCGAGCCGTAACATGTTCCTCAAGTAAAAGATCAGTTCCAATCAATGCCAGTAATTGCATTCCACTTGCTAATTAGGAGAGTTTTAAAAAGTTACGAAACCTGAAGTTTTTCATTAAATACCACAACACTTGTTCTATCCCTGATCTGGACATGTTTCAATATTGGACTGAATTGTTTAGCAAAGGAAGGTTTCAGCAACTTCGGATATGTAGCATTGTTGACTTTGTTTAGAATTTTTATTGAAACTGATTCCAAGCATTATATTCAAACACTAATTTATACAATTTACTTTATACAGATTACTTTATATAATATTTACGAACGGAAAAATATTTCCAGGGTAGCCTAGTGGACATGGCATCTGCCCGGTAAGCGGAACACTGTGGGTTCGATTCCCATCCCTGGACACTTGTATTTTTTCGTTTATCATTACTCTTCAAAATTCATCCTTTCATACTAAGGTTAGAAATATTCGTTATTTCCCCTTAAAATAAATTTCGATTTTTCGTTCAAAAGAAACACATGCGGAATAATTTTCAAATGTCGTTCTACTATTAATTTATACAAAGCAATAACGCGCCATCTATATAAAACGAATGAATACATTAAGACGCGAATGTTTCTTTTCACAAATAAATCAAACTTCTACTGTCCTTACTGCGATGAAAAAATCATATTGGAAGGGCTCGGCTCATCAGTAGTGAATTATTTTTGTTATTATAATTTTTTAAATGTAATTCTACTGTCCTAAAAGCTTATGTCCATAGTTTTCTAAAATAACATTTCTAAGATTCCACCATTCAGTGTAGCATATATAAGCAGAATGATCCAATACAGTATTAGAGCTCTAAAGAAGCAGTCTGGTAGATTAAATTGGCGAAACAGCTGGGAGGGTTCACCACTGATGAGTCAAGCCCTCCCAATATTTTTTCATTGGAGTAAGGACAGTAGAAGTTTGATTTGTTTGTAAAATAAACATTCGCGTTTTAATGTCTTCAAACATTAGTTTATTGATTTACAAGAGAGAGAACAAGATATAAAAAAAGGAAACTAATATTAAACAAAGGAACCTTTTTCACGGTCAGCGCCTATTTACTTGTGATCTTACACACATACTCTGTGGTAATAATTAATAAATTAAAATATATATACAACAAACATAAAATTGTGTAGCGCGAATATTATTTGCACAATTTATCTAAAAGTAAAATTGAAATAAGTTTATTTATCAGTTTGAAATGGTAAGCTTTCAAGGGTCATTTCTCTCTCGCTCTTTCTCAAGTGTAGCGAAAGCTACCATCTACAAGTACATCTTGTTCTTATGTTGGGCAACACCAGCCATCACATCGACCTGCCCACTCTGTGCGAAAGAACTCCCGCAGTCCATCGGTGGCGATATCTTTACCGCGGTGGGCGCTACCAATGAAAAAGCTGTATATATATATATATATATATATATATATATGTCATAATTTGTATAGTTAATGACAAGAGATATAATTAATTTTCGTCAAAATTAGTATGTAAATATGTTACGCTTGTGTTAAAATGTAAATATGTAAATTCATCCATGTATAAAAGCTGGACAAAAAATAAAGGTGGCAGACATGGCGGGTGCGCTGTTCGCTAGGCATAACGGCTGCGCCTCTTCATTTAGCTACGACAGTTAAGAGTCGACAGAGATAAAGAACCTCAAGAGCATGGGCAAGGCAAAAAGACAAGAAGGCCAGAAGGAGGCCGAGTTAGTTCAAGAGAATAAGTCGGTGATAAATGCAATAACAGCGATGATGAGAAGACTAGAGCAGGACGCGCCCACCACCGCAGCCAGATTTGACGGATCAAGTTCGGCGGAATCGTTCTTAAGGAAGCTGGAGAGGTCCCCGGAATTCCAAAACAGCAGCTGAGACGAACAAGGCCGCATGGTAGTGGCAGCGCTAGAAGGAGAGCCCCGAAAAACACTCCAATCCATGGACTACCTCTATGAACCCTACTGGAAGATCAAACAGGTCCTTGAGGATCTGTACCCCCCACCCGAGACACCGACCCATCGAGAATTCTATCAACTACGCTGCGGGCCTCAAGGCTTACAAGCATACTATTCACAGAAGGTACGCATAGGTACGCAGCTCAACATCGACCGCAAGGAGATGGTCAATGCCCTCACTCAAGGAATGCCCTCCTACAGTCGAAATCTCCTACTGATTGCAAAACCCAGCAGCCCGTCGGAATGGCTCACTCTGGCCAGGAAAATCTATGGTATCGGCGGAGACCCGAGTCGTCCCGGCATTTCCTCTCCCACAGAACGCCCATCTCCCTGCCAATCCGGTGGACGGACAAGTAATCCGCTAAGGCGCTTATCCGAAGATGTGCCTCATTCCCAGAAGCGATCAGAAGGATCTCCCTCCACCGCGCCTACACCATGCAAGCACTGCCAACGGTCCACCTTGCCTGGACAGCGTGCCGATCATCCTCGACTATCGACACCGCCGCGGTATTTTCGTGACCCAAGAGACAACACTACCAAGTAACCAGAAGTACAACCCACACGCTATTAAAGGCGTAAGTACCCTGACTCTCAAGTTGTTACTTGCCAACCATTTGTTTTCATTTCTAATAGATACGGGCTCTAATATTAATATTATTGGTTTGAAGCAATTCAAAACATTAAGAACTAAAATGTCACTTTTAAATTATGATGTTACTATTAGGACATTGTCTCATAATATCCAACCTGTGGGATTTGAATTTATTTTAGTTACTGTAGGATCCATTAAGGAACACTTGTTATTTTATATAATAGATAATGATCTACCATTTGGAATTTTTTCTTTAAACTCATTAGGGATATTCCGATTAACTATTGATTTCTTTTCAAAGAGAATATATCAGGAAAATATCATGTTAGCACAGTCACAATATTGCTTTAAAGATTATTTTTCGCCATCACTGAAAAACTTTACAATTCAACACTACCCTAATAACCATACCATGCCCCACACTATTCAATCTTTTCATGACACCCTTAATAGTCCCAAAAATGAAAAATGTAGAAAATTATATAGTTACACATCCTCATCTAATTAATGAATGTAAAAATCTTATTAGAGAAAATATTGGTTTGTTTCCTATCGATAAGTTTTCAGTACCTGCTTTAAATATCGACCCGGTTAAAATTATACCTAACAGTGATAAGATTATAACACTAAGACCATATAGAATACCTTATAGCGATTATCCTGAAATAAAATATCAAATAGAGAAAATGTTAGAGAATGAAATAATAGAACCATCGAATAGCCCATATGCCGCTCCCGTAACACTTGTTAGAAAAGGAGATGGCTCGAAACGCTTTTGCGTAGATTTCAGAAAACTTAACGAATTAATGTCTGTAGATAATTATCCCATACCACTAATAGAAACAGTAATAGATTAATTATCTAATTCCAAATACTTTTCCACCATAGATATAACCTCCGCCTTCTGGCAAATTCCTATCCATCCCGAATCTAGGCCCCTACTTTCATTTGTAACCCACCTGGGGCAATACCATTTTAATAGACTTCCATTTGGTCTCAAATTAAGTCCTCAAATATTCGAAAGGCAGTTAAATCAATTGATACAGAAACACAAATTAACATTTGCTAATCATTATTTTGATGACTTCATAATACATTCTAACAGTTTAGAGGAACACTTAGGACACTTACAGGATTTTTTTCATTTTTGTAAATTAGAAAATATATAATTAAATCTTAATAAATGCCAGTTTTTCAAGACATCTATTGACTACCTGGGATATAAGATCAGTTCAGGTACCTGCACATCACTTGTTAGGAATATAGATGTAATTAATGCCATAAAACCCCCCTACTAATGTAAAAACCTTGCAATCATTCCTAGGCGCCATTAATGTTTACAACAAATTCATTCCAGATTATGCGCGCATTAGAAATTCTCTAAATCAACTTTTGAAAAAGAACGTTAAATGGGAATGGACGTCAGACTGTCAAAAGGCGTTTGACAAACTCAAACAACTACTTTCCTCAGGTCCCATTCTCCATCTTTATAAATCAGATTTACCCTGTCAAGTGTACTCTGATGCATCTTTGCAAGGGATAAGAGGAGTACTAAAACAGCTCTATCCAGATGGAAACTCATATCCACTACAATATTATAGCCGCACTCTGCGCAAATACGAGCGCAATTATACCATCACCGAATTAGAGTGTCTGGCCATAATTGAAACAGTAGATCGTTTCAAGGTCTATTTGGCGGGAAATTGTTTTACCATTTTCACCGATCATTGCGCCTTACAGTGGCTTAAAAACATCAAAAATCCGACAGGAAGACTCTTTCGATGGAGTTTGAGATTGTCAGTCTACGACTATCAGGTGAAATACATCAAAGGCACCAAACAACTAGAGGCTGACCTTTTATCCCGAAATACGTTTTGTGACCTTCTTGACGCCACACAATTAAAAATGTACCAAAGTGAGCTTCGGGATAATTCCAAGTATGTTCACCAAACCTCAGGCTTGACTACCGTAACCAGACGTGGTGTGAGCAAAATAGTTGTTCCGCTATCCTTACGACCCACCATACTTAGAGAAGCCCACCAGAAATTCAACCATCCAGGAATTTCTCAATTAACTAGGGTCATCTCCGCCCAATACTTTTGGAGCGGAATTTCGTAGACATTCGTGCCCTCGTTAAGAATTGTAACATCTGTCAAATGAGCAAAACCCCAAAAGGACCGAAGTATGGAGAGTTGGGCGAATTGCCAGAATCATCACTGCCATTCGATCTGGTCTCTATGGACACTATAGCCGGGTTTTTTAGATATGGAAGTGCAAAAAATTACCTGCATGTAGTAGTAGACCACACGACTCGATTCGCATGGACATTTCCATCTCGTTCCACCAGTACGACCACATATATACAAGTAATAAAAAAGGTGCTACAAAGTGGTTGTCCGAAGCGCCTCCTTACAGATAGAGCCCCTGCCTTTACATCACCGAGGTTTAGGAGATTTCTAATCTCCCATAACATCCAACCAATGCTCACTACCAGCAACCATCCACAAGCAAACGGTTTATCCGAACGTTTGAACGCAACCCTGACCGGAAAACTTAGGCTCCTCCATCTTCAACATCCTAGAGCTAGTTGGACTATGCTTCAATCCAAAGTAGTTAAGGCATATAACGATACCCCTCATTCCGTTACGGGATTTCCCCCATCATACCTTATGGACGGTTCCCTACCGAAAGAGCTGTCACAACATCTAGATCCTTATCCATCAGTCACTGAATCCAGACGCCTAGCGTTACAAAGAACGAAAAAACGCCATAAGCTAGATAAGATCAGATTTGACAAAAATCACAGGTCCCCCGACTTTGAAGTAGGCGATCTAGTCCTAACCAAAATTTACCAACACCCCAATACGGGTAAATTAGTGCCTTACTTCAGTGGGCCATATGAGATAATTGAGGTGATATCCCCCTATACAGTTAGAATCAATAGACCTAATCAAGCTCAAAACTTAGAAACAGAAGTTATCCACGTAAACAAATTGAAACATTATTCCGAAGACACTGAGTACATCTTCACACCTCACTCAACGAACAACAATAGCAAACCAAAATCATATTTTATTTACCATCATTTCCCACCTGAAATATTTCATGATGATTATAAGAATTATGCATCTACATTCAGTAACCCATTTAATCACGTGAACCCCAATATTTTCTTAGATAATGACGAACAGACATTAACAGCCAGATACATTTCTACTCCTAACACCACCCCAAAGATTGATATCCAATTAGAACCTTCCCCTACAACGAAGATAATGCTCTCATCCTCACCAACACTTAATCATACTCCGCAAATTAGCCCTCAATTGAGTGCTCTCCTTATTGACTGTGACAATGCAAAATTAGAAAATAGGTCATTTATAAGCAAAAATACCTTAGTACCGTTACCCATAGTTAAATATTTTAATAGAATTAAACAATTCCCAATATATTTTCTATCCCTCCTTTCAATGGCGTTTATTAACCCAAACGTCTCTATGACGATTATACATTTGCTAATTTATTTATTGCCGTCGTCCCGATTGAGACAAATTCAATCAATCTT